>VMDO01001375.1:21922-212775 GCA_007922755.1 Pedetes capensis
GCTTATATAGCAACTCAAGGAGATACTAAAAATAGCTCACAAAGGTAACTGCAGTGCAATGGACTTTGTAACAGTCATAAAGTTTACAATCAACTTAGTTAGCTTTCCAGTAACAGATTAATCCTAAAGATACAATCAAGGAACAAAGTTCAGATCTATACTCATGTTAAAATAGTAGCTAAAGAGACAACAAAGTTCACAGAGCCTCTGGTGTGTTGTTTCCTCATTCCACAGGTAGCAGAGCTTCCTGCTATGGTCACATCTGTCACATAGCCATTTATGCAGGCATTGCCTTAGCTCATGTCCGGCCTATGGCTCCCAACAGATCCCCCTTGTATTTATTATAAGCGCCTTATGATGCTGCCTGTCTTAGGCTGTTGGGGCTAATTTCTCTGCTTACCCATCATGGGGGCATTGATTGTGATCAATGTCCCTGTCTTAGGTTGCTAGAGAAATTGCCTCAATCAATGCCCGTCATTGACTACACATCATGTCTGGGCGCAGGGAGCGTTTTAACCTGTAAAGCATGAATTCTTCCTGCAAGCATGTTCAAGTTGTTTGTGACCAAAGGAAAGATCTAAGGAAAGCACATGCAACATAGAATAATGAGGCCAATAATACATCCTAAGGTGGATAGAGTTCCCCAAAAGGAATTCCACGAAGGAAACATCTGAGATAATTTATCAAAAAACTCAGCTGCCACCTTTTCGGTGGTGACATCCAGCTGAGGGGCTTGTTGCATATTAAGTATCTGTTTATGGAGCAACATTAAATCCAGACTTTCATTATAATTATTCCATATTCCCATCAAATGTTTCCTAACTTTTTCCAATTATACAGGCTTGCATTATATTGTAACTTAGTGACACAAATAGCATTATAAGCATTATGACATTCTAATTTTTGTCTAATTCTGATTTGTTGAACTTCGGATCCCATAAGCATAACAGTATCATATAAAGCATTTAGTTTATGCTTCATTTTTTCATCAACAGATTTCTTGTTTTTCCCAGTTATCAGTAAGATTATTCATCATGGTATTGACAAACGTTGCAGTTTGAATATTTTGTGTTAAGGCTACTGCTGCAACTGTAGAACTAACAATCACTGTAACTAAGGAAACTATTCCAACTATTAACCATTCAATGAATCTTTTGTGATGGGCTAAAATCATTTCCTTGATTTTGAGCAAAGTTTGCATACCAGCTTCACTATACCATTCTTCTGACAAATTAACAGGTAACATAATAAATGAAGGATTATAAAGAACAAGCAATTGTTGGCCTAACCCAATGCCATCTATACAATTGGTCAGATTACAATTAGTACAGTTAACATCAAAATTTTCAGAAGTATAGTTAACAGATACATTTCCTACAACAAGTAGATATGGATCTGGAACACAAGCTCTAAGATTACCAGATTTAACAGTAGGTTTAGACGGTGTAAAATTCCCAATAGTGGATACATTAACAGTTCCCATGACTAATATTAGTCTCCATAAGTCTTTATGGTAATTGCGATAATCTATAGTACAAAGTCCTTCTGTTAGTCCTTTTAAAGAATTGTTCTCAAAAGGTGCCCAGTCTGTGATAGAGAAATTTGTTCCTGGAACCTGTATCTTGGTTCCATTTTCACCATGACATAACTCCCATTGTGGATGTCTTTGAATTCCTTTGTTGATTAGATAACAGCATGCCGAATACCCCCCAGGTGGAGCATTCATTCTTGCATTGGGCTGGGACTAGAATGTCGAACCAAATGCTCAGGAATCCAACGAGGAGAATCAGCATCCTGTAGAAAAACACAAACATGTCCTCGTCCCCATATTAACATGGGGTTGGGTCCTTTCCATTAATTATCCAACAGGTCCTTCCATCGAACCCAGGTCTTCTGAGCCTTAGCACCAGAGAAATGTCTGTCTGCTGTCGACTGTCCATTTGCATCCAGCAGCAAAAAATTTAAGACAAGCATTATATGTGCTGCATAATTATTCAGGGAGGCTGGATATAGTTCTCCCTTCTTTATTTTATTTAAATAATTTTTAATGTCAAGGTGGAGGCATTAAATAATACCTTGACCTTGTGGATTATAAGCAATGGCAGTTTTATAAGGTCGGATCCAATTAATATCTCCTAATAGTTTTTGAAAACCATTTAAAGTTTTTAATTTAGAGGTTTTAATGGAGATTTTTTGAGGATAAATACAGTTCTTTACAAGTTTATTTCCAAGATAGACATATGGATCAGTAGTCTGTATTTTTTTTTTTTTGCTAAAACAAGTCCAAACAATTGTAATTGATTATGTAAGTACTCAAAACAACAAATTAAGTAATTATGATCTTTACATGCTAAAAGTATATCATCCATATAATGTATGATGTAACAAAAATATTTTTGTCGCACTTTGGTTAATGTTAAATGAACAAATTTTTGACACAGGGTAGGAGAATTAGCCATTCCCTGAGGCAAAACCTTCCATTGATATCTTTGTATAAGCACCAATTTGTGTATAAACATCTGCATCATAACAAAGTTGATCAACAAGCCTAGCATGTGGGGGTTTTCTGGTTAACATTTTAAAAGTAATATTAGAATTTCTTTGTTTTGCATTAATGTGAGCCACTCTTAAGGCTTCTTTATAAAATTTAGATTTCCAAATTAAATAATTTCCAGAGGACAGACAAGCATAAATTAATTGCTTCCAATCGGCAGGAGGCAAATTTTCTAGGAATGACTCAATAAGGGATAAGGTGTAAGGAGCATTAGGCCCGTACTGAGGGACACCTGTTTTCAATTCTTTAATAAATTTAAAGGGAAAAGGCTGATGCACATGGTTTATATTGCCCTGTGCATCTTGTTTAATAACTGGAAAAGCAAATTCTTCTAAATCTTCTCCCTTCTCAGCACCCTCTTGCATAGCTCTTTGTAATGGAGATAAAGGGATTTTTACAATTGAAGAGGGAGCTCTGGGAGACAACTGAGGCAACTGAGCCACAACAACAGTTGTAGGATCTGATGTAAAATATTTCTTAAATTCAAAGACTACGTTGGGATTTCCCTGTCCAGTATTAATACATGCCATTCAAGAGGCCTCTTCATAAAATTCAGATTTCCAAATAAGGTAATTGTCAGATGTTAAGCAAGCATAAGTTAATTGTTTCCAATCAGCGGGGGGGAAGGGTTCCCAAAGATTCCAAAATAGAGTATAAGGAGCTTTGGGCCTATATTGAGATACGGCCGTTTTTAATTCTTTTATGATCTTAAATTCAAGGGGCTCATGCGCTCAGACTCTGTTCCCTTGGGCATCTGTTACTTCTACTACCGGGAACGCAAACCCTTGAATATCCTCTCCCTTTTCTGCTCCCCGCTGTACCGCTTGTTGTAGTGGAGTAAGCGGAACTTTGATGGTAGATGTAAAAGGTTTTAACGGAATTTGAGGAACTTGAGCCACTGCAATGGTAGCAGGTTCAGGTGTAAAATATTCCTCAGATGGGTTAGTATACTGCGGGTTATAAGATGGAGCTGATGGCTCCAAGATTTGCGATGACTGTTGTTTTTCCAACAAAGTCAATCGATCTGGAATATCTTTCAATTTTTTCTCAGTTTCAGTTTCTGATTTACCTTGTCTTTCTACTAGAAAGACTGCCGGCTCTGGGGGAGGAAGAAGCCACTCATCCTCTTTATTATCCCCTTGAATGGTGCCATAATTGGCTAAATTGGGATATAACCCTCCTGGGCAGTCAGGCTTTTGATCAATAATAGGTTACTTTTGCTGCTTCCCATGGCTACCGCTTTAACTCATGGGAGATACACTATGCTTCTTGGTTTCTCTTATTTTTCTTTGTTTCCTTCCTGAAGACGGGAGGTTGTTATGCGCGCTTTACCTTTCTAACTTGGTTTGGCCTTCCTTGGGTTCCCCAAACCTCCTGAGCCCTTTGGCTCCCATTCAGACCTCTTTTAGGTCCTTTTTTCTCACAGAAGCTCTTGGCCTCCTTTTTACGTTAGGCTTTGGCCCTGCCAAGCCGATTTTCGCCTTTCTATATCTTCCCGTTGCCGGGAGGTTCCATTCTTTATGCTCTCTTGTGGTCTTTCCTAAGTGTATGCCTCCCCTATGCGCCTGCGCAGACTGGTCCCCAGACTTAGGGTCCCTGCCTAGGGCTGCATACACCTATGCCTGACCACATGCTTCTAAAAAACGCAAAAGTTGTTGAGGTTCTATCTTTATGCCTTGTACCTTTAAAATGTGCTGTAATGAATGTACATACAGCATTCTTCCTGACTTATTGCCCATCTTCATCTCCAATGCCCCTTTGCTTACCTGGCTTCTAGTGAGCAGAAAGGGGTCTGTCGGATGTGTCTCATGTACCTTCAGGGGAGCCCCACATTGGGCGCCACATGTCGGGGCCCAGGCGGGTGAAGGGGAGAGCCGAGGATGAAGGAGATGAAGAGGCCAAGACTGGTGGTCTTGAGCTTCCACTTTATTCTCTATACTCATGCTTATATAGCAACTCAAGGAGATGCTAAAAATAGCTCACAAAGGTAACTGCAGTGCAATGGACTTTGTAACAGTCATAAAGTTTACAATCAACTTAGTTAGCTTTCCAGTAACAGATTAATCCTAAAGATACAATCAAGGAACAAAGTTCAGATCTATACTCATGTTAAAATAGTAGCTAAAGAGACAACAAAGTTCAGCAGAGCCTCTGGTGTGTTGTTTCCTCATTCCACAGGTAGCAGAGCTTCCTGCTATGGTCACATCTGTCACATAGCCATTTATGCAGGCATTGCCTTAGCTCATGTTGGGCCTATGGCTCCTGACACTGAAAGAAGGAAAATGGGGGGAATAGAAATTCTTCTTTGAACTTCAGATCATCCATAAGCCCATGTCCTGGTGGGATTGTGCTATAGGCCACAGCAATGGTTAAACATTATTTCTTTAAGTATAGAGAAGGCCTACAGTCAAAATGTGAGCTCATACTGCATAGTGGCATCACGGTTGGAAAATCTATAGAAGAGAAAGATTAAAATCATGACAAAGTCAATCCAAGTGTTATATCCCCAAACCATGTCACCTTTAACTTAGTCACCTTAGGAAGTTACACATTGATTCTATCACTTAAGAAGCATTTTTGGAACGTCCTCATTTTTTTCCAAAATATTTTTACAGCCAAGGTCTGTGCCCTTCAATAAATTAACTTTCATTGCTTTCTAATGTTTCTTTGTTTGAAGAATCTGTTTGCATATTAAGAAGTGTGGCAAAGGCTGGGCTCTGTAAGACATGCCTGTAATCCCAGTGACTCTGGAGGCTGAGGCAAGAGGATTGCCAGTTTGAGGCCACAGGCAGCCTAAACAACTTAGTGAGACTTGATTCAAAGTAAAAATAAAAGAGGGGACTAGGAGCATGGCTCAGTAGTTGAGTGCTTGCCTAGCATGCTTGAGGCCCTGGGTTCAATTCCCAGGAGTTAAAAAAAATGTTTAGTAAGAGAACTAGGAAGAAGAAGAAGAATTAGAAGTAGTAGTAGTAGTAGTAGAAGAAGAAGAAGAAGAAGAAGAAGAAGAAGAAGAAGAAGAAGAAGAAGAAGAGGAAGAAAAGAAGAGGAGGAGGAGGAAGAAGAGAAGGAAGAGAAGGAGGAAGAAGAAATATAGCTGAGATCTTAGTTTTAGAAAACAAAATTCATTCTTGGGCTGGGGAGCTAGTTCAGGAGTAGAATGTTTGCCTAGTATGCATGAGGCCCAGGGTTCAATCTATAGCACAGAAAAATTTTTTTTATTAAAAATTATGCTCTTTTATGCTATAAAGCAGCATTTTCTTTGTAGAAAATTTAGAATAAACTAATAAAAACAAAGAAGAGAATAAGACTTTTCCTATAATGCCAGTACTTAAAAAAAATGCATCTTTCAGACTTTTAATACACACATACATTGCAGGTTTGATGACTTGTTCTCACTGTTTAGGTGAAAGATTACTTTTCTTCATTCCACCTCTTACATTTCTCTTCTCTCAACACACACACATATACTTCTGGAAACACACACACACACACACACACATTCCACTCATGCCTTTGCATTCTCAGGTTTAAGCTCATCTACGCATGGTTGGTATGTGTCTTTGTGTACATTTGTACGTGGGTTGGATTTGAGGAATGGAGACTGGCAGTTTATTTAGGTCTCAGAGGTCGTGGAAGAAACAATCAACCAGGCCTTCATGTGGAAGATTAGACTTACAGGGAATTAGAGCAGAATTGCCTCCCAAGGGAAGTAGAGAGACAAGTTAGAGCTTGAACATAACAGATAGCATGGTCCTACAGGAGAGTCAAAATGTCCAAGACAGGTTAAGAAGAAAAAATAGCGGCAGGTGCCTGGTGGGTCTCAGACCTGTACCCATCACACCCAAAACCCCAGCAGTAGTAAAAGCTTTGGTGACACATTCCTGGGCCAGAACTCCAACCACCATACTTGTAACAAGTCCACGGAGATGAGTACACTTGTCTTCCTACCTTCTAGAACTCAGCTCTTACCATTATTTAGCTGTATTGTGAGGAAAGAATAGCAACAGAGGCAATGATCATGGCTAAAAAACAAGCAGCTCTTTCTTTTCTTGGTACCGCTTAAGCCCTGAGATAGTTGTTGTTGTTGTTGTTGTTAGGTGACGTCATGTTGGTGCCCGACTCATAGCAACCCTACGTACAACAGGTGAAACATTATTGTGAGTGCTTCTCTGCTATTCATAGGATTTTTAATGGCAGATTGATTTTTGGGAGTGGGTTTCTGGGTCCTTCTTCTGGTGTTCCCAGGCAATCTCCCATCCAAGTACTAACCAGGCCTGGCCCTGCTTAGCTTCTGAGATCTGTCGAGATTGGATGCCATAGTGCTATGGCTACAGGCCCTGGGATAGTAGGAAGATTCAAATAAAGATGTGTGTGTGGGGGAGACATGTGGGGAGAGAGATCTCTAACTGTTCCTTACATGACACTTCCTTTCACCCATAGAGGATGGAGTTCTAATCCAGATTTCGTCTGAATTAGAAAAATTCAGAAATGTGACAGTTTTTGCACCTGCGCGGAAAGAGCAAATTCATGCCTGATATAGATGTGTTTTTTTAAAACACAATGAGAGTGGAATCACACTGTATAATGTATCATGATTATTCCATGGTGCTAAATATTCTCTTGCAACATAATTTAAAATAGCTACATAGTAACTTATGTGTAGACAAAATGTAATTTTTCACTTCCCCATATCTGGATATTTAACGGGCTGGGATTTAGCTCAGTGGGTAGAGCTCTGCGCTGCAGTCTCTGAGGCCCTGAGTTCAATTCCCAGCACCGCAAAAATGTGAGAAGGGCCTGGCAATCCACTCCCAAGGCAATTCCGAAACAGTCAGCCATTGAAAACCCTATGAGGGTCGCTATGAGTCAGATACTGACTCGACGGCACCTAACAACAACAACAACAACAATATCTGGATATTTAAGTGGTTTCTACTAGTCTCAATTATGTATCTATATCATTTATTTCTCTATATCTATATATCCCATAGATACAATAGTTATCTCTAGTATATATCCATTACTACTGCTATACATCTTGACTTACATCACTTATTATTTCATTAAGAAAATTTCCCAAGGAATTCTCTGGTCAAAAGTTTTGTAGAATTCTAATTGAACCCTTAATATCTTTTGATAAATTATCCCACAAAAAGGTAGAATAAATTTACTTTTCACTAGCAAGACAGAAAATTGCCCATTTACTGGGACTCTTCAATTCTGGAAAGTAACATTTTTTTAAAAGTTGGCAGTTGTATTGGTGAAGATTGGTATCGCCATCTTCTAATGCCATTTTTTAAGAGTAAAACTAATCACTCACCTTAGTTTTAAACTTCTCCTTAGTTTATAGACATGATTCTCTTTTATAGCTCACTGTTTGTACTGCTGAAGGGAGACCACAGGGTGTATGGATTTCTAGTAAGGTGGATCCAACCTGGGTGTGAAAGGAAGCACAGGGGAGAAAGGAGGAAGTAGTGTTAGGAAATGTCTCTGGCTTAGTCATTACATCTCAGCAACATTTCTGCACTGCGGAAAGGGAAGCATGTGTTTTGGGGGACAGCGACACACTTTTTATGATAACTATTTACTAACTGTATGCACTTGAATGAGTGACGTCACCTGTCTATGTCTTATATTCTCATCAGTTAAATTAGAGAAGATAACCATACCAACCTCATTGGCTTATTGTTGTTGTTGTTGTTGTTGTTGTTAGGTGCCATCGAGTTGGTATCCGACTCATAGCGACCCTCTGTACAACAGGGGAAACACTATTGTCAGTGCTTCTCTGCTGTTCATAGGGTTTTCAATGGCAGATTGATTTTTGGGAGGGGGTTGCCAGGTCCTTCTCCCAGCCTACAGCCTCTGGTGTTCCCAGGCGGTCTCCCATCCAGGTACTAACCAGGCCCGACCCTGCTTAGCTTGCGAGATCTGACGGGATCGGATGCCACAGGGCTATAGCTGCAGGCTTATTGTTGTTAGGTGCAGTCAAATCTGATATGACTCATAGTGACCCTCATAGGGTTTTCAATGACTGATTGTTTCAGGATTGTTTCAAGAGTAGGCTGCCATGCCCTTCTCCCATTTTTGTGGTGCTGGGGATCCAACCCAGGGTATCAGAACAGAGTAGCACTCTTCACTGGCTTATTGGAGAACTAATTGGGACAGTTCCTGTAAAGCACTGACCACAATGTTGGATACATAGTAAGACTTTAGGAAGTGTCTGCTGTTATTATTAATATCCAAGCCTTTTTCATTATGGGATCGCCATACTACTGTGGTGTCCAACCCATGAAATCTCAGAAGCTAAGCAGGGTAGAACCTGGTTAGTATTTGGATGGGAGACAGCCTGGGAACATCAGGTGCTGTAGGCTTGGGAGAAGGACCCTACAATCCACTTGCAAGAAACAATCAGCCATTGAAAACCCTATGAATAGCAAAGAAACACTGACAAGAGTGTTTTGTATGTAGTATATAGGTTCATTATGAGTTGCACACCTACTTGAGGACACCTAACAACAACAACAACGAGGTAGAATATGCATTTTACAATGCAGGCATTGTCTATAATTCATTTTTCTATATACATAGGAATGTCTTGCTTTCCTCAACATTTTAGTTTTTTAGGAAATACACAACACAAAAGTTTTGAAAGTTTGAAGTACAGAAAAAGGATGAAAAGAAAACCTAACACTATGATTTTTTTCTATATTCATTCTAATCTTTATTAGCATGTGTTTGCATTGGTATAATTATCATGCGTAAGTAATTTTTATATCCCAGTATGATGGCACCTAAAACAACAACAAAAAAAACGATAATCTGTGCATTTATGTTAATTTTTATTTTCTGTTGATCTTTGTATTTGCAATTTTTGGTATCTGTATATTATTCTCTTGAGCAAATGTCCTGAAATTTATGCAACAACTCCTTTATTATTGGACATTTGGGGGGTATTTCTAATTTCACATGGTGTTTTCCATATTTTGACTTACTTCTTAAGGTTTATGACTAGAAATGCATTGCTAAATTGTATTTACCAACTGACAATGCCACCAGCAAAGTGAAATTACATTTTGTTGCACTGGGGGTAGCAGAGCTTTCTTGCTTTTTGTTATATTTATGCAAAATTACAGAAAGTAACCCCATTGCCTTTCAATTTGCATTTCTTTCATCATTTGTGATGAACAGTTTTCTCTTGTACTCACCAGATCTCATTTTTCTTCATTTTTTCATGATTTTTCAGAACCATTATGATGGCATCATGAATTGACTTAGCTTTAAAATGGTTTTCTACCCACCCTTGACCACTTTTACATTGTCATCAACGGCTACTTACTGCCTACCTTATGCACAGAACTGTCCAGGCCCTTGGTGTGGGGCATAATTATGGGACAGACTGGATTGGACAATAACATGGAGATAATGATAGGAGACAGAACTTGGTCAGAGGAACAGATTCAGCCCCCAAAAAGAATAAAATGAAGCCAAACATCTTCATTATGTATGTTTATCAGCGTTTGACTTATTCTTCTATGACTTATTTATTTAAGTCATTTTTCTGTTTCTAGTCTTTTCTTGAAGGTTGATTTTTGTATATTTTACTTATGTTTTGAAGTGTTTTCACACAGGTGTATGTGAGGCAAGTAAAGCTATCTATTTATCTATATAAAGATTGTATATAGACATTTGCTAGGGCTACCATAACAAAATACCACAGACTGAGTACCTTAAACATCAGAAACTTCTTTTCTTAAACTCCTGGAGGCTGAAAGTCCAAAATCAAGGCCTCAGCAGGCACAGTTTCTACTGAGGTCTCTCTCCTTTGCTTATAACTCATCACCTTGTTACCATGTCTTTACATAGTTGTCTCTCTGTTCACATATGCTCTTGGTGTCTCTCTGTGCATCCAATTTCCTCTTCTTATGATATCATCAACCATTCAGGTGGGCTTAGGACCTGTCCTAATGGCCTTCTTTTAACTTAACTTTTTAAAGGCCATATCTCCAAATGCAGTCATATTCTGAGGACTAGGGTTAGGACTTCCACATATGAATTTTGAGAAGGACATGATTCAGTCTCTAACACTGATAAGAGCAATACACATATACCTGCCCACATACAGGAAGAAACATTCTTTCACTTTTCTATGGTACAGTTCCGTATAATAATTACTTACATTTTTATTTGGTTAAGTCACACATCAGAGGCTGTGTGGAGATTTGCATACAAGTGAGTTATTAGGGAAATACCATCAGGAAAAACTATAAGTGAAATGAGGGAATTAGGGTGGGGAAGAGGAAAGAGAAGAAGCAAGAGTGTGGTTTTTAGTTAGGTCTAGACTAAGCTTTAAGATGCTAAGGGAGGAGCTCACAGAAACTTCTAGCCTAGAAGCCTTCAATTGTCCACAGATAATCCTCCAGAGAGCCTTTGTGCCAGAACCTGCAGAAACTGGTATCTTACACTCCTAAGAGCAAAATGACCCCAGAGCCTCGTCCATGTACATACAGCATCACTTTCCATTTCATTCTTTCTGAAACATAGCCCATAGGTAGAAAAATAGGCCTCACTATTTGCTTGCTTGCATCCGTACCGTTGTGGTGCCCCACTGTGTCAGATCTCAGAAGCAAGGGTTGGGCCTGGTGAGTACTTGGATGGGAGACCACCTGGAAATACCCAGTGCTCTAGGCTTGGGAGAAGGACCAGGCAGCCCACTTCCCCACTGCCCAAAACCAGCTATTGAAAACCTTATGAACAGAAGAGAAGCACTGACACTGGGAAGTCACTTCTGCCTTGGTTCATAGTGTACTTTCCTCCCTAGTGTACACAGAGAGACACATTCATCCATTTTTTTTTCTGTAATGTTGAACACTTCTGGCAAGTGACCTTTCTTCCTATCTTGGCAAAACCCTGCTGAGTCCTTAGTTGACATCTTATTCCTTTAATAGTAAAAATAGGGTTATTCTATTATTTATCTTAACTTTTCATAAAATCTTCATTTCATTCTCTAGTTCACTTTTCTTATCACTTTGGCACACTCCCTTCACCTCACAGTAAACTTTGCCTTCCTCCTGGGTAGAGTCCCTGATGTGTATTTTTTTTTATGACTCCTGCAGCTTTTTCTTATCTCTGATTGCTTCATGTTAAATTAGCTCAGCCTGACTGGGGGCACTCACATACATGATTGCTTTAGTGGTGCAGTGACCTTGCTGGAAAGGTCTCCTAGTATTGCTGATGAGCTATCTGAAAAATGCTGACTTTAGTTTACTGTGTGGACCATGTCAGGGATGGAGCTGAGACATATCCCTGACTTCAGACCTGTAATTTGCTTGCTCAGTTGAGTTACTCTGAAGCTACTGTAACAGGAAGTGAGGCCTCCTGGCTATAGTAAAGAAGGAAGTTAGGTGACTTCTGGTGATAAATTATAGCATGCAATCATTAAGTGGGACAATGTCAGAGAGGTTGGAGAATCTCCAAAGAGAGGCAATGGTTCCTTTGCAGCAACCTGCATGTGATATTGCCAAAGTCACAGTCAATGGAAAAGACAGGATCAATACTCTTTGTGTCCAGCTTTGGGCCATCCATATCACTGGCATACTTACTCTGCAGCAGACTTTCTTCCTGAAGTCACCTGGCCTACAGTTCTAATAGGATACACATATTTTGAAAAGGAGATCAATACACATAATTTGATTCACTTTCTAACCATTTGGATATGCTTTACTTGCTCCTTCATTCATTCATCTTTATATAACAGGGCCAGGCTAACCCTAGGCCAAAATTATGAAGTAGGTAGTGAATTTTTCTTGTGTTGAGGCTCTCTGCTTCTTCCTTCCATCCTCAGGTACTATGGCCAAAGCCAACACACTCACCCACTCTCATGCTAGGTTGTCCTCCCTTTTCTCTCTCTTACATTGTATAGCTTCTCTTGATTCCTGCTACTTCTTCAAAACATACCCTTCTGTGGGTCTTTTCCCACTGGGACCAGATGAGTAGCTGACTGGGTGTTCTGACATGGAAGAATTAACTCAGCAGTGTGTTACCAACAAGGGAATTTCCTGCATCTGGGGAGCTGTTTGGAGAAGACTTATAGAGGGAGCAGGCATGAGGCAAATTAAGGGGATCAGTGGTTGTATACTTTCAAAGTATAGTTCTCAAATTAAGTTAGAAAAAAAAGACTTTCATAGAAAATATAATGAATTTATGTCAAAATGTATTCGGAGGAAACCAAAAATATGGTAAAGATAATTCAAGGCTAAATAGAAGAACTACATATCTATAGATAGTGAAAAAAAAAGAATGGTAGACTAACATTGGTAATTTGGAAATATACAGCTAGATCTACTACAAAACTGCACACTATCCTATACAACCATAACCTTAGGGGTTATCTTCATTGGTGAACATAAATCATTTGCATATGTACTAGATAAACATGTACAGGTTAACTTAGAAAAGTGTCAGACCTCTAATCAATAGCAAGCAAAAGGCCAGAGGCATATTCTCTTAGGTAACATAATAATAGAGAGTGCCTGGGAAATGATGTTACTGCCGTAAACTGAAGAGGACATTAGGTCCTCTTTCTTTTTTCTAAGTTTCTCTTTCTTTTGTTTTATGTCTCTGTGCAAATAAGTATGAATAGCATATATGTATGTGTATACATATACATACATGCATATGTCACTATTACCTCCCTAACAATTTCTAAAGCAGTGACTGGCAGCTTGGTAGTGCACAGATGCTGATCCCTGGATACTGTCCCCAGAAATTCTGCCTAAGTGGTCTGGAGGACAACCTGGCTTCAAAGTTTGTCAAAATTCAGTCCTGACAATGACTTTTATCTCTTCAACTAGGGGAGATTTTCTGTGAAATAGTGCAGATCTTCTTTTACCTTATGAGAAGGAATCCAAGGACACCTTTCTGGATTCCTCAGGTTTCCTGCATGCATGCTCTCCTTACCTCAGGCTTCTGCATGACAGGGGCAGGACAGCTCTCTGTTTGGCTGGCTAAAATTGCAGACGTCCAAGGCAGGGTAGACTAGAGATTCCCTGTTAGGAATAGCCTATAAAGATGGGGTGGCCCGTTTGAAAAAGGCACATGTGCCAAACCTCGGCAACCCAGCGACGCTCTAGCAGGTGCAGGCGGTAGCATACCAAGCATCAGGCTGCCTGGACGTGCTACTGCGCATGCGCAGATATGTGGCTACTTGCTGAGCAGCAGACTTTCTTCCTGAAGTCACCTGACCTACAGTTCTAATAGGATACACATGTTTTGAAAAGGAGATCAATACAGCTAATTTGATTCAATCTCTAACCATTTAGATATGCTTTACTTGCTCCTTCATTCATTCATCTTTACATAGCAGGGCCAGGCTCTGTGACTAAGACTTGGGGCTGCCCTGATGGGTTTATTCTATAATTTCTTGGCTAAAGATATTCTTTTCACCTCCTCACTACACTTTCCCTTTCCTGTTCCGTTCCTCAGTCCCATGTTATGTGTCAGGCTCAGTCTGATTCAAGGTTTTTATCCTCTTGCCCAGTTTTTAGCGTTCTCCTGTGCTTTTTCCTCTGCACCATGGCGGAGGTGGAAGGAGGAGAGTGTCAAAGGAAAGTGAGTACGAGAGAGGGTTCCCGAGAGCATATGCCCCTTTTCCTCTATATCTCCGCCATGCACTATGCCCCTTTGCTCCAAAGCAGGTGTCTTGGGCATGGAGGCATCCTAGAGTTGCCTTGGGGTCTAGAGGACGCCCAAGGATGGGTCTGCCGACTCCTTTTCCAAGGAGCAACCCTATGTTTGTGATTTTTTTCACCTTAGGCCTTATATGAGGTTTTATTTGCGATAATAACTCACCAGCCATAAAAACCCTGCAGGTACCCCAACAATTGGACTTTATTTCTTCAACATTTTGTGAACCCTCCAAATGGTCTTTTTCTAAAGTGTTTTCTTAGGTTTTGCGGGGGCAGTGATCATTCCCCTGTCATGATCAGCTGTTTTCAAGGCTGAATGGCCACCTTGCTTCTGAAAATGTGGCATCGGAAAAGGGCACGTGTCCAGGCACTGAAATGTCTGCCTGTCTTCCCAGGTTGCAGAACTAGAGGACTCCACCCAACCCTTCCCAGAGAGCAAGGTTGGAGAGCAGCTTGGCCAGTGAAGGTGATCTCATCTGGAAGAGGAGAATCTGAACAGTGCAGAGCCTTGGTATGGAGGCTACTGTCAGATCCCATATTGGTTTTCATGAAGCAGTCTTAGGTGGCCTGGCTCCTGGTCTCACCCTTTGTTCCAGGGTTGTGCATACTACCTTTGCTGTTGACACTGCAACTTTCCTTCCAAAGGGAAGGGCTCATTTGCTCTCTGTCTGAGGGGAAGGACTTTGGGCCACCTATGCTGAGGATGCCTGCAGGTTTACCACTGTGGCATATGATCCCATCAGATCTTGGAGTTAAGCAGTGTGGGGGCCTGGTTAGAAATTGGATGGGAGACCGCCTAGGAACACCAGGTGCTGTAGGCTTACAGACCCAGCAGCCCACTCCCAAAAAACAATCAGCCATTGAAAATCCTCTGAACAGCATAGAAACGCTAACAATGCTGTTTTGCCTGTTGTACATAGGGCTGCTATGAGTTGGACTCTGACTCAGCGGCACCTAACAATAACAACAATGCTGAGGAGAGTGGTGGACTTTGGAGCATATCCTAACCTTCCTGCTGGCCTTCCAGAAACTTTAACTCTTTTCACTGCGCCCATGGTCCAACAACTCTACATTATTGACTCATTGGACAGCTTCCAAGGTCTTAACAAAGTTTAAGGGCATTTATCTATCTATACCTATGAACTCCAAAGTTCATAGGAGTAAAGAGGCAAGAAGTAGAACAGCGTTAGTAAGAGGAGTTAAAAATCCACACTTGTGCCAACCATGGTTCTAAGTGCTCTTGCAACAATCCTACTAAGTAATGTGATGGTTTGATTCTAAAATGTCCCCCAAATGTCATGTGCCTGAATGCTTAGTCCCTAGGTGGTGGTAAGGAAGGACCTCCCTTTTAGAAGCAGGTCACTAGAGGTGGGCCTTTGAAGGTTTTATGAGGCCTCTCAGTCTGGTTGCTCCCTCTGTGCTTCTGGAGGCCGTGATCTGAAGAAGTCCTCCCCACAAGCCCTGCTGCCAGCTGTTCTGCCATGCCTCCCCGCCATTATGGACTGCAGTCCCCTGAACTGTGAGCCATAAGTAAACCTAATCTTCCTCCTTAATTTGGTCTGTTAGGTATTTTGCCACAGTTATGAGAAAGTAACTAAAACTAACACAGCTAGGTACCCTCATCTAATAAGTGATAAAATTGAGGGTCATGGAGTTTAAGTTGCTCAATGTTGCACAGTCAATAAAAGGCAGAGCAGGACTCAAACCTGGATAGCTTGGCTGTAGAGCTCTGCTCCGAAGCCCTATGTCACACCACCTATAATGAATATTCATTAGAAGGGCTAAAATACAAGCCCAGGAGAATGTAGGTTTGAAGGTGCTTCTGAGATGAAAGAGGAAGCACTGAAAACAGTGGAGAAAATGCAAGTTAATATCAATTTACAAATTAACTACGGTGTTGCCTGTTACACAAAGAACACAATAATGATTGAACTAAACTGCTATTGTGGAACTTTTAACCACGCACAAAAAAAGCGACAGATTATCATAGCTTCCCTTTGGGCATTAGGCCAATGTAAAGGAAATGCTTAACTATTGAACGATATGCCTGTCTTATCCGTGGCAAGATAGCTATACATCTCTAAAGAAGGTGATAAATATCAATGTGTTTTATTGCCATTTCCACATCTAATTTCATTTGGAAGGTAGGAGTCTTTGCCAAGAGTTTTCAAGAAATCAATGCAAGCAGAGATTTCTTAGTACACATTTTTAATACTATGCTGGTCATGTGGGCCTTTCTCTTTAGGTTGTGGAATTATTGTACTTTGGTGGCATGATAGCTTTTGCCACTTGCATGGTGAGCTGTGTTAACCCTCCTCTGGGGACAGTTTTTCAGTGTGATTTCAAGTGGCAGGGGCCAGGCTTGACGTACATGTTGAGCACCCAGGTCCCCCTTGATTGATGGCCACAGCAGCCCAGGTAATTTGTGTGTGGGTCCTTCCAGCCTCTCTGCCACACTGGACTATGGCTTGGGCTTTATTGAATGCCCCTCTTTGCTTGTCTGTGTCCAGGTGAAAAGTGCAATTTCCAGCATCTGGAGTTGCAAGCTCCAGTCCAGCCCAGCTAGGTGCCGGTGAAATAATTGGAGCTGGAGCCTGCGTTGGACTCATCCTGCTGGGCTGACTGAGAGGTTAAGAGACACAACTACTAATAGGCACTGAGAGCACTGGTGACTCCCTGGAGGCGCAGAGAAGCTCACACAGGAAATCGATATGGCAGAGATTACTCTGCTTCTACCATTGTCCCTTTTCACCAAGATTAGATAATGGGAGGGATGTCCCCAGGGTACACTATTAATTTTACATGGAGGATTGGAGGTGAGACCAGAGGAGCCAACAGGCACAGTTTCAAAATGCCTTCTGCTATGGACTTTGGATTATAGGACTATTGACTGCCCTGTACTTCTAGACAAGAGATCTTTTGAAAGAATCCTACATGGATATCCAATCTATGAAACAGTGAAGAGCATATGGAACGGGGGCTATTAATGCTGATCCACATTGCCTGGCTGGCTTGGATTCCCCCAGGTAGAGGCTTCTCTACCCATGAGTTTTCTTGGCATTTACAGAGGCTTCCTCTGGCCCTTAGCATAGCATGGAATCAAGGGGTTTTGGACACTCCAGGGGCCCCACCCAACCCAGGTTTCAGACATGGTGGAAAAATACTCCACCTTTTCATCCTCAGTGGGAAACATTTGAGATCAGTGCTGCACAGATCGTCCTATCCTCTCCAACAGAGGCTGCCCGTGGCCTCCAACTCAAGATTCTCCTGCCTCAGCCTCCTAGGTCGTTGAGATCACAGGTATGTGCCATGATGGCTGGCCCCAGTTCTACAATCTAAATAATTCCTGTGCATATCCACACAGTGCTTACTTCAGACCGCATCTGTCCTGAGAGGGCATCCCTTCTGCAGAGATGATCCACTTTTGAGTACACCTTTTGTGGCTTTTTCTCACTTTCCATGCTCACTATCACTGTCTGTGTTCCATGGCATCATCTTTCAATATAATACTGATCAGTCTTTTCCCCAGAGTCTGAATTTGGGAATAAAACCAAGACAGCAAAGGTGCTCTATCACTGGAATGGTCCAGGCTAGAGCTAGAAAACTTGGCTTCTTCCTCCCTGTACTCCTAGCACCACCCTCCTCACATAGTTTGTCCCTGAAACTTCTGTGGAATTCTAGGTATGCTATTTACAAGCCATCAGTCCCTTCTTCAAACTGAAAATACCCAGGCTGAATTTATGGCTCTCCTCAAGTCCTGCACTTTGCTTTGTTTTCTTTCTCTTTGACAATGGCCTCAATGGCCTTTGCTATTCCTTCAGTTCCCCAGGGCCTGAGTATGGTCCTATACTTCTCATGTCCATCAGTTAAACTCCCCTCTACCTACCTTACTCCCATTGCAATTAGCTGCATGTCTTCCCAATGCTACAATCTCTATTTATTTTATTTTATTTTTTTGCTGTACTAGAGGATTGAACCCAGGGCCTTGCACATGCTAAGCAGGTGCTTTTCCACTGAATTGCACCTCCATCCCATTTTTCACTTTTGTATTTTTGAGATAGAGTCTTCACTAAGTTTCATGGGCTGCCTCTGGCCTCCAACTCAAGATTCTCCTGCCTCAGCCTCCTGAGTCTTTGGGACCACAAGCATACACCATGGTGGCTAGCTCCAATTCTATGACCTAAATAATTCTTGCACATATCCACACAGTGCTTATCTCAGACCACATCTGTCCTGAGAGACCTGACTGCCTGAAGTCATCTGTGGTAGATGCTGTTGGGGTCACATCCAAAGCTCTTTTACAGCTGCTATACCTATCTCCGCCTGCAGCTGTAGCACTGTGTCCTCCTATCATGTCAGATCTCGGAAGCTAACCAGGCTTGGGTCTGGTTAGTACTTGGATCGGAGACTGCCTGGGAACACCAGATGCTGTAGGCCTGGGAGAAGGCAACCTACTCCCAAAAATCAATCTGCCATTGAAAACATAATGAATAGCAGAGAAGCACTGAAAATAGTGTTTCACCTTTTGTATGCAGGATTGGTATGAGTCAGGTACCGACTTGATGGCATCTAACAACAACAACAACAACAACAACAACAACAACAACAACAAGCCTATCTCCAGTGCAGTGAGTGCTGCAGCCCAGAGGAACCACCCACCTCCTGACTTCTGCAGAGAGTTACCATTGGCTCCTGAGATCTATCTTACCGAGGAATACTGGGAGCTGATGTCCCCTCTCTTCAGAGCTGTCCACTGACTGACAGGTGCAGAGTAGGAATGATATCCAGCTCCTGCCTCAAGGTGGAGTGATTTTGTGGTGCAGTTTATACTCCACAGTCACCTGTGGATCAGGCCAAGGGCAGTCTTCACTTGAGACTACATCTTTACTGTGTTTCTGCCTCTTTCTTTCCTCACTCCCTCACATATGTCTTTTCCCTGGACAGCAGCTCCTTAGTGCACCAGAAGCCATGTCTCAACTTCTGCTTCTAGGTAGCTGAACCTAAGACTATTCACCAACTTGGCTGCAGGGACCATTCAGAGAAACACTGGTCATTAGCATTACATTCTTCGGAATCCTTCCAGGCAATGCCATCTGCATTAGACCTTCGATCACTCTGACAAAATATGGGACATAAGCAGCTTCATGGAGGAAAGATTTATTTTGACTCATGGTTTCTCAGGTTTCAGTCCATAATCTTTGACTCTGCTGATCCTGGGCTCATGGGGAGCATGTGGCAGAGGCTACTCACCTCAAAGTGGACAGGAAGCAGAAGGAGAGCTGGAGAGGGGCGCAAGACAAAATATGGTCAAGGGCCTGCCCTCAGTGATCCACCTCTTCCCTCTAAGCCCAGCCTCCTAGAGTTTGAGCATCTTTCAAAACAGAGCTACTAGGTTGGGGCCAAGCCTTCAATATGAGATGTGACAAAAAATACAGGAAGAGTTTAAATTTTAAAAAATTTCTGAGCTAAAGGACACATTGCTACTAATCTCCTTCAAAATTACTCCCCTACGAGATGGGTCATCATACCACAGAGACACCTGCATCTCCATGTTCAATGCAGCGCTTTTCACAATAGCAAGGATATGGAATCAACCAAAGTGCCCTTCAACAGAAGAATGGATAAAAAAACCTATGGTATATATACACAATAGAATACTACTCAGCAATCAAGAAAAATGAAATAAGGTCATTCACAGCAAAATGGATAGAATTAGAGAAAATTATTTTGAGTGAATGAACACGAACTCAGAAAGAGAAATAACACATGTTCTCACTCATATGAGGGAGCTGATTCAAAATTACAAGAAGGAAAAATCCTATTCAAAGGTCGGATCATAATAGAAGGGGGGGAAGATAAGAAAGATGTCAATATAAATGGACTAGAAATCACATGTAATTGTTCTAACAAGATAAAAACAAAGACCACTACAGGAAAAGTTTCTATCTTAAACAGAACTGGAACCCAAGGACATATAGAAAAATACTACTAAGTAAAAGGTAGAGAAGACTTAGATGGGAAACTTAGATGGGAAGGGTGGGGGGGGAGCATACGGGAGGGAAAGGGGTAACCTATATGAATAATGTTTATCAAAATGCATATATGGAAATGTCACAATGAAAAGCATGTCAAAATGAAACACATTAAGATGTACATTAAAAATGTCTAGTAAAAAAATAAAATTACTCCCCTACTTCAAACAAGCTTATTCCAATGTTCTTACCACTTCCTCCTCCTCCCTCCTCCTCTTCCCCCTCCTTTTCTTTGCAGTATTTAGGGGTTTAACTCAGGGCCTTGCACATACTTTGCAAGGGCTTTAATTACTGAGCTCCCGCCTCAGCCTCCCCCCCGCCCCTTGTTTTTTAAGTTTTAAGTCGTGGTCTCTGCTAATTTACCCAGGCTGGCTCTGGCCTTGAACTTGTGATCCTTCTGCCTCCAGAGTTGCCGGGATGACAAGGTTCTTGCCACACTCTGAAGAAGTTCTGGAAGTCCTTTTTGGTGTGTGTCTAGTTTCATCCTCCATCCTGACAATGTTCTGTGTCACACATCACACCTGGTTTGGTGATTTCTGTCAAAGAAAAACCTCATGATGTGTCCACATCCCCCTTATGTACCACATCTGGCACCACGTGGCTTCTGGCTCTTATCTAAAGGCAAAATGACAATGGAAGGTAAATGTTTTTGAATCGATTCAGGACACAAAGGTAGCCCAACAGCGCAACTAACGACATGAAGAAGAACTCCAGAACTGCCTCAGAAAGTGGTATGAATGATGGAATAAGTGTGCTCAAAGTCAGGGGGAGTGTTTTGAGGGAGATTAATGGCAATGTGTCTTCTGTAATAATCTTTTTAAAATTTTGAACCTCACAGTATCATTTGATCATACTCTGTACACGAGCTTTTTGGGGCAAACCTCATATTTGAATCATAACACCATGGTTATTTGTTTCCAGTGTTCCTTTGGGTTTTTTTTCTTGTACTTTTGCAGCCTTGTACTTGACTTTCTTCCTTATCTCTGGCCCTTTTTGGATCAAAACCCCTATTGGACTGTATACTTTTGTTGCTAAACTTTAAGAATTCGTGTACCTATTTTTAAGAGGGATATTGTTCTTTAGTCTCCTTTTTAAAAAATAGTGTCTCCTTTTGGTTTTGGTACCAGAATAATACTGGCCTCACAGAATGAGGTGGTAAGCAATTCAGAACTGGTTTAAGTTCTTTCATAAATATTTAGTCGGATTAATCAGTAAAGCCGTTTGGGCCTGGAGTTTCCTTTCTTTACTTTTTTTCTTCTTTCTTTCCTTCCTCTCCCTCATGGCCCAGGGGTAAGTGCTGCCCATGCTCCACTCTTCCTAGCTTAGGCTGTGAACATCAAATTTTCTTAGTCCCTGGATTCCAGGGGATATTGCTCATCCCTCTTCCAGAAGGTTAGGGACGTTCCCTCTTCCACTCAATAGTGCTCCTTTTGTGGACTACAATGAAATCATCATGGGATGGCCTGTGCCCTCTATGAACTATGGTATGCACATAAAACTTTCTTCTGGATTTACAAGCTCCTCTCGAGGTTGCTCTCCGGGGGCTTTTCATAGCCATGCCTGGAGATGACAATGGAGGACTGAAGCTTCCAAACCTTTAGTGTATGCCCCAATTCCAGGCACGCTGGGTGCAGCCACAGCTCATGTGGATTTGAGATCTGGCTCCAGGAAACCCAGGGCTGGCAGCACCCCTGTTTGCTGGAGAAAGTCACCAGAGAACGTACCACTCAGTACCTCTCCAATACCAGGAAATTCTCATGTTTAGTTGCCAGCTGATGTGCTATTCTTGGTCATGATGGAAAAACAATGAGGGGTTGATGACTCGCACTGACTGTTTGAGGACTACCCAGGCTTTTGGGGAGTGATGAGAGGCATTCAGGTACCTCTTGTATAAGAGATGATCCAAAGCTGGGTGTGGCCACTCACACCTTTAATCCCAGCAACTTGGGAGTTGGAGGCAGGAGGCAGGAGGTTGGTGAGTTCAAGGCCAGAGGCAGCCTGTGTAACTTAGCAAGACCCCCTTCTCAACGTAAAAACATGGAAAAATGGGCTTGGGGTGCTGCCCAGTGGCACAACACTTACAAAGCATATGCAAGGCCCTGGATTAAAAAAAAAAAAAGAAGAAAAAGACCAAAATATCACAAGCTCCAGAGAGAAGAAAAATCAATGAATTCTGGGAAAGCACTTCTCTAACTCTCCATTTCTTCATGTAAAAATGAGAGAAATTATTTTCCAGACTCAAGAATTATTGCAAAGGTTAATTGAGATAACATATATATCGTAGATGTCCAATGCCACATCCATGAATCTTTCAAATTTATGGAGTCTTCCTATTCTTTAATGTTCAAATAAGAATATTCCAACTTGCCATTGCCACTGCCTCCAGGGTGGGAAATCTAGTACTTTCATGCCCCTCTACCTGTAGGAATTTCCATAGGAGAGACACATCTTTTGATTACCACTTACTTTGGATTCTCTGCAATGCCCAATGATCTGTTTCACTCAGTACTCCATTCGATTATTTTTTTTCTCTCAACCTCAGAGAGGAATTCTTTCTCTTTTGCTTCATTTTTCTAGACTTCCTCAAGCACAAGGCATTTATGTGTGGCAGTCCTGTAAATAATAAAACTTTTATAAAATAGCAGGTGTTATAAAACTGTGTGTCTTTCCTGAGATGGCCATTCCACTGAGAAAAGTATATTGTGCTCCCTCTACTCTGGCCTTAGATGAAAAGGCATGCTCTGTCCCTGCTTCTCCCTATGAAGGGCAGAGTTGCCTCCCTAACTTCCTCTAGCACAATTGCAAGTAGGCATCAAGAAGGCCCAGGGCACTTGAACTTAAGTACAACATGGAAGACCACATATATATGACACATGATTTTACTTTCTGAAGTCTGCAAATGGCCTTTCTTCCTGATCTTGTTCCTGGCCCTTATTCCTGAGCCCAAGTCACCCAACGTACTTTCCCACAGCCCTTGGGAGAGATTTGGATATCTCTAGTTTTTGGAGTAGAGATCAAACTGGCTCTTGATGCCACAGTAGGGTGGGGAGATTTTCCTTTGCCTTGGTCTAGAACCTGCCTCTAGAGTATAGATGTTACCTGTCCAGGTGAAATTCTTCCAAGGATGAGCTATAGTGGCAATATCCATTTCCTTCTGAAGAAATGCTACCTTCTCTCATAGCAGTACTATCTAACTCTATGGTCAGACAAGTCATCACACAGTCATCCAACACTGGAACACTTTTCAAAGTCTGGGTTATGCAGTTCTATGCAGTCTGACACCTGGTTAACTTTCTACATAAATGTGAAGCACTTTGCTAGTGCCAAGATCATTGTTAACAGATTGTAACATTACTGCTTGTTGTTGTGGTGGTGATAATGATGGTGGTGGTGGTGGGCGTGATGATTGCTACACAACATCCTAGGTGTTAGCCATTGTATATCTGATTTTGCCATTTCTATTGCCTTCCCTTCCCAGCATCTGCAAAGACCTACTATGGCTGCATTAGAATGCTCTGGGATTTATTTTCCACCTTTATTAACTGAGAGTGTAATATGTATATTGTTGTTGTTAGGTGCCATCGAGTCAGTTCCAACTCATAGGGACCCTCATAGGGTCTTTAATGGATGATTGTTTCAGGATTTTCTTGGGAGTGGATTGCCATATCCTTCTCCCATTTTTGATGTGCTGGGAATCGAACCCAGGACCTCAGAAACTGAGAAGCAGCACTCTACCAACTGAGCTAAATCCCAGCCTATGTGTGTATGTGTATGGATACACACACACACACACACACACATACACACTACTATATACATTAAAGTCCCTGCTATATTAGCATTCTATATTTCCAAGGTTGATATGCAGATAGCTTAAATTTCTACCTATTTAAAGAGGGGAATTTAAAATTCAATCTTGGTGACAAGCAGTCCTGTAATTCCCTTGATTGATGTAATAGACTCTGGAGACACACTGCAGGTATATAAACATCAAACAAATATATATCTCTAATGAATTATTAGTTACATTGTGTATCAGCATTAGTGCCAGTGGTTTTGTTGAAATGGAATTACAAGTAAAAAAAAATCAGAGCTGGATGAAGGGAGGGGAATTGTTCTTCACTTCCAGTTAGCTGGAGGCAAAGGCTGCTGGGAAAAGTGGAGGTTTAAGGACTTTGGTAAAGATGGGAGGAGGCCCAAAGGCATTTTGGTAAAATTTCTTATTTTGAGAGAAAAGAAAATCTTCTTGTCATAGGTGTGGAATAAGAGACAAATTAAGATAAGGGAGAAGGGAAGAGTGGTTTTCATTTAGCTGGATGGGCTCTGGGTAAACTCTGAGAAGGCAAAAGCCTGGGCATTTCCCACTACACTTGGGCCATGCTGAGTTTGTATTGGTGCCAAGAGCATTGTGTGCTCCATGCTCCATTAAGGAAGTTATGGAAATAATATCTATGGATTATAAGTATAGCCAATATTTACTTAGTGCTTACTGCCTGCTGAGTTTTAGACCAAGTGCTTCATATGTGTGACCTTGTTTCATCATCCCAACATGAGGATGCAAAAGCAACATCATCACCTCCCCTTTAACATGAATAAATAGAAGTGTTAGCCATTTGCCCAAGGCCATGTAACTATTAAAAGTTGGAGCTAGGATTCAAGTCAGGACTTGTCTGATTCCAAAGTGCTACGTTGATTCTCATGCACTAAAATAAATAAGTAACTAATTAACTAGCCAAGTAAATGAAATGAATGAATAAATAAATAATATGCATGTTTAGATACAATCTAAGCTCTGAGGCTGTATTGTATCAACCAAGTTCTTCAACTGGAGTGACTTTAGCTGGTAACCTCAAAATGTTTCCCTTTGAGGTTTCTATGTAAGCCTTGGAGAATTACAGAGTCAAACTTTTATCAGAAATTGTTTCCTTTCTGGATGAGAACTGTAACTGGAATAACATTGTCCTTGGTAGCTAAACCTTTTGAGTTCATGAGTTTAAAGAAACATTGGTGTGGTTTTCAGAAGAGAAAATGTTGTCTTGTGAAACAATCACCATTAATCGAGCATTTTTAATGTGTTGATCATTGTGCTCAGTCCTGGGGATTGAGCTCAGGGTCCTCCCTGGTAGGCAAGTGCTCTCCCACTGATCTATAGCCCTAGCCCAAGAGTACCTTATAATACCCTTGGAGGTAGGTGTTATTACCCCTACTTCAAGTGTTGTCATCATTTCTAGTTTAATAAACAGGTTTAGAGAGGATAAAATTGCTTACCTAAGGTCACATAGCTAGTAAACAGTAGAGACAGAATTGAACCTGAATTTCCTAATCCGAAGTCTGTGCACTTAATCATAACACTATATTGGATGTCATCAATGGGAAAGCCAGTCCTACCAAATCTGCAGGGAACATGCACAATGGTTTATTAGAAATTTACCAATCTCTTTTGCCCGCCCTTCCTTCCTTCCTTCCTTCCTTCCTTCCTTCCTTCCTTCCTTCCTTCCTTCCATCCAGTATCTCTTCTGGACAAAAAACTTACCTGCTCTCTAAACAAACAAACAAACAAACAAAAAACCAAAAACAAACAAACAACAACAACAACAACAACAACAAAAGAATTCAACTGCTTGGAGTTTTATATCCTCTCACTCTACCATAGTGTTTCTAAAAAAGCATGGAACTGGAGCAAAAGATGAACTGAATGAAGAGAGTTGAGAGTCTCTTTACTCCAAACAAAGTAGTGTGTGGACCTGAACAGCTCCAGATTTAAGGAGCTGGGCAGGGCATGAAGGGCAGGGTCAGAATGAGACCTCTCTTTCTTTCTGATTCTTGGTACCTCCCTTTAATGGGCACAGGAAACATGAATGAGTCACTCAGTTTGTCCCATTTTCTTTCTGCTGTAGCACACCAGCAGATTTTCCTGTGCAAATTCTTCTTCTAAGAACTCCCCAGGGCTGGGTATGGCAGCCCACACCTTTAATCCTAGCACTAGGGAAGCTGGGGTAGGAGGATGGATGGAAGTTTGAGGCCAGCCTGATCTACATAGCAAGTTCCAGACCACCCTATGCTACACAGGCTCAGAACACAAGACAAAACAGGCTCAAAAAACAAAACAAAGCAAAGCAAACCAAAACCCAAAATACCAAAAAACCCAAACCAACCAATTAAAAAAACAACAATAACAACAACAACAAAAAACTGCCTGGAATCTACTTAAGAGCATTCTCTATCTTCTATGTGCTGAACACTGCATAATACAGATTTTACCTTTAAATAATGCTCAGGATATGATGATTTTCTTATGCTTTACAGTACAGTGGTTTCTTAAGGCTGGTCCAACATTGAGTTTGTCTGAGTCACCCAGTGAGCTTCAATAGTTCCTTTCCTTTCTTAGAGAATCTATGGAATGAAATGATTAGCTGACTCTGAAACCTGACTGCTTGGGTTCAGATCCCAGCCTGATGTGGCCTTAGCTAAGGTTTTTGGCCTCTGTGGGTTTCATCATTAAGAATATAACAATAGTTCCTAACTCATATAGTTAAAATGATGAGTTGGAGAGATTATATTTTACATATAACCCTGAGAAGAAGGGTCTGCCACACAGTAAGTGCTAAAAAGTGTCAGCTGCAAAAATTGCTGCTGGAGTTTAGCTCAGTTGGTAGAATGCCCCTCTGCATTTGCTGAGGCCCTGGGTTCGATCCCCAGCACCACAAAGACGGGAGAAGGATGTGGCAGCCCACTTCCGAAACAATTCCCAATCAGCCATTGAAAACCATGAGGGTCGCTATGAGTCAGACACACAACTTGACGGCACCAAACAATAACAACAAAAACAACAAAAAATACTAAAAACAAATTTCCACTCAGATGAACTGGATAAGAATCTTTGGAGTTAGGATTCAGGTTCCTCAGTTTTTTGGGGAGTTTCAGGTGATTCTGCTTCTAGATCTAATTTTAGATCCCTGATATAAAGTATTCAGCAAAACATTCTGAACAGAAGATCTTAGGTCTTTTTCTCTCTTTTTAACCAAATTGCTTTTATGTTCTATTGGAAAGGCCACTTCTTTCAAATATCTTTTTCTTGTCTAGAGTCTATTGAGATCCCCTTAACATATGATGATGACTGGAACTGTTACCCAAAGCCAGAAGCTGATTGGATCTTTCCTCTGCATGTGATCTCTCTTCTCTGGTTGTTCCTAACTTGGTTAGTTCTAGTGAGATCATTAACCCTTTAGTGTAGACCCACACCTATGTGTCACACACCCTCAGTGATCAATCCATTCAAATTTGGTAATGATCTAGACACACTGTTCAGGCAGGTGCTCTGATTATTCCTGCTGTAGCCACTTACAAGGTCTCCATTCAGCTGATATAATTGCCAGGATAAGTGAATAGATAGTCTATGAATCTTGAACATACAGATTCAACCAATGTGGAAATAATACGTAGTTTAGGCAATACCGTACATTTTAGACTTGTATGTCTGGGATTCATCGTCTATGGGATATTGACCACACAGCCGAAGTAAGACTAAAAGAATCTTAGCAGAAGACTCTAAAAACATAAAGTGATTGAACATGCTTGCAGTTAACTCCATGCCCGATGACTCCAGGGTGAAGGACAATGCAAATTGGGATGGCTTCCTGGTCAGCAAGATCTCCTAAGGCTATTGACAAGTTGATCCTCCCCTGCTTCACCTATTGATTCCAGAGGAGATTCTCATCCTGATTTGTCACAGGAGTACATGCAAAACACAAGTTGGGCTAAGCAGAAACCTCCCCTTGGAGTTCCTGAATTGAAGCTGAAAATGAGGATAGCGTAGTTGTTCTTATGGGCTCTGCCGGCCTTGCCCAGTTGGTGGCTTGGAGAATAAATCCAGCAGGAAGTTGCACTGATGAGAGAGAGTGAAAGAAGATGAGTCTGCGCCACATTTGAGCCCCCCCATTTTCATTTTCCCAGCCTTATTCCAGCCCCATCCTCTGCGTGACCTAGCATATGAAGTGGTTAAGTGCGTGCTCTCTCTCTTGCTTATGTTAATGATTCTATTCTTTTGAATACCACAGACTTCTGACTTTATAGAATGGAATTAAGGTCAGAGTTGAGACACTCAAAAATGTTTTTCTTCTATTAAATAGCTATATAAATATACATATGTTTTGGTTTTAGATAGCGTCATACTATTGACTCACAACAAAGTGGTAGTTAACTAATATCCCAGACATTTTTCAAATAAATTGCTGTCAAGTCTTATTTCTGTCTTTTTGCAAAGGACATTTAGTTCTTTCAACTGCATGCATGATTTTATCTTTCATAAATTCCATCTTGTTGATGATGGCCCAGTATTCTCACTGATGAAAGTTTGAACATGGGGGGACGTGGTGGTGCATGCCTGTGATCTCAGGGACTTGGGAGGTAGAGGAACAAGGATTGTAAGTTTAAGGCCAGAGGCCTCAAGCTGTGTAACTTAGCAAGACTCTGTCTTAAGGTAAAAAATAAAAAAGAGGAAGGGCTGGGGATGCAGCTCAGTGGTAGATCACTTGCAAAATACTTGCAAGTCCCTGGGTTCCACCACAAAGTACTACAAATAAATGAATGAATGAATAAATAAATAAATAAGTTTCAACATTGATTTTTGTCATCATATCATTTCTCCTTTCAGAGTTGGTTTCATTTGCAAATTTGATATTCATGTGTTGTGTATCTTCATACATGTATGTAAGTTTTAGATATTTAAAATGTTGAATGTTTCTCACCTTAAGATTCCCATTTTATGTGTATATCCTCTCACATCTGTGTAAGGGGACATACTGAATGATGTCCATTGCAGAATTTTTTTGGACAGAAATGGGAATAATCACAATATCTAGTAACAGATAAGAAGACAAATAATATGTAGTATATTCATACAATGAATTCCATTACTACAGTCAAAAGAAATGCACTAGAATGCTAAGTATGCATAATGGTTATTCTTAAAATATATTTATGGAAAAAGCAAAAAAGCAGCATGCAGATGATATATATATATATAATATATATATATATATTATATATATATATGTATATATACTGGAATATGATACTGTAACAAAGTGCTATTTGATAAAACATTAAAAGTGGTTAATTATAGGTGGTAGGACATGGGTAATTATTGTATCATACTTGTGATTTTCTGCATTACTTAGTGTTTCATTGAATTAGCTGGGACTTCCCGTGTGATGCTGAACAGGAGTGATCTGAGGGGATTTTTAAAAATATAATTTCATTTTATTTTGGTAAGAACTACATGAGATCTATCTTCTTAACCATTTTTCAGGTGTATTGCACAATATTTTAACTATAAGCCAAGTGTTGTACAACAAATCTTTAAAATTTCCCCATCGTGTATAATTGATACTGGTTGAGCTACAGCTCTCTATTTCTCCCTTCCTGCCAGCCCACAGAAGCCACCATTCTACTTTCTATTTCTCTAAGTTCTACTATGTTACATTTCTCATATAAGCGGAATCACACAGTGTTTGTTCTGTGACTAGCATATTTCACTTAGCATAATATCTTCATAGTTCATCCATGTTATCACAAATGACAGAATTTCCTTCTTTTTTAAAGGCAGAATAATTTTTCATTGTGTATATAGACTACATTTTCTTTAGCTGTGTAACTATTTGAAGGACAGTTAGTCATGTTGTGTACTATAAGTACTGCCCCAATGAACATGAGAATGCAAATATCTCTTACAGATCTTGATTCAATCCTTTTAGATCAATAGAAATGGAATTGTTGTCTGGGCACAGTGGCACGTGCTTGTAATCCCAGCATTTGGGAGGTTAAGGTAGAAGGATGGTGATTTCAAGGCAAGCCTGTACTACACAGTGAGACCCTGTCTCAAGAACAAAGAACAGAAACTCCAACCAACCAACCAACCAACCAACCAAACAAACAAGAAGTGGCCTTTTTGGATCATATGGGAGTTCTATTTTTAATTTTCTGAGAAACCTCTATACCATTTTCCATAATGTATACACCATTACATTTCTACCAGCAGTGTGTAAGTGTTCTGGTTTCTCCACATCCCACCATTTGTAATCTTTTGTCTTAAAATAATGGCCATCCTAATGACTGCAAGACAATATCACATTGTTGTTTTGCTTTCACCCAATGATTAATGTTTCTGAACATGCTTTTGTATACTTGGTGGTCATTTGTATTCTTTTTCTAGTTCCAAAATACAGTATTTGACACTTCAATAGCAATTTACCTTATAGACCTGCTTAATAAAGTTATCAAGGAAGCAAATATATTTGATTTGACATGAAATATTCAGTTGGGTCTAGATAACTCAGTAATGCCACTCTTCTTCTTGGGCATGGGAGAAGATTATATTTTCTGGTATCTTTTGCTGTTGAGTCTGAGCCATGTGGCTGGATTCTGGTCTGTAGATATAGTCACGTCTTAGACTTGGCTATCAAACTCCCTCTGTGGTCCTTTGTGTTGCCTGCTCCATTCCATGGTGGCTGTGGAGGCTGAGGGGAGAAGAGTTACCATTGAGAAGGCAGCCAGCCATGGCAGCTGGCCCACTTGTGTAAGAATGTGATCTGAAAGACTAAAAAACCTCATTTGTGTTGAGTCACCGAGAACCCAGGGATTGATTTTCATAGTTAATGCTGTTTATTCTTTTGATGTACTATCTCTTCTACAAAGAGATGTTTATTGAGTAATAATAAAATATTAAAGGACAATAAAACAGATAACATTCTACTATCCTAAATCAGCTTTTAACATTTTTCCCCTTTCACTTTCTATTATAATCCATAGCCATATTTTTAAAGAGTTATAATCAACTTGTTGCAAGATAACTTAGAATAACTATTCCATAGGGGCAGAATTCTTGAATCAATATTTTTTCCTTCTTTTGAGAGTTATTTTAGGATACACTCTTGAGGTAGAAACCTATTTAATATTTTCCAAAATAATTATATCAATCTGCAATACTAATAGTGGTTTTCCTGAAGTATTACAAATACTACCTTTCAGTAATTTTATTTTTTACATGAAAATAGTGGTACATTTCTTCATATAAAAATATAATCTTTCTGGGCACGGTGGTGCACATCTGTAATCGCAGCAACGTGGTAGATGGCAGAAGGAGAATTGTGAGTTTGAGGCTGGAGGCAGCCTGTGTAACTTAGTAAGACTCTGTCTCAAGATAAAAAATAAAAAATGGGTTGAGGGTGTAGCTCAGTGGTAGAGTGTTTTCAAAGTGTGCATGAGGCTCTGGGTTCCATGCTCTAGTACTACAAACAAACAAAAAGCCCTACAAAAAACAAACAAAAACACTTACTTTATTTAAAAGCCTCAGAATACAGGGAGTTTTAAAAAAGACAGCAAAAATCATCAATATTGCCACCCATCGGGACCCAGTGATGACATTTTGGTGTGGAATCCTCAGTTACATGTATGTGCACGTGTGAGCACGCATGCACACACACACACACACACTCAAAGAAGTTAATTATAAATGCTCTATATAACCTAACTTGGTAACAAGTCATTGAACTTTTAATTCCAACAAATATAAATCAGTACCATCACTTTATAAACTGTGCAGTACAGAAGCTGCTAGCTAATGTTTCTGTTTAAGTTAAAATTAATTAAAATTCAACCAAATTAAGTCATGCTTCCTCATTTACATCATTCACATTCAAATACTCAACAGGCACCTATGACTAGAGGCTGCTATATTGCACAGCACAGCTCTAGAACATTCTGTTAGTGCTGCAAGTCTGTTGGACAACACTGTTAAAATTTTTAATGGTTTAGGCAGGTTTATTGCAAAAATCCTCTATTCTTGGATATTAGGTTTTCCTTAGATTTTACATTCTAAACAGTACTGCAACAAACAATTTTGTACTATTCTCTGGTTGCATCTGTGATTACTTTCCAAATACAATGGGGCTTAACTCCAACATAATGGCACAGAACAGTTTCAGTTCTGGCTTAGCTTGTGCTGCAATTATTTCCTGATTTTCTTCCTTTATTTTGCCACCTCAGACTTAATCTCATTTAGATGTCTTAGAGTCTCATGTTTAACTGTTGTTTCATAGACTTATTTTTACCTTCACTATTTCTAGGTATATAAAGCAATTATTGTTTAAAATTTTCTACTCTTTCTGGAAGTAAGATTTTGAAACATTCTTCACTTTCCTTTTTCCTTTTGCATTAGTCAGTATAGGCTATGTTATGCTGCAGTAACAAATAACCTCAAGTTCTTAGTGGCTTAGTATAGGCAGATTTTATTTCTTAGCCATGCAATAGCAGTTGCTTCAAGTTATCCTCACTCCAGGATTCAAGTTGATGGAGTAACTGCTGTCTGGAAAGAAGCTGTGATTGAGGGAGAAGAGCTTAGCAAATTGATGCACTAACTTTTAAACTTGCCTCTTAGAGGCAAAATACAAGACCTCCAAACATTTCCATGATCAAAGTAAGTTACATCATTCTACCTAACTCTAAAGGAGGTGGGAAATACATGTAACTGAGAGAATGGCCAGAAATACCTGGTAAAAAGCATGAATGATGTACTCAAAGTTTATTAGTTGCAAAATTTTTGCTTAGGCATAATAAAATAAAGATAATAATAAGGATACCTAACATTTACCATGTGTAGAACATTATGGTAAGTATTTTGCATACTTATTTGTCATGGCAATTACCTCCTTTTATAAATGAGGCATAGAAAGGTTAATTATCTTGCTTAGGGTTGCATGGCCAGTAAATGGCAGAGCTGGGATTCTGATTCTACAGACTGCATGCTCACATGCTTCCTCTATCACTTTGCTGTCTCTTAGATTCATACCGTTTTTTTTTCTTGTTCTCTGAAAGAGGAAAGTTCAACCCAGACTTACTATTTGTCCCTAAGAAATGCAAATAGTAAACTTCTTTCTGTGGTAATTTGGGAGCCACTGAGCTCCTTCCCATGAAAAGTTAGTGGAGAACTGGATGAAGTAAAATTATATGTCTTTATCAACCAAAAAGAGATGGACTCCTTGAGCCATGGCATTAAAAACTTAAGTAATTTGTGTAATTTTTCTCTGTTGAATTTACTGCAGAAATGGTGGCTTCATTGATCTCAGTGAGTATCCAGTCCTTTGGGGAGAGTTTTTCCATGCCAGTATTAAGCCTTATGTTTAGAGCAAAGGCACAGTGTTAAAAATGTAAAATGGTGTTAAGAGAAAGACCCTTTGACATATATAGGCTTTCTGCTTGATGTAGCTGTAAATATATTCTCCCAAACACTTGCCTTTCTTTCTATTACTCATATTTCATTAATTTCCATTACTCCCACAGGATGCCTTTGCTTCTATACTTTACAGACATTCCCCACCCTCACATCCTCCAAGTCCATATAAAACTGAGTAATGCCACTGTCAGCCTGCAGCCACACCATTGTAGCATCTGATCCTGTCAGATCTCAGAAGCTAAGCAGGGTTGTGTCTGGTTAGTACTTGGATGGGACACCACCTGGGAAAACCAGGTGCTGTAGGCATGGGAGAAGACCTGGCAACCCACTCCCAAAACATAATCCACCATTGAAAACCCTATGAATAGCAGAGAAGCACAACAATAGTGTTTTGTCTGTTGTACATATGGCTGCTATGAGTCAGACACTGACTTGTCACCTAACAACAACAATGCCATTATCAAGATGCCAAATATGAGGAAAATGTCTAGGAGTGGACTGATGCTTTCCCTTCACTCTGCTTTCCAACAGGACTGTGGATTATTCTCAGCTGAAAGGACATGGAATCCAAGTATGACTATCTTCCATTTTGCTCTGCCAGAATCTCCCTCTCTTCCTTCTTGCAACTACCATTGAGGGAAGGTAGTTATTTCTTCTCACAGTTAGTACCAAAACTGGCAGAAATTCCTCACTTTTCAGCTTGTATGTGGTTGGCACCATTCCTTGGTTCACTGTTTGTATTCAGACCCCCACCTCATCTCCCTCTTCCTGGAGAATCTCAGTTATTTTGCTGGAGGGGAGTAGAAATTGTGTTTATGTTGCCATCATTCCTGGAGACTGGTTTTGATTTTTCAAACTTTTTTTTTAACTTAGCAGATGTTACAAAGTTGCTTACATTTGCATTTCTTGATTACAAGTTAGTTTGAACATTTTCCCAGACATTTGTTTCCTATTTGTATTTTCTCCTGAGTAAACCATATTGGTTTGAGACTTGATCGCTTAGCTAATGGAGTCCTAGGGGTAGTTTCTAAAAATATATGTATGCATTCTGGGATCATTAGGGAATTGTACTTTCCTGTCATTTTGATGTAAATATTTTCTTGTTCAGTTACAGTTCTCTTTCATTTTGTGTATACCTATAATGGATTTTCTATCATGTTACTATTCCCCAGAATTAGTTTCTTTCCTCATCTGTTTAACTGTTGGATACCTGCTCATCTTCTAGAATATAAGGTTGACAACACAGACCCTATTGGGCTTGCTTACCACTGTCTATCCAGTACCCAGAATGTGTCTGCCACAAGATAATAGCTTAGTGATATTTATTATGCAAAGCTATATTTGATTGCTTAAAACCCTCTAAAGTGACCATCTCCCATTATTGATACAAGTGTTTAATTGGTGTCCTACACATTTATTTGATTAAATTAAAATATGCAAGATTCTTTGCTTTAACTGGAACATATTTATGATGTTTTCCTTCATATTGCTGCCTTTACCTCATATATTATATGATGTTTCCTTCTTCATTTTTATAGCATTTAAAGTCGCATATTAAATTATCATGTTTTATGGATTAACCTTCCTAACTTTGAAATATTACCATATGGGTTTCATTATTATTGATAAGTTTTAAAACAGATTTCATAAGTTTAATTTCCGCTCATGGTTCTTATTTTAAGCATAGTCATTAATAAGGAAATTCATATTCTTTTCAAGTTAATTTTAGAATCATTTGGGGATCATTGGTTTCTCATGATTACTATCATCTTTTTTAAATGCCCAGAAAATAGATAATGGTTAATTTGGTTATGGATTGGCAGCTGGTTTATCTCTTTGTCATTCCCAATATCCACTTTTCCTGCTTTATAAAACTCTGAATAATACTTTCCTGTCTCTGAACTTTTGAAATCTCTTTGATTTTTCACTATTCATTGAATGTTAGCAATAGTAGTAGCTTTGGGATTATACCTTTGAATTTCCTGAATATTCTGGAATACAATTCTTTTTGTATTATTGACTAAAACTCACTAAATAAATGAAGTGCTCTCAAAACTATGTCTTCACTGATATCCCTTTTTGTTTCCTTGTTTGCTTTTTGGAGACAAGGTCTCAATATGTAGCCCAGGCTGGTCTCAAACCCATGTTCCTCCTACCTCCACCCCCTGAGTGCTGGGATTACAGATATGTACCACAACATCTGGCTGTATTCATTGTTATCTTGACTTGTGATTTTTACCCTGTGTATGTTTTACCCTTTTATATTGAAAACTTAAACTATAGTTAAGCCAGAAAACCAGCTTTCTCTTTCTTATACAATCTATGTAGATATCCTTTCCCTTCTTTCCCCTTCTATGCTCCTTTAATGAGCGGAATACTTATCTTCTAGGTTCTATGTTAGGCTCTTGGCTTATACTAATGACATTGCCCCTGTCCTCATATAGATTAAACTTTGAGGTTTTCATTCTTTAGCCTCAAAAGTAACTAGAAGAAAGTATACAGAGGGATAGAAGAGACAAAACACTGGAGTTTTGTAGCCTTTAGTTTTCTAACCAGAACTGTAGAATGTTTAGAGACACACTTCAGGTTTTCTTCCAAATTTGTCATTTTTCCACAATTAATCATCAAATGTGAGTAGCAATTTGTGGGCTCAGTGAGCCTCATCAGACTCGGCCAGATCTTGAATATATGTTCCAAGGCTACACACCACAGATTTGCTTGGTCAGGTCCAAGCCCCAGAGAAGGTCCTTACCCACTACCTCGATGAGTCTCTTCCTTTCTGAGGTACTAGCAGTGTTTCCAAATGTATGAACTTTTAAATTCTTCTTAGCAGCAGTCTAGGATAGTTTTACTTCATCAGGAGCTTTGAAATATGTCTTCAAGAGGAAACTTTTGTGCTTTCTCCATCTCTCCTCCAGTCTCACACTCTTTCCTTCTTACTCATTTCTCCTTGCCTTCCTAGTGGACACTGCTCAACTGTTTTCTGATTGTGTTCTTCCTAGTTTGCCATTTTAAAATTCAGCACTGTCTCCTATAGGGTAGTGTGGGAGACTGTTCTCCAGCTTTCATTCACTTTCTTCTATAACATGTTACATAAATAACAAATGTAGTTAAATCTTTAACATGAATTTCAAAGGTCCTTGAAATTGTTCTTCAATATTTACAGTGTTGAAGCTCAGATTAAGTTATTAACCTCAAACATCTATTCCCCTCTTTTGACCCCAGGAAACTCCATGAAACCTGCAAATACAATTTAGAAAATTCAAATTGCTTATCATGGAAATTATAAAGTTGAGAGATACAAATATAGGCCAGGCATCTAGTATATGTTGGTGTCAACAAAGTAAGTTAGAAGAAAATATAAAATATATAAAAATGACACAGTATGGAACTCTCACTTGAACTGGATCTGTTTAAATGGTTAAGGAAAGCCTTCCTCTACTCAGTGTCTAGGAAATGACCAAGCATAAGAAAATAACTTACAGCTACTGAATCACTCTGGAATCTGAGATGATCCACAGCCAAAATGATTAACATTAGGCTGATCAGCGCATTTTCTTTCTGTAGTCAAACTATATTAATCAAGTCAACATTTAAAAAAATGGAACCTCTATGACGTACTAGACAATGTGCTGTGATCTGAGCTCTAACTGACAATAGAAGACTTGGCCCTTTTGAGGAATCTTAAAGAGATATTTAAATACTGATAGTGATATGCTGGATAAGAAGTGTTGTGATAAAGGAAGTGTAGGGTGTCTTGCAAATGAATAGAGTCATGAAATCTAGATTAGGTGTGTTGGGGAAGGCCTCACTGGAAGAAATCACTTCTATCTTAAAACCTGAGTCTGAAAAAAATTATTAGCTTCTCAATGGAGAAGGTCCTTGCTGAGGAACCAAGGAATCATGGACACCATATACCATCAATTTCTATTGAATTTGGGCCTCTAGTTCATCATAAATAAATTGAGACAAAGGTCCACTTACTAAGCCAGGCACAGTGGCTCGTGCCTTTAATCCCAGCGACTTGGGAAGCAGAGGTACAAGGATCACAGGTTCGAGGCCAGAAGCAGCCTGTATAACTTAGTGAGACCCTATCTCAAAGTAAAAAAATAAAAAATAGATGAGGCATGCAGCACAGTCATAGAACACATTCATAGTATGTGTGAAGCCCTGGGTTCAACCTCCAAGTACCAAAACAAACAAACAAAAAGTGCACTTATAATCCACCATCTCTGTTGAGCACCATATTAGAATGAGATTACCCTGCAGACTAGAATATGTGAAGTCTACTAGCCAAGTCTCTCTTTACAGTGGTTGGCTGAGCACTGGTAATGTTACACTTGGTAACCTCCTTTTTGTTTGCTTTCATAATTGACCAACTTTCTCCTTTTCTTCTCCCTTAATTCCATGACTGATATAATTTCAAAACTATAATAATATATTAAAATAGATTCCTACAGGATTCTGTTGTCTGAGAAACCATCCTACCTCCATCAAGATTTCTGTGTGTTCTTATCCATAATTCTAATTTTGCATTCTGAGTCTCAGAGGCATTCCACTTTTCTGTTTTGGAGAGTAACTTAATTGTGACTCTCCACGTTTTTATACTGCTAACTTATTGTTTGCTTTCTTTCCCATAGACAGAGAGAGCACAAATTTAGTTTTGGAATCAAATGAATCTTTTGCCCCAAAGACTACTGTCTAACAACAGACGATGCTCATTATTAAAGATGTTAAAGCATTATTTGGCAATTCTGATTAATTATCTATCAGGTATGATATACCTGCAATTCCAGGAGTTGAAAGGAAGTTAACTTTGTTTTCCTAAAATCCTTCACACCTTAGGCTCTTGTTTACAACCAGAAGAAGAATCACCAGAAGATAAATGCAAGTGTTGGTATAGTCCAATGCGTACGATCTCATAAATGAAGGTAAAAATATCAAGACCAAATATATTTAAGGCCCTTGTTTTCATTGCATGGAAGGGGTATAAGACATATCTTTCTGAAACTTTTGGTTCAAAACTAAAACAGAAAAATTAGGTCATTCTGCACTTTAAAAACTTTTAAATGACCTTTTTGGCCTGTCAAAATTACTGGAGGAAATTTTAATGATTGTCAGATCTATTGACATTTTATGTGCTGAACTTTCTTAGGGAAATCAGGAGACAATATGCCCTTACAAGGTTTCAGTTCTACTCCTCTCTCACTGTCACAACTTCTGATCATATGCTTTTTTTCTCCTTTCTGCCAATTTTTTGGAATGAAAGTTCTTTAGAAAATGTCATCATTAAGAGTTTTGGTTGATGTTTCAGGGATTGTCATTTTTGCTAGTCATCAGGTGGCTCTGTGTCATTTATGTCAATACAAAAGTGTGATTAACCAGGAAATTTTATTGACTGATAATATCGATCATTCATATAGAAGCGTTCAGACCTTTCTGCAGTGTTGTTTTTAGAAGGAAACTTTCCCTAATGCTTATTTCCTGTGAAATGACTTGCTTCCAAAGAGCCATATGACCTTTGACCTCCTGGTGCAAGGGAAATGAAGAGTGACTTGTCTGTGGGTAACCATGGAATGGCCCTTTGGTTATGAACTCATCCAGAATTTGCTGGCTAATGTTTGTGTAATAGTTACACAGGGTATCAAACACTGTGGATGCATGGAGAGGTACCTGGGAAATGTAATGTACTTTAAATTACCAAGAAGTAATTTGATCTGAATAAGGAAACTCCAAAGAGAGCTGATTATGTTTCACCAAGATGCAATTGCAAACAGTAATTGGATTTCTTTTTAAGATGAACAGCAAACTCAGGGAAGTAGTGCATTTATCTTTTTTTTTTTTTGTCAATCCCTTTTGAGAGCTCGAGCACGAAGGATGAAGGCCCACAGTGTCACCCCCTTGAGGACAGGGAATGTTCTCTAATTCAGATAAGATAGGCAGGTATTGCTGTAATCTTCTGCACACAATGGTCACTAGTGGATATTTTAGCAGAGGAGACATTATTTTGTGGACATTTTTAGAAGATTATTCTGAGAGCAGTGGTTAGAGATGATTGGGGGTCAGAAAAGAAACAAGAAGACAGAATATGAGGCTTTCATATTAGTCTAAGCCTATAATGTTGGGGTTTGGACCTTGGACAGGGCAGCAGAACTAGAATGGAAAATGGAGGTCTGAGGAATAATTCAGAACAACTTCACCCAGAGAACTAACTAAATAACCAGTTGCATATTAGAGATGGTGTAGAGTTGAAATAACTGTGGTCTAAGTATCAGGAATGCCTGTAGCCTTACCACTGTGGTGTCTGATCCCGTCAGATCTTGGAAGCTAAGTAGGGTCGGGCTTGGTTAGTACTTGGGTGGAAGACAGCCTGGGAACACCAGGTACTGTAGGCTTGGGAGATGGACCCAGCAACCCACCCTAAAAATCAATCTGCCATTGAAAACCCTATGTATAGCAAAGAAGCACTAACAATACTGTTTTGTCTGTTGTATGTAGGGTTGCCATGAGTCGGACACCGACTTGACAGCACTTAAAAACAAGGACAACATAGATGAAAAGACTGACAGTAAGGAAAATTATGTGGGTTGCACGAGATCACAAATCCAGTAAGTGGCAAAGATAGACTGGAAAATAGACTTTCTGACTTCAAGTCCAGTGTACTTTGTACTATACTAGCATAATTGTAGAAAGTTTAAGTCCTTTGGGCAAGAATGCCTAGGAGTGTTTTTGAACTAGGGACATTTGAAACCCTTCAAAGATCACTATTTGTCCTGTTTCTCTATTTTCATGTACAGTCCCTGCACTCATCTCATTTTGAATAGTTCTGACAAAATTCTCCTTAGTAATCCATAGCAATAATGATCGTAATCTCACATTTTCTCTGACCATCCCAAAGAACATTTAGTGTATTAATGTTGTTAATTAATCTTCATGACATCCTAGCAAATGAAGCAGATTGCAAGAAGGATGTCCCACTTGGCTGACTGGGAAGCTGAGGTAGAAAGCAAGGTTACAAAGCTGCCTGAAGGTGAGAATAAATCTGCAGAAACTCTGAGCTGAGCGTAGCCTTTTCACAGCTGCAGCTTGAAATTCTACTGGGAAGGGGCTCGCGCTCTTCTCCTTGCAAGATTATGTTCAGTCACTAAAAAAAAAAAAATGCCACTTTAAAGCCAAAATTTTCTTTGCTTAGTTCTTTTTCAATGCCTTTGAGTTTGCTATTTTTCTTCCTTTGGGGTTGCCACACTTTTGCAACTGAGGTGATTCAATTTCTCTCTCTTCTGGGAAAACATGCCGAGTTCTCCTGCATGTGACAGTCTCCTTTACCCTTGCAGTGTCACCGCCCCCTACTTTCTCTGAGAGTGGAGCATTTCGGTTTTTAACTGGTTCTTAGGGCTTTGCTCCGTTGTTTTTCCTCACTCAGAGATCCAGGATGGAATTTTGTCTTTACAACACAGTGTTTCTCTCTTGGGAGAGCATTCCCCCCACCCCATACTGTATTTCAACATTTTATTTTCATCAGTGCACAGACTGAGTGACTTCATCTCTCTGTGTTAAAAATGAGGGCTGTCCACAACCACGTGCTGGGTTCAAGCTGTGTGTGGTTTCTGTGGTTACTGCAGCACTGGAGATTGGCCTTGGGTAGCAGTGACAGATTACCCTGTGGCCAAACTAAGGAGGAGAGTGTTGTTTCTCTGTGGCAAGGAGTCCGGTTACATTGGGGGAAAGGGGATGGGATTCCTGTAGGCTGACAGGAAGACCATCGTTATCTGTGGGAAAAGGGATGATTATATTGCTCTGTTGTTGGGAAATGTGGTTACCTTTCACCTTGAGCCTGACCAAAGTACCCTCTTATGATTTACTTTGACACTGTATTTAACCCCCCTACAATAATTAACCATCTTTCAAACATCACCAGGAAGTGGGTTATCAAAATAACGTTACTGTGATGGTAAAAGTATATTTAAAAGCCCACGCCACTGAGCTCAGCAAAGACGAAGAGGCTGAACAAAGCCCACACCAAACTGTTACCAAAATACTTACTGCCTGTCTTTTCAGAGCCATTCACAGTGGCCTCATGTGATACAGACAGGTAGCACAAGGATGGGAAAGAGCCTAAGTCATCGTTTTTGCTAAATATTTGCTCAATACTTACCTTCTGTGACTTGAGATGAATTAAATGGTAGAGGGGGAGATTAAAATGCTCAGAGTTCTAGTAATTTCAATTGGTAGAGAAGGTAAACAAATACTACACAGGTTGCTACTTATCATTCTCAACTTTGTGACAGACATCACTAGTAGATCACATCGTTCTTCCCTGATGGGTCTGTTCTCACTTTCGACTTTCTTATCATGTCACTAAACAATATAACCACAATCCAATTATAGGACTTAGTTCTCTGGTTGAGAATCGTTCACCAAGTCTGTTTTAGAGCAAGCTGATTTGTCCTGCGATCCTCTGGAATAAAACCAAGTGTACAGAGAAATCAAGGGTGGGTGAGTCCAGGTGGCTAGTAATATAATTCAGGTATTTTCTAAGAGAGATGGGCTAATTTGAATTCTGGGGCTATGACAGAATTATCTCCAAGTTTATGACACTCATAAATATTGGAACATTAATGAAAGAAGTACAATTTAAAATGTCAATGTTTTGCTTTTTGAATTAAAGATTTGATAATATAAGGAATTTGGGGAAAATTGTAGAAATACTGTTATATATCTTGAAACAGAATAAATTGATAACATATTTTTGGAGAACAATTTAGGAATATCTAAACAAATTAAAAGCATATACCATGATTTATAATAATTCTACTTCTACAGATATGCTCCTCAAGTATTTAAAGATGTGTGTTTTAAGGATAACTTATTTTATCATTGATTGCAAAAATAAAAACAAAGGATATAATCTTTTTTTTCTTCAATACTTAGGGGTTGAACCCAGAGTCTTACATATACTTTGCAAGTGCTCTACCACTGGGTTGCATCCATAACCCATATTTTACTTTTTATTTTTGAGCCAGGGTCTTGCTAAATTATGCAGTCTGCCTCTGGCTTGGAACTCCCAATCCTACTGCATCTGCCTTCTATGATGGTGGTATTAAAGGCTTGTGCTGCCACAGCCAGCAGGATGGGGTTGATACAAAAAAAAAAGGGTAAATGGCACCCTTTCTTTATAATTATTCAATTCCTTTACATTCATGCTATGCTCCCTGTCCCAATGACATCATGCTTGGCCATATAATGTGTTGACCATTAGTTATATAAATGAATGTGGTATTGGCCACATTCTAAAATTTGATTTCCGAATTTAGTAGGGCCCTGTTAGTCTAGGCTTCTACCATATAAGCTATAACTGTTATGTCACAGAATTGCTCAATTCTCAGCTTGGAATCCAAAGTGAGAAAGTGAATTGAGCAGAGCTTATTGGAGCAGAGTAAGATAAATCCAGCTAAGCCAAGTCCATAAAATGACTTCTGACCTATAGCCCAATTATAACATAGGTGGAAATAAATACTTAGTGTACTTCACATAGATTTTGAAGTTGTTTGTTGTATAACATTACAGCAGCAAAACCTGACTCATACATCTCGTATGTAGAAAATGTCAGGAGTATACTAAGTGAACAAACCATGATATGTAACAACAATATCAGTATGGTTGACACTAAAAAAACCATCAATCTATCCATCCATCAATCTATCCATCCATCTATCCATCTGTCCATCCATTTATCCATCAATCTATCATCCATCCATTCATCTGTCTTTGCTTTTATATGTATAGAAAATATCTAAAAAGATATAGAGAGAACTGTCAACTATGAGTACCTCTTGGGTAGTTGGGGCCTGGAGAGAAAGGCAAGAGAGACTTAGTATTTAATTAATATTCTTTTTTTTAAAAAAATTCTATCTCCAATAGTGCCTGCATTCTTTTTTATTTATACATGTTAGTGGGGTACAGAGTACTAAGTCATTTGATATATCCATTCTGCAACTATTAGATCAGTTTTGCTTACACTTCCATCACATTAAACATTAATATGTTTTGCTGCTTAAAGTTTTCATCAGAATTAGCTTACTCTTAATAATAAAATATTAAGAAAGTTTCAATTTTTGTGTTTGGTATTTCAATCTTTTCTCTAATTTGGTGCTTGTTGTTGTTGTTGTTATTATTATTATTATTAATTATTATGTCTTTAAAGTACTGTGAGTCCTGGTAGGGGGGACAGTTCTTGAGAAATGCCAAGGCCCTGGTAAGCAAAACACAAGTGAGTTCTGTATTCACAGAGAACTAACCCAAGACCTAACCTCAGAGACAGCTTCCAAATACTGAGGAAGAAGGTGAAAAATGAGGGGAGGTGGAAGTAAGGAGTTGCTGCCTGGGTTCACCTTCCTGAGTCACCAGGACAAAGACAATTCAGAGAAAGTGGAATGCAAAGAGGCAAATTATTCCTGCTGCCTCACCCCCAAATTGACCTTTTCTCTGTGAAAATAAGGAATCCTGTTCATGGAAATAATAAAAAAAAGTTTCATAATTTAAAAAATAACCAGAAGGGCTGGCCCCAGGAAAAACTGAGAAATGCTTAGTTCTTTTTTTGTTCTTTCCCAAGCCAAGAAAACCAGCCTTTCCCTTTGTTTTATTCCTTTGTGGTTCTTAGGCTGGAAAAACGATGATCCTTTTTCCCTGGAGACCTTTGTTATCCCTGTTATTCTCTCCTTGCTATATCTCCCCCTTACCCCTGCTTTTCAGCTCATTCCTGTTTGCCTTCAAGTCTCAGATGTCACCTGTTCCAGGCACCTGTTCTGTCCCCCAAGACCAGGTAGTTGCCCTTCAGTGTGTGTTTCAGAATTATTGTACATTTAACTAAGTGTGGAACTCTCATGTTCTGTTGTTGATGCCTGTTTGTCTCTCTTGCCCACTGGATTGTAGGTTGTTTAATGTCTGCCAGAATGGTTTATTTATAATCATATCCCTAATATGATGCTCGTATCCCTAGTATGATCCTCATATCTGATGAATTGATGAGTGAACTGTGCTGATTTGATAAGTATTCCAGATTGTGATATCTTCTATTATAAGAATTTTGTCTTTTAATGAAAAAGCAGAAAATTTTAGATTCTTCCACTCATAGGTTGGTGGGGGATCTATTTTTGTAGAGGGAATCTTCTGAGCTATAGATAACTAAATGTCTTGATTTTCCTGGGGTTCAGAGGTTTCCTGAGATGTGGGATTTGGTGCTTACACAGAGACAGTTGTGGACAAATTGAGATATTTGGTAGGTCATTCTTTTAGATCAGTCCCATAATCAATCACCTATTTTTCTTATACACAGATCTAGGTGAATAGACCCTATCTCCTCTCTCTAGAGTCCAGAAAGAGTATACAATGAAGCTGTTATTGCCAGTATTTCCATTTTTCCTGCCTCTCAGTGGTCTATTACATCTACATTCATAACCAATCATGTGGTTTCATAATGGACATATTAAAGATATAACACTGTTCCATCCTTTCCTGCTGTGTCCATGGAAGATTTTCAATCAACAGAAGGAATTTATGAAGGCTGTGATGCAAATCCATAGAGGGCAGGGACAAGGCTGTTTTTATAGGGACAAGAATAGTACAGAATGAATGCTATCTTCTTATCAGAGTCTTTTCATGTCAGTAGTGGTGAAGAGAGAGAGAGAAAGGTTTCAGACTTGTCAGGTATTCTGAGTCACCACAAATTATTCTGTCTGGCTAATGTTGGCCCTTTGTACATACCCCTCAGAGAATCCTCTGCAGGATGTTTATGTGCTAGAGCCAGCCAGACAAGCTCTTGTCTTTGTCAGATCTGCAGGTTTCCACCAGAAGTCAAACAGTTTCTGCTCCAGAGAGAAAGGGCTCGGTAAGGCCCACTGTGAGGGGGGTGGGTACAGCTGTGACACACAGCCATCTCCCAATCCAGGCTCTGGCAGGAAATCCGCTCTCTGGCTGTCAGCTGTGCTCCAGCTATGTTCCCTAAAGACAGATGAGGCCCAACTGTATCCCTGTTCCCAACCTCTCAGCCTCCAACACAGGTTTCTCTGAAAGCATCGGATTACACAAAAGAGGGGCCTTCTCTAAACTATGGCTTAGCTAAATTTGAACTCTACAAACTTTCCCCCTTTTTTTCCCTTTCTTCTAGCACTTGTGCTCTGGACCAATTAGAGGCCTGAATGAGCACCTGCAGAAAGAGATCGTTAATTCAAAACAAGCAGAGCCTTGACCATTCATTAAGTCAGCCAATACTTACTGAGCATCTATGCTCAGCTGTGTGTTCTGCATAAGGGTGGCCCTGTGCCAAGCAGTCATGCCTGTAACTTCTCTGTCTTCTACACACTGGGTGAGACTCTTGGAAGAGCATGAAGGCACTAAATTTCCAGGTAGAAGTACATTATACAAAAAGGATTTGTTTGATATATTTTTAAAGAAATCATTTTGAAAGTATGAATATGAAAACTCTGATAGTAAGATTTTGAGAGAAGCAGTATGAACACAGAACAGTGGAACACAGAAGGGAAGAGGCAAAGGGTGATATCAAGGATTGATGGGGCCCATCCCTTCCTCCTTTCCTCATCTCACACTTGCTTTCCTGCTACTGTAACCTGGATAAATCTCTTATTCCAGAGACTCCTATGACATCTGCCTTTGTTGGCTTCTCCAGAAGCCCTGAATAGCTGAATAGGGGTGACCCCTCAAAATGGGAATGGCAACCATGAATGGTGACATGCAAGCATCATCGGTCCCCATGGAAAGATAAATATCTCCTGTGTTAGCTACTAATGCTGAGTAACAAGTCATCCCATGCCTCAGTGGAAAAAGAAAACTATTTAATTTTCTTCACAGATTCTGTGGGTTTGGACTTAGGACAGGGCAAAGCAAGGATGGCTTGTCTTTGATCTACAATGTTTGGTGCTTCCATTGGGAAGACCTGAAGATGGGGAGTGAGTGACATGATAGACGGATGTTGGGATCATCTGGAAGTATTTTCACTTATGTCTTTGGAGGTTCATTCTCATGGTCTAAATGTTCTTGTCTCCTTAAAATTCTTATGCTGAATTCCTTACCCCCACACCCAGTGATAGTATTAGAATATGAGGCTTTGGAAAGGATTTGATCTTAGCCTCTAGAACTGTGAGAAATAAATTTCTATTGCTTATTAGATATCCAGTTGTTGGTATTTTGTTATAGCAGCCCAATCAGACTAAGACATTGATGCTGGCTATTGTCTGAGACCTCAGCTAGACAATTGGCCGAAGCAATGAAATGTGGCTTCTCATTGTGGTCTTTCTGCATGGACTAATTTGGGCCTCCTTACAGCATGGTGGCTGGTTTATATGAGTGTTTCAAGACTGTAAGATGGATGGCAGGGCACTTTTATGATCTATCCATTGAGGTTACTCCTGACCTACCCTATTGGTTAATGCAATAACAATGTTCTATCTAGACTCACAGAAGAGGAAACAAACTCTGTATCACTTGATGGAAGGAATGCTAAGGTATTACCACTGCAAGATGAGTGTGTTGGATGGTAGACATTGTAGCCGTGACTATAAACACTATCTTCCACATCTTTTTGAGTTAAAAGTTGGAGAACAGAAGATAGAATCCAGTCAAGATTGGGAAAATGGGTGTTATGATTTCTCTCCTTCTCTTTTTTTCCCTTCCTTCCTTTCTTTCCTTCTTTCTCTTTCTTTCAGAATTTTTCTGATGTTTCAAGTGTGTTCGGCTAGTGAAGCTTCCATACCATTGCTCTGGACTTTTACTCTGCCATGAATGCATGTTCCCATGGGGTATGGAGGCACACACCTGTAAATTGATCTCTTGGGAGGATGAGGCAGGAGGATTGCAAGTTCAAGGCCAGCCTGGGATACATAGCAAGACCTTGTCCACCCTCCCTCTTCACAAAAGCAAAAATCTCATCTTTTTAAGACATGCTTTGACTTAATGTTCCAGACATTGTTCTATTAGCACCACATTGGCAAAATATCTCAGGAACAACTATACACATAATCTCACATTTTTTGTCCTCCAAATAATTTGTTGTTAGGTGCCATCAAGTAGAGTCTGACTCATAGTGACCCTATGTACAACAGAAAGAAATATTCCCCAATTCTGTGCCAGGCACATGATCTTTTTTAGGTTTAAGCCCATTGTTGCAGTCACTGTGTCAGACCATCTAGTTGAGAGTCTTTTTTTTTTTATTGACCTGCCATTCTCTCAAAAATGATGTACTTTTCCAGGGATTGGTCTTTCCTGACAATATGTCCAAAATATGTAAGATGCAGTCTAACCATCCTTGCTTCCAAGGAGCACTCTGGTTGCACTTCTTCTAGGACAGATCTCTTGGTTCTTTTGGCAGTCCATGGTATATTCAATATTTGCCTCCAGCACCATAATTCAAAAGTATCAATTCTTTTCCTGTATCCCTTATTCAATGTCCAGCTCTCACAACCATATGATGTGACTGAAAATACCATGGCAGGAGTCAGTCACGCTTTCATCTTCAATATGACATCTTTATTTTTTAATACTTTAAAGAGATCTTTTGCAGCAACTTTTCCTAATGCAATGCATCTTTTATTTCTTGACTGATGTTTCCACAGATGTTGACTGTAGAACCAAATAAAGCAAAATCTTGGACAACCTCATTTTTTCCTCCGTTTATCATGGGGGTGCGTACTGATTTTTGTTTTGCTTATGTTGAGGCACAATCCATAGTGAAGGCTGTGTTCTTTGATCTTCATCAGTAAATGTTTCAAATCCTCTTCACTTTCAGGAAGCAAAATTGTGTCATCTGCGTAACACAGGTTGTTAATGAGTCTACTTCCAATCCTGATGCCATGTTCTTCTTCAAAAAGTCCAGCATCTTAGACTATTTGCTCAGAATAGAGATTAAAAAGTCACAATGAAAGGATACAGCCCTGATGTACACCTTTCTTGCCTTTAAACCAGGCAGTGTTTCCTTGTTCTGTTTGAAAGACCGTCTCCTGGTTCATGTACAGATTCCTCATGATTACAATTAAGTGCTCTGGTATTTCCATTCACTGCACAGTTATCCATAATTTATTATGATCCACGCAGTCAAATGCCTTTGGATTTTCAATAAAATATAGATAGACACCTTTCTGGTATTGTCTACTTTTGGCTAATTTCCATCTGACAACAATAATGTCCATAGTTCCATACCTTCATGTGAATCTGGCTTGATTTTCCAGCAGATCCCTGTCTATTATACTGCTGAAGTCACTTTTCAAATATCTTTAGCAAAACTTCCCTTGTGTGTAATATTAATGATATTGTTTGATAATTTCCACATCCCCTTTTTCGGGAATAGGCACAAATATGGATCTCTTCCAGTCGGTTGGCCATGTACCTGTTTTCCAAATCTCTTGGTATAAACACGTGAGCTCTTCCAGTGATGCATCTGTTTCTTCAAACATCTCTATTAGTATTCTGTCAGTTCCTGGAACCTTGTGTTTCTCCAATTCCTACAAATGCAGCTACCATCTTGTCCTTCAGTATGATTGGTTCCTGATCATATGCAACCTCTTGAAATAGTTGGTTGTCCACTAATTCTTCTTGGTATAATGACTCTGTGTATTCTTACCATCTTCTTTTGATGTTTCCTGCATTGTTTAATATTTTCACTCTACTACCCTTCCTTCCTGATTGCCACTTGAAATTTGAATTTTTTTTCAATTCCTTAAGCTTGAAAAAAACAGAGCATGTTCTTCCCTTTTGGTTTTCTATCTCCAGCTCTTTGCACATGTCATAATATTTGGTTTTGTCTTCTTGAGCTGCCCTTTGAAATCTTTTGTTTAGTTCTCGAATTTTGTCATGTCTTCCTTTTACTTTAGCTGCTCAACATTCAAGGGAAAATTTCAAAGTCCCTTTTTGCAATGTAATTTGTTCTTTTCTATTTTTCATGTCTTTTTGATAACCTTTCGCTGTCCTCATGAATGATGCCTTTGATGTCATACCACAACACATCTGGTCTTTTATCATTGGTGTCTAATGCACAAAACCTGTTCTTGAGGTGGCCTCTGAACTCAGTTGGGATATATCCAAGGTCATACCTTGGCTCTTGTACACTTGTTCTAATTTTCTTCAGTTTCAGTTTGAGCAGTTGATGATTTTATCCATAGTCAGACCCTTGTCTGACTTTTGATATGGAGCTTTTCCACCATCTATTTCCACAAATGTAGTCAACTGGTTCCTGCATGCTCCATCTGGTGAATTCCATGTGTATAATTGCCATTTATGTTGGTGAAAAATGTATTTGGAATGAAAAGGTCATTGGTTTGACAAAAATCTATCCTGCATTCTCCAGCATAGTTTCTGTTACTAAAGCCATATTTTCCAACAATTGAATCTTCTTTTTGTTTCTAACTTTTGCATTTCAGTCATCAGTAATTATCAGATTGTTAGATTACAGGAGCTGGTAAAAATCATCCCTATCTTCATTTGTGACCTTCATGGTGGGTGCACAAATTTGAATAATAGTCATATTAACTGGTTTCCTTTTAGGCACATGGATATTATTCTATCACTGACAGCATTGTACTTCAGCACAGCTCTTGAGATGTCTTTTTGATGATGAGTGCAATGCCATTTCTGTTTAATGTGTCATCCTTTGCATAGTAGACCATATGGTTATCTGATTCAAAATGGCCATTCCAGTCTGTTTTGGCTCACTGACACCTAGAATGGTGATGTTTATGGGCTCCATTTCCCTTTTGATGACTTAAGATTGTCCTAGATTCATACTATGTATATTCCACATTCCAATTATTGATGGATATTTACAGTTATTTCTTCTCACTTTGAGTTGTGCCACATTAGCAAATGTCAGTTTGCTGTTTTGGGGGTGTGGGCCTTGCATGTTGCTGTGCGGCTGAAAGCTATGCGACTGCTATTACAAGTACCAGTACTGTCACTCATGTTTCAGCTGAGCTTCCAGACTAAGACAGACTAGAGAGGGAAGACATGGCTCACTTATTCCTGAAACAATTAGCCCTTGAAAGCTCTATGGATAGCTCCAAATAATAACTACTATTTAATGAGTCTTTTCAACGAACCAATCACAGTTTTGAGCAATATATGTGTTTCAAATGTTTTTTCCAAACAAATATATAAGGTAAAGAATGTTGTTGTAAGGTGCTGTCGAGTCAGTATCCAACTTATAGTGACCCTATGTACAACAGGTGAAACAGTATTACTACTGCCTCTCTGCTATTCGTAGGGTTTTCAATGGCTGATTGTTTTTAGAAGTGGGTTGCAGGGTACCTCTCCCAAGCCTACAGCACCTGGTGTTCCCAGGTGGTCTATCATCCAAGTACTAACCAGGCCCAACCCTCTTTAGCTTCTGAGATCTGATGAGATCAGATGCCACAGTAGTACACCTGCAGGAAAAGAATATTAGTATCATTTTTATTTTATAGATGAAGAAATTGTGGTACAGAAGGATTCAATGACTTGGCTGGAAAATACAGAATAAATATAGTTGTAGAGCCAGGATTTAAAGTGGAACTAAGCAGTTCAGCTTCCTTAGCCATGGTACTATAAGCCTTCCCCAAAGAATTTGAATGTATTCTATCATAACTCTTGTCATATTGAACTGTATTGCTTTACCTCTTAGTATTTTCAAATTGTGATTTTTCCATCTTTTTAGGTTGCTCAATATTTATTTGTTAAATGAATCAGTAATTCTTAGGAAAATCAAGACATTATAGCTATGTCAGCAGAAAGAATTTAATTAGATTCATTTCCCCTTGCAGAGTGTTAAATGATGCTGGCATTTAATATACTTACCACATATATATACATGCCTTTTCAAGATATTTTCCTTGGAAAAATTGAAGTGCCAAAGATTATGTCCTTAACAAATCAGAAGTAAAGAAAAGATGCACCTAGAAATTTGGTGGTGACATAAGGACTGGATTGCAAACAGGAAAAAGGGGATGTCAAGAATGAGCAACATCTAAAGAAAGAATGTTCATAGAGGGATTTTGGGGGAGTAGTATTGATGCCAATTTTGCTTCAAAGTTATGTTAACAAAGGAAACATATAAGATGAAGATATTTCTGTAAGGTAGGGAGTTCCAAATGGTACTTTCAGGATGATGGCCTCTAAGTTATTGGTTATAATTCAGCAAAGGAAATCAGCTGTCTCTAAAAATATATTCCCCATAAAACAGAGATTCATGTGTTGCTAAAGGGGAAGATGCCAATAAAGGTATTGATGTTGTTGTTAGGTGTCTTTGAGTTCAGTCTGACTCATAGGGACCCTAAGTACAACAGAATGAAACACTATCTAACACTGTGTCATGCTCAGCACTATGTCAGTGCCTCTCTGCTATTCACAGGGTTTTTGATAGCTGATTATTTCAGGAGTGGGCTGCCAGGTCCTTTTCTCAAGCCTATAGCACCTGGTATTCCCAGGCAGTCTCTCATACAAGGGCTAACCAGGCCTGACCTTGCTTCGCTTCTGAGATCAAATGATATTGGACACTAAGATGGTAGGACTGTAGAGAATAAAGGTATAAATAGAACAAAAACTTACCACCCTCCCGTGGATAAAATTTGCATCCATGTGAGGACAAATTTTAATTCAACTCATAAAGAACATGGCACATGGCAAGTAGTCAATAAATGCTAGTTATCATTATTATCTAGAAATAGAAATACTAATAAGACTGAGCATTTGGTTCTTGTGAGAATTAAATGCACATAAAGCTCCTAGCAGTGAGCCCAGCACACAGTATGTTCTAGTTCTAATGGCTTTCTAAGGAGAGGTGAATGCAGGTCACTGTAAAGAAACTTTTAACAGTGAATCATTAGGGTTGAAATGGAGACCATTAAAACGTGGAAAAGCATTTTTTAAAAAAGATGTGAAAAGGATTGCAATTTTTAGTCCCTTCAGAGTACTATAATAAAATACGGTGAACTGGATGCTTTATAAACAACAAATTTTTATTTCTCAGTGTTCAGGAGATTGAAAAGACCAAGACCAAAGTGCCAACAGATTTGGTGTTTGATGAGGGTCTGCTTCTGGTTCATAGATGGTGTCTTCTTACTGTTTCCTAACACAGTAAGGGAAACAGGCTAATTACCATAGTGTTCTTAGTGTTCTTTATATGCGCATTAATCCCAATCCCAATCATGAAGATTTATGATAACCTTGGAGTTAGGATTTTATCATATGAACTCTGAAGGGATAGGGATACAAGAATTCAGAACATTGCCCCAAAACTTCAGACAATGTTATTGTTAGGAGCCATCAAGTCAGGTCCAACTCATAGGAACTCTATGTATAATAGTACGAAATATTCCCCAGCACTGTGCCATGCTTGGCAGTATGTTAGTGCTTCTCTGCTATGCATAGGGATTTCGATGGCTGATTGTTTTGGATTGTTTCATGAATAGGCTGCCAGGTCTTTCTCCCATTTTTGAGGTGCTGGTGATCAAACCTAGGGCCTCAGAGCATGTAGAGCAAGTGTTCTACCAACTGTGCTGTAGCCCAAAAAATATTTAGACAAAAATATCCCATTAAGGAAAATTTCCACCAAGCTTTCAGTATGTTGTTGTATTAGGTGCCATCCAGTCAGTATGCAACTCATTGTGACCCTATGTACAATAGACGAAATGCTGTTGCTAAATGCTTCTCTGCTATTCATAGGGTTTTCAATGGTGGATTGATTTTTGAGAGTGGGTTGCCAGGTCCTTCTCCCAAGCCTACAGTATCTGCTGTTCCCAGGTGGTTTCCCATCCAAGTACTAACCAGGCCCAGCTCTACTCAGCTGCCAAGATCTGACAGGATTGGAGGCCACAGTGCTATGGTTGCAGGCAAGCTTTCAGTATATGTGTATGAATTTGCTCACTTTGTGACCCCGAACCCACTACAACCTATGAACCCAGTCTTAACCTGTCTACAAGTCACATTTCATCTTTTGTACATAGAGCAAAACCCGTTCTCAAAGGAGAATTCACTACCTTTTACTTACCCAGGCAAACAGTGCATTTCAGGATTCAGTTTTATTTGCCTAAAGTTCCTCTTTTTATCTGATTTTCTCATCCTTTAGCTTATGATTCAGAGTGATTAACTACACTGACTTTTTGGTGAGTTGCCTCCTCCTTGTTTGGTAAGCAATAACTCAGATTTGTTTTTGTTTCTTTGTAGCTCTGGTCGTCTTTATGTTTTGATTTGATAGTGATGGTGGTAGAAAACTTAAGAATTTCATGTTAGGAGATTCTGTGAAAATAGATGCACTGTAACTATACAGTAATGTGACTATATAGCAAGGATACAGTAATGTTGTGACTATACAGCTACAAATCTCATATAGGTTTGAGAGACTACTACCAACTGCACCTAGTGCTGTCTGCTCAGCAGGTGCTCATGGTCATTTGCTGAATGAACTAATAAATGCATGGGAACGAATAGGTAAATGAGTGGCCCATTTACCGCACAGATCTTGGATCTATGCCACTCCCACTGCGGGGGACTATGGGAAAAATAAAGACATCAGAATGCTCTTTATAGGGTCGGAACCAAATTCTGGAACATTGACCAACTCAGTGCTTGCAGCACCTTGAGGCACCATCCTTGCTCAGAGGATCCAATGAATCAAAAACCCAATTAAGACCTGACATCGCAGTACTACCAGGAAATATTTTCCAACAATGCAAAGCTACTTCCAAACAAGTAGTGTAAGAGAAGTTTGAGGACACATAACTTAAAAACCATTACTTCTTAAATATTATGCTGAAGTCTGGGAAGGGTTAAGGACGTGACAGTCTCTTTCTCCCCATGGAAGAGAAGTAGAATTTTAAATAGCTCCTCTTTTCCAGCTTGGCAGAGCTCTGACTTTGGAAGATGCCTCTGATTGCTGAGAAGCACAACCTGCCATCCTTGAGAATTCTGGCAAATGATTTAGGCATTTTATTTTTTCTTTGCCACTGACTCTGCTCTCCCTATTGCCTCCCCAACAATGTGCCCATGCCGAACCTAACTGCAGGCATCTTATTTCAAAGCGATCATAATGTGAACGGGCAAGGGGTAGTCTAAAGTCATTGGGCCATTCTTAATTTTGCTTGAAAGAAAATAGTATTAAGTATAATTTGATTACATGGGTAAATGGTGTCAAAGATGCACGTGCCTGTTTGATTTTGGGAGCAGGAGTCAAGAAGCCAGTGATTGTAAAAGTTCTAGTGTGGAGAATGAAAATGTTCCAGATGCAAATCCTTCATCCAAAATAGTGCAGGATTTATATCTTGCTGCCAGGTATGGTGGCGCATGCCTGTAATCCCAGTGGCTCAGGAGGCGGAGGCAGGAGGATCGCAAGTTCAAGACCAGAGGCAGTCTGCGTAATTTAGCAAAACCCTGTTTCAAAACAAAACAAAACAAAACAAAAAACAAAACAAACAAAGAAACAAACAAACAAAAAACCTGAGCTGGAGGCGGCAGCTCAGTGGTCCAGCACTTGCAAAGCATGCAAGCATGAGGCCCTGGGTTCAAACCCCAGTACCACAAAAAAAAAAAAAAAAAAAAAAAAAAAAAAAAAAAAAAAAAAAAAAAAAAAAAAAAAAAAAAAAAAAAAAAAAAAAAGTGGACCACACCTATAATCTCAATGACTCAGGAGGCAGAGGCAAGAGGACCACAAGTTCCAGACTAGAGGCAGACTGTGTAACTTAGACCCTGTCTCGAGATAAAAAGCTTTAAAAAGGGGTAGGGGGTGCAGCTCAGAGGTAGAATGCTTGCAGAGTATGTGTGACACCCTAGGTTCAGCCTTCCAGTACTCCTCTCCCCGTAAAAGAGGCTTTCTAAAGCCCATGTGATCCCACTTCTCTGCTGTTCCTATTGCTGCTACCTTCACTTACCCTGAACTCCTGCCTCCAAGTCACAGTGAGATATAAAGGAGCTATAGGAATTATTCATGGTGTGGGGAAATCCATAATTCGCTTTCAGTCAGAGGTCCACAAAGTGACAGCTCAGGTTGTTGTTAGGTGCCATCCAGTCAGGTCTGACTCTACATATACTTTGGATGGCCGATTGTTTCCAGGTTGCTTTGGGAGTGGGCTCCCAGGTCCTTTTCCCATTTTTGCAGTGCTGGGGATCGAACCCAGGGCCTCAGAGAGCACAAAGCAGCACTCTACTGAGCAAAACATGAGGTTAAAATGCTTATCTGCTATGTGACTCCATGGGACCAATTTCCATTCCTTTCCTCCACACCCAGAGTTCCCAGTGGGACAGCCATCTGAATATCACACTGTTGCCGGGAAATTCATCCTTTTATAGCATCCCTTTTTACTTTTGTCTGTGATTGAATGTTGGAAGCCTGTAGAAATAATGCTTTTCTGGCAATGGTGGGCATTTCAGACTGAATATGCCAGAAGTTGTGATTTAGGGAATGTTCAATAATTATTCTTGGAGAGGACTAATAGCTTTCAAACATGATTTTTATACACCAGCATTTTCTAATAAGTCCAGGCTAGTGTGGCTTTCTCAGCCATTTTTATTCCCTCTCTTCCTTATTTGTTGTGAAATGATTGGTGGGAAGTTTATCCTTTGAGCTGATACCCATTAGCACATTTTTATTTCTGTTTTATTTTACTTTTCTAGGCTCTTGCTTCACCAGTAGAATTTCAGTTATGTCATATTGGCTCTTGCTGTGGCTACTTCATGCTCAGCTCAATCTGAAGATGTGGTTGCAGAGCAGGGACACAAGGCAAAAAAGCGTAAATTGCCGTACTGTGCTCCTCAGCCGTTAAACTTCCTTTGTTAGCATTCTCATTTTCCATTAAATGAGCTATTGTTGCCACAAGTCAGTGGTTCCACTACAGAATTTGTAGCACAATAAACAAAGTGTAAAATGTATGTAATGAGGACTGCCTCTAATTTCCCTTAATTGCACATTAAATTACAACCAGCATGACCCTGACACCAATGTTACTTCCTCAATACATAGCCTTGATGTACAGCAAATTTTTCTTCCATGACAGGTTTATTTCTCTGTTGAAGAATTGTTCAAGAAATATTTCATTGTACGTTGCAACAGTGTAATTGGGCTCTGGCTGGTTTATTCACTTAATAGGTATGGTAATAATTATATGTCACTTTCTAGTATATGGGCTCCTCATTCCTCTCCAGGTTGATTGCTTCATCTAGGAAGCATCAAATGGAGTTGCTCCAAAATAACATCTGTGGGGAGATGAACTGCAGATTTATTTCTCTCTCAGTTCCAGGCTTTGGCATGTTCAGAGAAAAATGGCAGCTTCATATCAAATAGGGCTAAAAAAGAAAGGTGGTAGAATCTGTGCATATGATTATTTTTTCTAACTATTTAAGGTGGCTTTTTCTTGAAAAATTTTGTGAGAAAGGCAGGGAATATCTCTAGAGGTATTAACTACTTACCAAGCACCTACTACATACAAAAGGGATGATAGGCTTTAGATTAAATTCTAAGGAAATAATCCATGGTGTTGGATGATTTAATCTATAACAGATCATCTCATTCAAAATTATTTTTTATTTTATGTTTCACACCTCCAATCTTAGTTCTAACTGCTAATTCATTTTGGTTGTTCTTTTTATTCTATCTTCTGAGTCCCCATTTGCTTTCTTACTGAGTCAAGCTGTATTCATCATAAAATTCAGAAATGTTAACCTTAGTATTGAGGACAGCTAAATCTAAGAGTAGGGAAGATGCAAAAGTTCAGAAGGGAGAGATGAAAACGAGAATAGCAAAGTAAGTCTCCATGAATGTTATCTTAAGAGAATGAACATAGGCCTAAAAAGAGAAAAACCTTATGTTCTCACTCATATGTGGGAGCTCAATCTTACTTAAAGGAAGAAAATCTGTACATAAGTAGATAATTAAAAATGAACAATTAAACTTAGCTAAGAATGAAAAGCCTGCAGCCTTACCTCTGTGGCTGCTGATCCCATCAGATCTTAGAAGCTAAATAGGGTCAGACCTAGTTAGTACTTGGATGGGAGATGGCCTGGGAACACCAGGTGATGTAGGCTTGGGGGAAGGACCCAGCAACCCACTGCCAAAAAATAAATAAATAAATAAATAAAAAATCAACCACCGGAAAACCTATGAATAGCAGAGAAACACTAACAATAGCGTTTCCCCTGTTGTATGTAGGGTCGATTTGAGTCGGACACCAACTGGATGACACATAACAATAGCAACAATAACAACATTGGTGAAGAGAGGAACATGGATGTCTGTGGCCATCAGTGGTGGCTGCTTCAGTGATCTTCTTGCTCTGTATTCTTGGTAGTAACAGCAGCAAAGCCTTCATCAGACAGAAGTATTTGTCATGGTACTTTTATAAGTACCAATGGCAATACCGACAGTTTTGATGTTGAGAGTTACTGGAGATGTCACCCCAGGACACCAGAGAAAATGGAGAGGGAGAAAGTTGCAACACTGTGGTCTCCAATTAAACTAGAGTTCCAAGGAAGACACCCACTGTGAATTATCAGAATCATATTTTGCTAGGAGAGCTGAGAGAGGTGCAGTCAGTGAGTGATGGTATGTAAAATATTGTTGTTATATTAAATGTGATAGCACTTAAAATGCCTGGCACATACTAAAAATCAACTGATTTTATTAATGTAGCAATGTTATTATAGAGCTCTCTTCTTAAGCACTGAAATTCAAGGTCTTTACTTGCACAGCATAGACAACACTTTTATGCTACAACTTTAGTTCATATGCTATTGTATCCCCTTAAAATTCATATTTCAAAGCCATAATCTCCAATGTGTCTATTCTATTTTGAATATAGTACCTTTAAGGAGGAAACTAAGGTTAAATAGGTCATAAGGGCCAAGCCTTAATGCAGTAGGACTGGTGTCTTTGCCAAAAGAGGAAGGGGCACCAGAGCCTACGTTCTCTTTCTGTGCACACAGGGAAAGACCAGATAAGGACACAGCAAGAGAACACAGTGCAGAAACCAACCCTTACAGCAACATGATCTTGAACTTGAACATCCAGAGCTGAGAGAAAATAAATTTCTATTGTTTAAGCCACTCAGGCTGTGGCATTCTATTATGCCAGTCTGAGCAGACTAATACATATATTCAAACATACATAAAAACCTATGCCTCCCCAGTATTTTTTGAGGTGCTAGGGACTTGAACTCAGGGCCTTGCACATACTTTGCCAGTGCTTTACCAACTGGGCTGCATCCCCAGCCCCTTAATTTTTTTTTTTTTATCTTGAGAAAGTTTCTCACTAGACAATGCAGGCTGCCTCTGGCCTCAAACCTGCGATCCTCCTGCCTTCCCCTCCTGAGTTGCTGGGACTACAAGCATGTGCCACCATGCCCAGCCCTGCATGTTTTTTTTTTATTTTCCATAATTTGATTTATTTTATATTATTTTATCTTTTGCTCTCCTCCTCTACTAATAGGTAAAACACTTGATCTTGCCAGGTAAGAACTTCAGCTTTCTGGTTTAAAATGGACTTTTGGATAGTCCCTACCCACCTGCCCCAGCTTTCCTAAGATGATGCCTGGGTGCAGAGGGATTCCTACTTCTTTTGGACACACCGGGACATAAGGTTCCTCTGGTCTTCTCCTGAGAAAAGCATGTGCTCTATCCACTGCTGTAGCCCATCTGTTGCACAGAAACCAGGTCCTATTGATCTCCCTACAGTTGACATGGGCCTTAGAGAAACTATACTGGAAGCTGCTGGTTCTTTGAGAATGGCTGTGTCTCCTGTTCCACCTCTAAGGTGCATGGGAACATCAAACCTCCCAAATGCCATGGGAAATGGCACAATGTAGAGTGGAGGGTAGGAGGTGGGAGAATGCTCTCTCATGCCCTCTCATCTGGCACTTTCCTTGGTCATTTCTATTTCCTCATATAGACACCATGTTAGCTTTGCTGCCATGCTGACTCAGGTCATCTCTGCAATGCGTGAGCTCTGGGGAGACAAGGGAGAAGCATCCCACTTTTCCATCCCCTGATCCTAATTTCTTGTTGTTCGGTGCCATCAAGTCATGTTCGACTCATAGCAACACTCATAGGGTTTTCAATGCTGATTATTTCAAGATTGCCTCAGGAGTGGATTGTTATGTCCTTCTCCCATTTTTGTGGTGCTGGGAATCAAACCTGGGACCTCAGAGACTGCAGAGTGGTGCTCTACCAACAGAGCTAAATCCCAGCCCCTTGATCCTAACCAGAGATCTCTTATTCCCCCAACACTGACCTCAAGGGGACAAGAAAATAAGTTCACTTTTCTGCACTCTGTATTTTCTTCCCTTCTCTGGCTCTATATATGCATCTTCCACACCAACTCCAGTGACAAAAACTATACCTCAATCCTTTCTTTTGCCTTTCTCCACCTCAAGGCTTAGGATAAAACTTGCATGACAGTCTTTCTGACCTTAGCTCTTGATTTGTAATGCTCAGCTTTTGGAATTGAAAGAACACCGAAATCCTAGATTCTGGAAATAAAAGTCATTTGTCTTTACCTATGGTCCTACAATAAGAAGTCTATTTTTAAAAATTCAAAGCCAAGCAATGATTTATTTGATCTAGGTTGTTCCAATTTTCCCCTGAAGAATTGACTGCCTCAAGGGTGACAGGAAAACAAGCAATAATTAAGGATATAAAAGAAGATAATAGATTGACTAATGATTTTCCAAGCTACCCTCGTTGAATGCATCTCTGTCCCTACCTTGGTATTCTTCTCCCTTCCAAGAAAGGGGCTGCTGAGATCTGTCTGGAATCTATATTCTCTCCCTCCCTGTTGTCTATGGAGCTCAATCACAAGGGAAGACAGAGCTTGTCTGGGGAGCAGACATAAATTTTGAGAGGGCCTTGAATTATCAGGGGTGTTAAGCAGATATTTCAGTTAAAAGTTGGAGGAAATAGAGACCACCACTCACACCACATAACTTCCTAGCCTATGTGACTATTGGCTTCTGGTCTCAGGAAGCCAAAGAGCAGCCCTGGCCTAGGCTGAGCAGATCCCCAGAGAGAGGTCGAGAGAGGAGGCTCTGCCCCATGACCTCAAGCTTACCTTTTGTGTTCCCACTTGTGAGATATCATTCTAGCTGGACTTTAGAGTCTAGATTCTTGCTCTAACACATAGCCTATGCAAATCCCATCACTCACTCTCTCAATCCCCTCTGTTTTCTCCAACTAAATTCCCTGCCCCCAGCCCTTCAATAACCGGTGATGTGGCCCCATCTGCTAGCTTCACCCTCTCCTTTCCAAGAAAGGCTTTGGTCCTTCCATAGATTTAGATTTTAAGAAATGGGAGATTATCTTTGAAAACAGCTGCTCATTCTTTTCTTCCTGTGCTTGTTTATCTCTGCACATTGTTTCTCAATAGATAAAGATAGTGGAGCTCCAACTCTGTGTTTTTGAGTATCCCAGAGTCCCTACTTCACTGACTGGGGAGAGACTGGGGATTGACATCTGCTCAGAAAAATGCTATTACTGGCTCTACTCTATATCCAACAGGGAAAATAAGGAGGGGCACTGATCAGGGGACAAACATGGATGGTGAGCTACAGGTTACCTCCCAAAGTCTTAGGCTCTACCGTATCATATACATAAATAGTAGAGCATTCAACAGGTTGTCAAGGGGGCTACAGCATTGTAGGAATGACTGATCAAGAGGAAAAGTCTGAATTCAGCACAAAAAGGCCATAGAAGTCTAGGACATTTGGACCAGGAGCACTGGCTTAAAGTGCCAGCAAGACATCAGAAAGATCAAGCAGGACTAGATTTACTTGAATGGAGGTTGGCTCAGGATGTCCAGGGTTAAGTGAGAGCAACTTCTGAGAAACATCTGAGAAAGGACAGAGTCCAGTGGTTAAAAGCCAAGGAGAATGACGTGCTTCAAGTGCAAACCAATAAGGGTTTAGAAACTGAGTCGTTATGTAAAATTTCTCTTCTCTCTAGCAACTTGTTTACCCTGGGTAGAAGGTGAAGTGCAATAAAGGAACCCTTAGATATAAAGAATTCTTAGTTAAGTGAATGGGAGGACTGAGAGGATAATAGTTTAATTTGGCTTTATAAAAATCACTGACTACAAACAGTATATTAAAATGTGACAAGGTAGGTCTTCTGCTATATGCAGATTAGGAGTTTTCACAGGAAGTTTAATTTACTTATAAAAATTAACTTTTTAAAAACAAATCTCACTACACATGGCAATCCCGAAACAGTCAGACATTGAAAACCCTATGGGGGTTGCTATGAGTCGGATACCGACTCGACAGCACCTAACAACAACAACAACAATGAAGAAATTAGATTTAGAAAGCTGAAATAATTTGCCCAAGGTTACAGTTAATATGTGGTGAGCCAAGATTTGAGATTTCCATTTATTTGGTATCAAAGTTTGTGTTGTGTTTCTAGCCACTGTACCTAAGCATCATAGTTAGACAGTTTTCTGTATTATAGTGGGAGGATATTATAATTTGAACATAAAATGTCCTTCCCAGGTTCATGTGTTGAGTGTGTGGTACTCAGCTTGTGGTGCTATTTTGGGAGGTTGTGAAAAATACACAGGTGGGGCTTAGCTAGAGGAAGTAGGTCAATGGGGGTGTGGGTTTGAATGTTACACATGGTCTCCAGTGCCCTTTCTTGTTCTCTACTTCCTGTCTGCCATGAAGTGAACAGCCTTTGCCACACGTTCCTGCCGCAATCATATATTGCTTCACTATAGGCTCAGATGGGAGAAGGACCTGGCAACCCGCTCCCAATAATCAATCTGCCATTGAAAACCCTATGAACAGCAGAGAAGCACTGACAATAGTGTTTCGCCTATTGTAGGTAGGGTCGCTATGAGTCGGATACCGACTCTACGGCACCTAACAACAACAACATAGGCTCAGAAACATGGAGCCCAGTGGCCTCAGACTGAACTCTGAAACCATGAGTCAGAATAAATCTTTCCATCCTTAAGCTGCTTTTATAAAATATTCAGTTTCAACAATGAGGACAGTAACTAACACAGAGGGTGTGGCTTGAAGAATATGAGTTATAAGCCAATGCTGTATTACTCTGTACCCTATCACCATTTACTAATAAAAGAGAAAAAAAGAAAAAAGAAAAGTAAGGGTTATAGCTATATCCTATTGTAAATATTCTATATTTGCTTTTGTCCTTTGTTATTTTAATATTCTGATTCTCCAATTTTTACAACGTTGCTTTTTTAAAAAAATCTTATTCCTTTTTCATTTTGCCCTTCACTTATCACTCCATTGAACCCCAGAGTTGATCATTGGTTTCTCTCAGAGCTTTTTCACTACAACTTGCTGTGTGGCCCCCAAGATATAAATTGTATCCGATGGCACCACCTCACCTGGCATTTTCCCATACTCAGGAAGAAGAATATGAAGATAGTACTGTCTTTGGATTTGGAAGCCTACGAGTTAAGAGTTTATTGTGTTTGAGAAGTATAGGAGAATTCGGTTTAAGATGAATGGAATAATCATCTTCCAGAGAAGTACACTTACTGGGGGAGTTTCCACTGAAAGGGATTTTTAAAATGTCAGATGGAACTAAAACATTTAACACATATGGTGCATTAACTAAATGTTTAAACATTTGCCTTTAGCTGAGTGAACATACCATTGATGAGATAAGCTCAGTGAACCATGCTGAACATCTTTGGCTGAATCACTGTCCAGGAGAGAGCTCTATTTCTTGCATCTCTATAGTGTAAGACATCCCCAGATACTTACAACAGATAACAAATATGTGTTATAATTTCATTGCTGAATTCAAATGTACATAAAAATGAGAGGTGCAAATGTGAAAATGTGTCTGTAATCTCAGTCATTACCTTTTATTTAAAATATGCTCTACAGGAGAAGGGTACAAAGAAGAGCATCATTATGCAGGAAGCAGTATAAGTCATTGGGTTGCCAGGACCCCATCCAACTCTCTTCAAGAAAATCCCCAAGTACTATAATGTGTGGTGAGCAAATAACCAGCAAATGTGGAAGTTTTCCCCCTTAATCCAAGACCTTTGCAGACATTGTTAAACAATTACAACTCTGATTTATCCTGCCAACCCTGGACTTGGCCTGAGAATTTTTCGTCTTCCAGCACTCTAGGCAACCATTGTCAAATGGTTGGAAAACATCAATAAACAAAGAAACAAACAAGAAACAAATAACAAACCCAACAAAAACACCAAACAAAAAACCTAATTATAATTTCTAGACACAGAACAATGGTAAAATAGTGGTATGTTCCTATATATGGTATATCTAAGAGGTGTGATTATTATGGATTCTAGGCTGTTAGAGTCTATGGAAATTTATTCCTTAAATTAAAAGGATGGCTTTGGGGATTCTTGGGTTGTGGAAGAACCAAGCAGGACTAGGATTAGCCTCCATTTATTTGCATAAAGAAGCAATCTTCTGTCTCCCAAGAAGGCAGGCGATTTCACACACACCTATATTCTTTCCTTTTTTATTCTCTGAGCTTCATAAACTCAATCACAATGCTGAACTGGACCATTTAAAATAGAGAACCATTTAAGATAGAGCCAGTCTGGAAATAGCACCAACCCTGAAACTAAGAGTCATTTATATTTTGAATACTGCAGTGATTTACTAGGGGAAAAGTGTGTGTGTGTGTGTGTGTGTGTGTGTGTGTGTGTGTGTGTGTGTGTTAGGGGGACTTGCATTTAAGTCTGACCTTACATGCATTCATAAATTCCTAAGTTGTTGTTAGGTGCTGTTGAGTCAGTGTCCGACTCATAGCAACCCTACGTACAACAGGTGAAACACTATTGTAAGTGCTTCTCTGCTATTCATAGGGTCTTCAATGGCTGATTGTGTTTTGGGAGTGGGTTGCCAGGTCCTTCTCCCAAGCCTACAGCACCTGGTATTCCCAGGCATTCTATCATCTAAGTACTAACCAGGCCCAACCCTTCTTAGCTTCCAAGATCTATCAGGATCAGAAATCACAGTGGTATGGCTGCAAGCTTAGTTCCTAAGTAGGCTGTAAATAATAATGGCTACTATTTATGTTCCTGAGAAGGTGTTAAATACCAAAGCATATACAACTTTCATTCACTCTTCATAATTTCCCTCTGAAGTATATCACCTCCATTTTATAAATGATGAAATTGGGGCTTGGGATGCTAGGGAACTTGTTGAAGGTTATGATGGAAATTGATGGCAAATTCTAAAAGATACTTGAAAGAGTTTAACAAAAAGATCATTTACAGAAATGAGGGCAGGATTAATGGAACCAATAAAGAATGGCTCCAAAGCCTCCAAGATGAGCAATGATCAGATTCCTTTACCAGCTCTAGACATAGTGATACAGAAACAGCAAAAACTGCTGAGTGAGAGAAATCCACAAATGAGACCTGTGGCTCTAAGAAGAGGCAGTCCTTTTCTTCCCAAGCCAAGCCTGTCTTGAATGGCAGGGAGGGATGAAGAGCAGAGTGGTGGTGGGGAGCCTGTGCCTCCTGGTGGCTGATGTAACTGGAAGTCAGAAGGTAAAGCAGTCTAGGGTTAGTTGCAGTCCACAGAGCTCAGCAGAAATCAGAGAATGCATCCTGGGGGCCAAAGGGAATAAAAAGCTTAAGTGGTGGAGAAGCAACTAAACCAAGTATTATTCTAAGACTGTTCTCATAAATACTACTTCATATTCCACTGTTTGCCTGGAGTTTAAGAGATCTAGTTCTAGATAGCCTGCAGCTGTAGCCCTGTGGCATCCAATCCCGTCAGATCTTGGAAGCTAAGCAGGGTTGGGCCTGGTTAGTACCTGGATGGGAGACTGCCTGGGAACACCAGAAGCTGTAGGCTTGGGAGAAGGACCTGGCAGCCCCCTCCCAAAAAATCAATCTGCCATTGAAAACCCTATGAACAGCAGAGAAGCACTGACAATAGTGTTTCCCCTGTTGTACAGAGGGTCGCTATGAGTCGGATACCGACTCGACGGCACCTAACAACAACAACAAGTTCTAGATATAACAGCTGATGCTTGCTTTCTTGTGAGAGGACAGAAGAGAATTTAAACATCCTGAGTGCACCATGGCAGTCTTTGGCACATAACGGATGCTTAACGAATGCTATTTATTATTATTTCTTCCTCTTCTGTTGTTCTTCCTTTCTGCCTTCCTTCATTTCTCCCTTTCTACACCTTAGTTTCATGACCAAAGGGATAGTTCTCAGTAAAAAGGAAGATGGTCCACCATTTCCAGTGCTTTACTTATAGAACTTTGAGATGTGAGGTAGGAGGGTATGTATTCCGAGTATGGGGAAGAGGAAATTGAACCTCACTGATTTGAAAGCCAACATTCTTTTGATGTTTGAAAGCTTCTCTAGCAAATCAATGGTAATAGACTCGTACAAAATGAAAAAATGCTAATAAAAAGGTTGAGAAGGAAAAGATGGTAGCTCTTTTAAGGATTGTTAAATTTATCCAAGATTTATCAAGGCACATATTACCCAAGCTATGGACCACAGACGGCTGGAGTTTAGCTCAGTTGGTAGAATATGACTCTGCACTCTCTGAGGACCTAGGTTCAATCCCCAGCACTTCAAAAATGGAAGAAAGATGTGGCAATCCATTCCCAAACAGTCAGCCATTGAAAACCCTATGAGAGACACTATGAGTAGGACCTGACTCCATGATACCTAGCAATAACAACAGGGACCGTAGAAGGTCTTGGGTTTATCTCTCTGTACCTCTCACTCCCTCTTCTGTTTCTTTTCAATTTTTTCCCACTCTGTCCTTCCTCAGTCCTCTTCCCACCATCTCCCACTTTTCTCCTTTCCACTCTTTCCCTTTGCCTTTGTTTTCCCCCTCATTTTGCTTCTTTTTGTACTTTCTCAAGTATTGAAGGGATAAAACTTAGGCATTAGGATCATAGGATCTAAATCTAAACCCTTGGATTCAGGTCCTACTTCTGCAATTATTGAGGGATGTGATTTTGTGTAAATTATTCAATTTCCTTGAGCCTCAGCTTCCTCATATGTAAAATCAGGTAACAAAGATACTCACTGTGTTGATAGGAAAATTAATAATTGATGTAAAAAACTTGTTATCACAATTATTGTTTCTCCTTATTTTATTTTTTTACAACTTTCCCTTCCACAGTATTTCTTCCAAAGCTCTGGTTCTTAGTGTCAAAATGTTTGTTCACTTGTAGAATAATAAAAAGCTAGAGGATGGTGAATTCCACAACTCAGTTCTGGGATAAAAATGCAATGAATGAAGCAGTAGGCAGCATGGGAAGAGTATTAAGGGATGTCTACAAATGAAATTTGTTGTTTGCATATATTTTGGAAATGTTTCATTTTGTGGTTTGAAAGACTTCTTGAAGGCCATGTCCTTATTTCTCTGAGTTGAGAGGTAGCAGCAACAGCTTCCAGAACAGTCAGTATTACTGCAGGAATGGCCTTTTGGACTGGAGCTGTGAAGACTCACAGGTTGACAAAAGAGTTTTGTAATTGTTCCGTATTTAATTTTCCCTGGAATGGCTCAAAGAGGGCACTATGTGAGAAGTGAACTTGTGGATAAATAACACTGGCACAGAAACCCCACACCATCTGCAGATATTGCAGAAATGAGCACGGGAGCCAACAAGCTGTGAGTGACAGAGATTAATCTTCAAAGTCACAAAGGCATGTAGTTCTGTGTGGAATTTAGGCAGTGCCGGAGAGTGTCACAGCCCTGGAACATTTCTTTGAGGCAATGAAGACATTTATCAGCCATAACACTCAAGTGACTGCTATGTCCTGGAATCCTTGATGCTGTGGAATCAAAACGAACTCAAAAGAGACATCCTCTTTAAATTCTAGGAAAGGCAGAAAGATGGTTATATTCAATTCCTTACTTAAAATAACTGTCCCAAGATCTCACCACAATGCCATGGACAAAGCTGATCCAAGTCCAGGGAGTTGGAATGGAAACAGGGGGCTACTTACCACACCTTATAAGCTTTGCTTCTTTAGATGGTATGTGGATTTCCTATTTGGGCTTAGAAATTGTTAGATGGAAAAGAGATACTTAAAAATTAAAATTATGCTTTTTTGAAATATTTACTTATTAATTAATACAGTTGTTACCATGAATTCATTTGTATTTGTTAAATCATTATATTGAAAAACCATTTTCAGCTGGGCATGGTGGTGTACACCTGTAATCCCAGTGACTCAGGAGGCAGAGGCAGGAAGATTGCAAGTTCGAGACCAGAGGCAGTGTGTGTAATTTAGCTAGACCCTGTCTCAAATAAGTAAAAAAAAAAAAAAAAAAAAAAAAAAAAAAAAAAAAAAAAAAAAAAAAAAAAAAAAAAAAAAAAAAAAAAAAAAAAAAAGGAAAAAAGAAAAGCCATTTTTTAAAATATAATTCTTTATAAACATAAAAATAAGACATAACCACTTACATTTAAGCAAAATAAAAGTCTTTCATATTGAATATTATATTATTTGAAATGTTGAAAATAGCATAGACAGAATAACTTTGCATAATACGCTACACATATATTAATCTATTCCATACCGATATCTGTTTCTAATGCCATTTGTCTGCTATTTTCCTAAACAATTCTTTTTTCAATGTGATCTTATTAAATTTTCTTTTCATAAAATTGCTTGAAGTCTTATTCTAAATTGGCTTATGGTTAATAAACTTAAAATTATTAGCATATGTGATGGTTAAATTTCATTGTCAAGTTAACTGGATTAAGAAATGCCTAGGAGATTCATACATCTGTGAGGGGATTTCCAGAGACAATTAGATCCTGATGGCTCTGGCCAAATGAATGATTTAGTCTCTTGATGGATTCATAATATGATGGCATTTTCAGAGGTGGTAAAAGCTAGGATGTGGGGCTCAATTGGAGAAAGTAGGGCACAGGGGGTGTATCTTCTGGGGGCCATCTCTTGCCCTGGCTCCCTCCTGTTGTGCCCTTTTCTCTGCTTCCTGTACTCCGTGAAGAAGCTCATCCTCCATATGCACCCATCGACTGCCATAATGTTCTGTTTCAAAACAGGCCCAGAAACATAGATCCAAGTAGCCATGGCCTGACCTTCTGAAACTGTGGGACAAAAATAAATATTTCCTTTGAAATGTTTTCTCAAATGTTTTCTTCACAGCCACACAACAGTATATAGCATAGAAAAGTAAACATAGCATATTTAACACTCATCTGCATATAATTTTAATTGAAGAAAAATTATCTGTTTAGACACCGAAGTAATTGCCAAACCCAGAGAAAATGCTGCTACTTGGTGGATATCCTCACTTCCATTTAAAAAATACAAATGTAAATTTACCAGCCCAAATATTTTACATATACTCTTTTTGCCACCATTAAGAATATCTATTTTTGAAAACACTTTAAGAAAAATTTCAAATTAAACTGTCTCTATTAGTCTTTTAAGTATTTCTTCACACTAAGATGCTGCAAAATCATAAATATTCTTGTTTTCATTCCATTCTAGTACAGAATATAAATTTATCTGATGAAAAATAGGAGTTCTATTAAGAGTCTCATCACAGACTGAGATACTCAAATTTAAATATTATACACAGCTTCTCTCCCCAAGGGTTCATTCTCCTTTGATGTATTAATGATAAATTTAGCAATGTTTCATTATGTTACCCCTTTCAGGAAAAACTGCATGAAGTAACTACTAGTTTTTGAAATAGATACTGATGTTTCTTCAGGAGACTTACTCCTTAAGCTTTTAAATGATTAGTAGTAGTATTGCTATGGTCCACAAGTTGGATATCAAGTAGATGCAAATATTTTGTGCAAGTTAGAAGTTTGTTATATAATTATATAATTATTATATAATTATTTACTAATTTTCTTAAAAAATAGAGATTCAGTACTTAAAATTTCATTAAACAGGTACTTCTACACTCCTAGAATTCATTACTATTAAAAAAGATTACAAAGTTTTAAAGAAAACTTAACAAATTATATAAATAAAAAATTGCCAATTATAAAACCACTTTACTAGGAATGACTCTCCCCATGCTTTGTGGAAAGACTCTTGGTTTCTGTTTCCCATATTTTTTATGTATACACAACCTGAAGCTACCCAATTCCTTTAACTGTGTGACCTCAGTGTTTGATGGCTTCATGTACCTTTTAGTCTGTAGCATTGGTCACAGTAGCATTTGCTTGATAGGGACACATATTAATTAGCTTTTCATTGCTGTGTTCACTATGACAAAATAAATACCCAAGAAAACCAACTTAAAGGAGGAAAGATTTATTTTAGCTCATGTTTTCAGAGGTTTCCATCTGTGGTCAGCTGGCTCTATTGCTTTTTGGCCTATAGCAAGGCAGACACATCATGGCAGAAGTGTATGATGGAAGAAAACTGTTCAACTTCTGGCAACCAGGAATGACAGAGAGTGAGGGGGAAGGAAGTGTCTGAGGGCAATATACAATCTTCAAAGGCATGGCCCCAGGGACCTACTTCCTCCAATCAGGCCCAACTTCCTAATAGCCCATTCAGTTATGAGCTCACCAATGGACTAACCTATTGATGAAGCTGGTGCCATTATGATTCAATCACGTCTCACCTGTACCACTAGCTGTGGACCAGGCCTTTGACAAATGAGCCCTTTTAGTGACTACTTCATATCCAAACCATAACAGAATGGTACTGAGGGACAGTTCCACCATTGTGGGGTGCATGCCTCCTGGTCCAGCCCAAATGTTTGGACAGGCAGCGATGCCATACACACAGATACTAAACACAATTCACTCGGGACCCTTGGGTGAGGGGCACAGACTCCTGCAGCCCTTGGGCCACTGGCGGAGATGGGAGAAAGGAAAAGCCTCAGGTGATTTTGCCTTCCAGGGGCAAACACCCGTGTTGGTGGGTCTCGGTGGTCATGAGGAGACAGTTCTTGCTTCATCCATGATCAGATGCAGAGCAGTTTCTTTCCTTGTTGGTGGTTGGAGATCCCGGCCAAAAGGATGAGGTTATTTCCTTAATAGTCAAAGGTCCGGGCCAAAAGGGGTGAAGTTGTTTCCATGCCAATGGTCCAGGTGAGAGAAAGAGCAAAAAAGTATTAAGCTGGGGCAGCACAACTCTTTATAAAGCTCACCCATGGAATGGCCTGAGCCAATCAACTTTGAGTCCAATTTCCAATCAGGTTCGGGGGATTTGTGAAGGTTTTGTACAATCGTGCAACCAAGTTACTTTCATTTCCCCTAGATTTCTAATTTATAAACCAGATATTCAAAAGCTGTTTTCCCAGTTTGGGAGTTTTTGCCAATTTCCTCCCAATTTTTCCCTACAACCATGACCACCATTACCAGAGACCAGAAGAAGTTAGCTTCTTCCAGTCCCTTGTGTGCAAGATCACTTTGTTTCTTCCAAATGGTTACACTGCTTCCATCCTGTGCCAGAAGAAGAAAAAAAAAAGATCACCTCTGGTTGTTTTTCAAATATATCCATGTGTTCAATTGAGAACTCTGTTTATGCTATTAGCCCTTCACACACAGTCAAGATGAAACCATGGCAAAAACTGGAGGTAAAAATGGAACCCTAATACATGTGGCAGGTTTTAGTGCAGCTATTAAAGAGAATATTGTTATAAAAATGAAAAATTCTGAACAGATACCAGAACAGTTAGAATGCCAAGGCACTAGACATAAAGAACATTTGAAGCAAAACTGGATTTATGCTTCTACTGTTCAACTCAATCTTCAGACCATTCTGGGTCAAATTCTGGCAGTATGAAGTAATAGATTCCTAACTTCAGAATAATATCTATCCTTTGCACTAATGTCTGCCTTCCTGGGCTGTTGTAAGGTGAAAAATGTGTGAAAATTGCCTAAAGCAAGAGACTAGGTAGACAAAGCAAGTGCTCACCATGTGAGACAGGGCTGTCATTATTATCACCACGCTCCTCTTACAAATGACTTATTGGCACAAATGCCATAGGGTGATTACAACCCAGATCAATTTTTCTCATGAAAAAAAATGAAGCAGAATGAGAAATATTCAGTTAGAACAAACAGGGAAGAAAAGCAGGTGGTAATGTGGAGTAATGGCCCTGCAGTACTGGTAAGGGGTCAAAATCTGCATCATTCTCCCTTCAACACAGAAGAGGACCCATTGCTAATTGAGCACCTCTTCTTAGATTCCTCTTTATAATGATATTATCCTGTTCTCTTCAGTGTTCTTCTCTATAACCACCACATAGGGAAATATTATTATCATTAACATTTTATAGATGAGGAAACTGAGGCGTCAGAGGTTAGAGATGAAAATTAATAAGGAATGCAGTCACAAATAAAGCCAAAGCTCCTAAGTCCATGCTTTTTAAGTTTCAATCCCTGATTACATTACTTCTCATAAGTTAAAAATGTCTGTAGTTTATCCACATCTGGGAGGCCCAATATGTGATTCTACTTAGCAACACTAGGCAATATTTTATAAGAAAATATTATGGTCTTTAGTAAGAACCTCAAACTCAAACAACTTATTAACAACCTCAAAAAGTTATAAATCCATAAAAGTCTATCATGGGGTTCATCTCTAAATTTATCTAAACAGTATCTTGAGATTCTTTATAATTTTTATCTATTGTCAATAGCCAGTTTCACGAATTAGTTAAAATAAATCATAAAGCTGGCTTATGCTGCAGTAACCAATAGCCAAATAACCCCTAAATCTCAGTAGTTTAAGGTAAAATACAGGATCATTTCTTGGTTGTGCTGTCTATTGCAGATCAGCAGGGGCTGACTCCCCAGAGTCAAATGTTTGTGACACAGACTTACAAGATAGTTTTCTTAATCACTTTCATGTTACTATAATTAAACATCTGAGGCAATTAAATTATGAAGACAAAAGGTTTATTTTTGGCTCACAGTTCTGGAGATCCTAGTCCAAGATTGGGTAGGCCCATTGCTTTGGGCCTCTGGTAGGGATTGCAAATCATAACAGGAGCATGTGGCAGAGTAAATTACTAACATCATGAATTAGGAAGTAGAGAAAGACTGAGGAAATTGGTTCCTATAATTCCCTTTAAGGTCATGCCTCCAATAACCTAAGGACCTCCCATAAGGCCCCACCTCCCAGGGTTCCACCATCTCCCAATTGCACCACCATGAGGACCCTCTGCTTTTCACATGGACTTTTGGAGGGCACACATCCAAACCACTGCAGTTAGTCCTTGTCTCAAATCTTTGCCAGTTGCCAGCCAGGATTAGAGAGTTTTGGGGGATCTTATACTGTGCACTGCAGCACAGGGTGACACAATTATATTCCCAGAAATGTCATTGGGTAGAACAAGTTATCTAGCTCTACTCAGCCACAAAGGGACCAAGAAGTATAATTCTGCCATGTGCATAGACATGGAAAAAATTATGTGGCAAACAGTCATAATTATTCCTTACATGTGAAATTACTACAGTTATTATAAATTGTGATTTCCTCTTAATTTTCATAAAATACCTTATTTAGGTGGTTCCTAGTACATAATATATTGTATTATTAGGTAAGCAAACACTTTTTCACATATTTTAATGAAGATTTCCCCATGTTTCTAATGGAAGAATGACAGATTCTAAGAGTTCCTTCTGTCTTTTCTTAAAAAATTCTTTGAAAAATGACATCCTCTCCTAGCTGTGGGGGATTCCTTAAGGAAATGTGTCATTTTCTTGTCAAGAAGTCAATGAGTTCAAAGAAAAATAAGGGTAGGACTGAAAGGATTTGGAATAAAAGACCTAGTTAATGCTTACAAGATGCCAAATTGGAAAGTGTTACTTTCCTTGTATCATCCATCACTGCAAATGGCTCAGCAGGCAAAAGACGATCTCAAGCTGGCAGTCTCGCCATAGAAATAGATCATTTCAACAAGAGTAGCAGAATCACAGAGCTCAACATGGCCAGTGACATTCCAATGAGTAGATAAAAACCAAGAAGATGTAAGGATGGAGTGAATTTAAAAAATGAAAGTTCAATCCAATCCCAATCAGTATATAGGCCAATAAACCTGGGAAATATTCTTATGTTGAATTTTTGGGGAGACCCTAAACATTAATCAGCTGTAAATTACTTTCAGGTAATTCAACATTTAAAACTGGATTGGCCTTTTCATAGGAACCTATATACAATGGTAAGGATGTAATTTAATGTCCTTGGCTTAGTTGTAATTCATAGAAATAAGCAATCTTTCTTGGCTGCATTCTTGGCACATACTAAGGAAATTGCAGCAGACCTTTCAAGTGCACAGGCCTAAAAGCCCCAGACAAACTCAGCTTTCATGTGATTCACTGCCACACAGAAAATTCTTGATTGTACCATTGTTAAACTCCTATTTGGTAATCATAAGTATATGGGATAATTCAACTTAAGAAATATTTATTTGGCTCTACTAATATGCCTTCAAGTGCTTTTTATACTTCAAAGAACTATATGAGGTGAGAGGTATTGTTGGTATGCACTGCACTTGAAATTACAAAGGAAACATAGGTCAACAGCAGTAGGCAATGACAAAGAAAGTGATAAAATAAATGAGTGGAGTGAAGTTATTGATGTAGGAAATCTATATTTGTAGAGTACCTGTAAGTGATGATCAAGTGTTGGTGTATAGAAAATGACTTATTTGGTGTCTGTATCAAAGCACATGTTAAATACCATTCAACAAAGAAAATGCTTATTTATTTACTTATTTAGGTTTTTTGAAATGTGGTCTCATTATGTAGCCCATGCTATCCTTGAACTTGTTTTATAGCCCAGGCTATCCTTGACCCTGTGATCCTCCTGCCTCTGCTTCCTGAGTACTGGGATTACAGACATGTGCCACCATTCCTGGCCAAAGAAAATATTTAAAACTAGTGTTACAAGTGTGCAATTCTGACTTCCAAAGCAACTTAACCATTCATAATATGAGCCGATTAAGGAATTCTTCATGTGATGTTAACGTATTTTGATATCATTTGGCATAACTCATGACATAGACATGATTGCATATTGGCATAGCCATCAGATATGTTGAGAGACTAGTAATAATATCAGATTCTCTTGAATGAAATATCTTACTAAAACAAACATACAACCACATATAATACTTCTTCATAAAATTTAAAGCTATCAAGTTGTTATTAGTATACTTAATGGCACCTCAAATGTACAGTTTTGGTTGAAAATAGAAACAATTTCAGGTACCTGGTAAAATTATGTTAATATGTGACAAAATATACTTTAAGGAAAGAGGTATTATTATTGATAAAGATGATTACTTAACCATGATAAAATATTCTATTTACTGGGAAGATGTAATAATTCTAAACTTTTTTTAATAGCCTCAAATAAATATAACAAAATACAAATAAGGGACTACCAGGAGAACATGACAACTTTATAATCAAAGTGGAAGACTATAACATTTTTCTTGTAGTTGATAGATCAAACACATAAATATATCAGTAAGAATGGAGAAGATTTGAATAGAATCTGATAGACATTTATGGGACACAGTATTCAACAATTGCAGAATATATATAATTTTCAAAGAAACATAAAGGAGTTATGGAAATTTCCCCTGGCTAAGCCATAAAATTGGTCTCAACATATGTCAAAGAATGGATATCTGGCAAAGGCTAGCTAGATGCACCATGACGATGCTTCCTGTTCTCTGCCCACAGATAAACTATATTTTACAGTGTCCTTGTATCTAGCTAGGGAAAGGAGGTTAGTTCTGATGAAAGGAACGTAGGTGAAAGTGATTGTGCCACTTCCAGATAGGTCTGTAGAAACAGCCTGTTATGTGATCATTACATACACACACAGTCTTCATCAGCCAGCTCCATGTAGCAGGATGCTCTGTGGGCCCTAGGGGATGAAGTCACCAGATAGATGGTGCTTGGATCCCTGAGTTGTTGCTTAGGAGAGAGCCACCCAGGAAAGGATGCTGACCAGATGCTTTATATGACACGCATACTTTTCTGTGTGAGTGTAATCCACTGAGGTTTTAGAACTACTCATAATACCAAATAGCTAACTAAAACAGTATTCCACAAACTACATTCTCTGACAAAATTACAGTTAGGTTGGAAATCAAGCATAAATAAGAACAAGAAGAAAGCTTTATGTTTGTAAGTTAAAAAAGCCATTTTAAAGGAACTCATGGATGAAAGAATAAATAATCAAGAAAATTAGAATGTATATAAAACTATGTGATAATTAAAATACTAACTACCAAGGACACTGGGTCATAGCTGAAGCAGTATTTATAGGAAATTTGTAGGAAAATATATAGCTTTAAATGTTAACCTTAGAAAATAATGAGGGCTTAGAGAACAATAAACTAGATTTCTGATTTAAGGAATTAGAGAAATAATGGATGAATGAAGCTCAGAGAAGAAATTCATGAATAGAAAACAAACACATAATAGAAAGCATCAATAAGTCAAAGGTTTTTTATTAAGTTGAAGTATATAATCCAAATATCATTGAGTTCATCATTTTACAGTGGAAAATTCAGTGGTCTTTACTGTGTTCATAAATATAGTACAATTATCATCATTATCTAATTCCACAGTATTTTGATCCCCCCCTCACAAAAACCCTGTAGCTATTAGCAGTCATGCCTCAATCACTTCTCACCTAGGTTTCTGGCAATCACTTATCTCCTTTCTGTCTCTATTGGTTTGTCTATTCTGGATACTTCACGTATGTGAACTTTAGAACTTGCTTTTTGCTTTTCATAATGTTTTCAATCTTCATCCATTTGTACCCTGAATCAGTCCTTCATTCTTTTTTATGGTCAGATTATATTTCTTTATACAGATATGCCACATTTTATTCATATAATCATTGGCTGAGAGTTATTTGGATTATTCCAACTCTTGGGCTACTACAAATAATGCTTTTATAAAAAGTAACATTCAAGTTTTGTGTGGATATATGTTTATATCTATGTATGTCTAAGGGGCCTGCAGCCATACCACTGTGGCTTCTGATCCCATCAGATCTTGGAAGCTAAGCAGGGTCGGACCTGGTTAGTACTAGGTGCTGTAGGCTTGGGAGAAGGACTTGGCAACCCACTCCCAAAAAACAATCAGCCATTGAAAACCCTATGAATGGCAAAGAAATATGACAATAGTGTTTTGTCTGTTGTATGTAGGTTTGCTATGAGTCAGACACCAACTTAACGGCACCTAACAACATCAACCTATCTAAGGGTGAATATCAATATACACATAATTATCTTGGGTATATATCTAGAAGTAGAATTACTTGCTAGGTCTTATGGTAATTTTATGTTTAGCTTTTTGGGGAATTGCCAAACCACTTTTCCAAAAGCAGCTGAGCCATTTTATTCTCACATAGCACTGTGTAAGGGTTCTGTTTTCTTTACATCTTCACCAACATTTGACATTTTTAGCCCTGTTTTAAAATTGTAGCCACTTGTGTGAGTATGGAGTGGTATCTCATTGTAGTTTTTCATTTTTCCAATGATGAATGATGTTGAGCATCTTCTTGCATTTATTGGCTCAGCTGTACATTTTTTTTTTCAGAAATATCTGTTCAGAGTCTTTATCTTTAAATTCACCTGTTACTATTATTGAGTCATAAAAGTTCCTTATTGTGTATTTAAATCATATAAGGGATACATAACTTACAAATAATTTCTCCTATTCTGTGGTTTCGCTTTCTGTGGTTTCAGTTACCCATGATCCAGTTGTGATCTAACTGTGGTTCAACTATGGTCCAAAGATATTAAATGGAAAATTCTAGAAATAAACAATTTATAAGTTTTAAATTGTATATGACTCTGAGAAGCATGATGAAATTTTATGCCATCCAGCTCTACCCCAAGAGGATAATATGTTTGTTCAAGGTATTTTTACTGTAAATACTACCCACCCACTCATTTAGCAGCAGTCTTGGTTATCGGATTAACTTTGGTGGTAACACAGTGCTTGTGCTCAAGTAACTTTTATTTTACTCAATAGTGACTTGAAATGCAAGAGTAGTGATACTAATAATTAAGATATGCCAAAAGCCATAAAATGTTTCCTTTAAACAAAAAGGTGAACGTTCTTGACTTAACAAAGGAATAAATGCACACAGTTTGTTCATACCTACAGTAATAATGAATCTTCTGTGAAATTGTGAAGAGGAAAAAGTTACACTAGTTTTGCTGCCATACTTAAAAAAGTTATAGTCACAATGTATGAGTTCTTAATTAAGACAGAAAAAATATTAAATTATAGGGTTCAGTATGTCTGAGGTTTCAGATCTTGGGTAATGGGGCCACTATATTCTTTTGTTTTGGTGCTTATGCTTTTGGCCACATATCTAAAAACTATTGCTTATTCCAAGCTCCTAAAGATTTTCATCTGTTTCTTTTAAGAGTTCTGTAATCTTTGGGTTATATTTATGTATTTTATGTATTATGCATTAAATTTTATACATGGCATGATATAAAAACCTGACTTTATTCTTTTGCATGTGGATCTCCAGTTGCCATAGTACTTTCATTTATCTATACATATTTTCTAACATTCTTTGTAATATCTTCTCTGAACCACTTTATTATATAGTATTGTGTTGTTCAATTTCCACATATTTGTGAATTTCCTAATTTCCTCCAACTATTGACTTCTGCTTTCTTTCCATTTTGGCTTAAGAACTTACTTTCTATGATTTTAATTCTTTTGAGTTTACTAAGACTTATTCTATGATCTGACATATAATCTATCCTAGACAATGTTCTGTGTATACTTAAGAAGAATGTATATTCTGCTATTCTGCTCTTATTGCATAGCATGCTTTATAGATAGCTACAAGTTCTAGTTAGTTTTTGGTGTTGTTCAAGTCTTCTATTTCTTTGTTGGTCTTTAGCATTGATGTTCTATTCATTATTGAGATTAGAGTATTGAATAATCTAATATCCTCTTTAATTCTGTCAGTTTTTGCTTTATGGTTTCTTGCAGTCTTCTGCAAAATGTCTATTTGTTTATAATTTCTATGTCTCATTAATTGTCCTTTTATCATTACAAAATGTCCTTCTTTACAGTAGCAATTTTTTTTTCATAAAGTCTATTTTTTTTTGCTATTATTATGGTCACTCCACCTCTTTTGATTACTGTTTTCCTGTAACTTTACCTTTAACTTATTAGTATCTTTGAATCAAAAGTGTTTCTCTTATTAAAGAAGTGCCAGAGGAGAAATTTTTAGCTGTAAATACTCCATACTAAAAGGAAGGAAGATCTAAAAATAATAACCTAAAGTCAGATAAACATTTCTTTCATATAAGGAAAAGATATTTGCCCTTTCAGATTTAAGTTCATTTATAAAAGTATTGTAATCATAACAGTGGGTTATTCTTGCAGGAATAAACAAACTGAACAAAACTAAGAGCTCATATATAGGCCCATAACATATATAAAACTTAAGTTATGTCAGTATAAGCATTACAAATCAGCGAGGAAAGGATGGATGACTAATAATAAATTGGGCAATTGGTTATTCACATGAAAAAAACCCTGCTTCTATACCTCCTACCATAAACAGTTCATTCCAAGTAGATAAGACATATAGCTGTCGAAGATGATATTCCAAAGTTTCTAAAGAATCTCCAGAAGAATAGCCTTATGAGTGTGAAGAATTATTGCTATTTTTATTTTTTGTTGTTTTCATTGTTCTTTTTCAGTATTGGGAGGTTGAACTGAGAGCCTTGAGAATTCTGGGCAAAGAGTCTGCCATTGAGCCACACTCTCAGCTGCTTTTTTATTTACTTTGAGACATGATCTCACTAAATTGTGCAGGCTGCCTCTGACCTCAAACTCTTGATTCTCCTGCCTCAGCCTCTTGGTTTTCTGAGATTAAAGGGGTGTGCCATGGTTCCTACATCAAATATTGTTTCTTAAGCAAAATACGACATCCAAACAAAATTGCTGCAAATACTTATGCATATTAAAATTCTATAGATTAAAAGCACCATGCAGACAGTGAAAAAGAAGTCTCATATTGAAAGAAGTTACTTGAAATTCATATTATGACTAAGAGTTTGTGTCTGTCATGGTTTGAATGTGTCCCCCCAAAGTTCATGTGCTGGAAACCCAATTTCCAAATTTGTATGTTAAGAGCATTTGGGGGTGGGGCCATGAGGAGGTAATTATAATTAAATAAAATCATAAAGGTAGGGCTACCATAATGACATTAGTGGCTTCAGAGGAAAAGGAAAATAGATGCAAGCTGGCACACTTGCTTTGTTTTGCAATGTGGTGCCCTCTGCCACGTTATGATGCACCAGAGGCTAAGTAAATGTTGTCACAATGCCTTGGACATCCTAGTTTCTAGGACTATCAGCTAAATAAATTTCTATTCTTTACAGATTACCCAGTCTTGGGTATTTTGTTATATTAACAGAATGCAGACTAAGACAGTGCACAAAAAGATGAATATCCCAATGAAAATAAGGACAAAAGACTTAGGCATATATGTTACAGAAGAGGAGATTCATAAATTCATTGCTAATCAGGGACATTCTAATGAAAACCTCAATGAGAAAGTATTTAATCCGTACCAGTTGACCAGAATATTAAATGGTGATTAATTTCAAGTGTGGTAAGGATATGGGGAATAGAAATTCTTGTCTTTTGCAAGTAAATGTATAAACTAGTATAACTGAAAAAAAGCAATGCATCATTGCAGAGTTGAGATGTGGATGAACATCCCCTAAACCATAATTCCACTCATAGATTATATTCTATTGAAGAATTCTAGCATATATACACTAGAAAACATGAAATTTCTCAAGCACTATTGTATCTAATAGCAGAAACCAGGAAATTACTCAAATTGCCTACCAATAGTTGTTGGATTCCTAAGTTGTGATTTATTCATAGAGTAGAATACTAAAGAACGACAGATGGCCATTTGCTTCAACATGGCTGAATCTTATAATATGGCATGTAATAAGCCAATCACAGAAGTTTCATACAGAATTTCATTTGTATAACAAAAGGCAAGTGTCAAATAAAATATGATTTAAGAAACCATATAAAGGTGATAAACCATGATATAGAGGCCAAAGGAGAGGGAGATAGAAAGGGGAGGAGAGAGGAATATAAAATTCAGCGGTTACTTCTAGAAGGGAGAAAGGAAAACATGACTGTGGAGAGATACACAAGGTATTAAGGAAGTCCTAATGCTGAATGTCTCTAATCTTTGGTGACTGCATGAAGTACTTTATTATTTCATCCTCAGGTGTACATATATACATATTATTCACTCCTTAATGCACATATTTTACTATAAAATACACTCATCCAGCCATGGGACTATATTGTATTATTCCTATGTCCGGATAATGGATGTACAGTTTAAGGGTAGACTGTAGTCATTCTGGGTTTTCAAGAGAGCCACATAAAGAAACGAATGTTTGCAATGAGCACACAATGACTTTTGCTCCTATTTCCTTACAGGTAAATGAGATGGTGTTTTAAAAATTAGCTTTGAGAAAAGAAGGTCATGTTAAAGGAGGTCCCCAGGGAATTATTGCAATAGGATTAGAAACTGAGCAGACCTTACTGTACGCAGGAGGATTTAATTTCAGGTCATGTACATAAGGCTGTGCCACTCTACAAGCCCCTTGGCAGGAGGAAAATGCTAACCAAAACTTGGTGTTAGCACATTGTATTTAGATTGGTGACCCCATTTTCCAAGTGTCTACAGACAAGTAGCATGGGCTTATTACAGGTTTGGAGAATGCTTTCAGAAGAAACAAAACATTTTCCAGACAGAGGAAGGAGATGTTCCCAGTGTGGCCAAGAGAACAGGCACTTTCACAGCCTGGACAAGTTGAGAATCTGTTGCTGAAAAAATTAATGTCATATGGAAAGCTGATTTTCTGAAGTGACTTTTGCAGGGTGAGATGAGTTGAAATAACATAGGACATTACAAGAAAAAAAATCAGAATAAATATCTGGTTGTGCCAGAGTCATGTAAGTAAATATAAAGTGCCTTTGCATTTCATTTTTATGGACCATTCTCCACTCAAAACTCACTTGGTTGTCAGGATCAAAGAAGAGAGGCCATTTTATAGGTCAAAAAGTTTGACATATGTCCAGCTTAAGAAATATTAATAAGTTACTGGGCAAGAAAAAATGAGAAAAATAAAGGCTACCATTAGGCTTTAGCATAGAGCTGAGGATTCTGCTTACAAATTTCACAAATTAGAAAAAAATCCCTATGAAAGAGTTGTGGATCAGGAAAAGAGACTGAGTGGAGGCAGGTTTCCAGTTACAGTGCCACAAATTAGGAGAAATTTACATTTATTTACAGCAATGCTTAGGGCAAGTCAGCCAATTCTATTGGATGGAATGTTTGGCAAAAATAATGCCAAATGACAGAAATTTTAAGTATCATGTCATATTAACATTTCAATGTGGATTTTCTCAGGTTTGGAAAGCATAGCATAGACAAGTAACACAAATACTTTTTTATGTACTCAGCACTCTATTAAGTAGTTTTACAAATCCAATGAGCAATAAAGTAAGTTTCTTACCCTCAAGGACTTTATAATCTCGTTATGAACACATTGTCAATGTGAAATACTGAGATAAAAATGGGAAGCAGGATACAAGGTGTGTATGTTCAATGAAGACTCATCTACCTTGCTCTCTGGGTCCCGGTGAAGAAGCAGGTGGCTTGGAGATCAGCTACTTGCCTGCACACTCATTCGTTCTTACTAACTCCTGACTGCCTTTCCTTTGAACTTACATGGGAAAATTGAAATGTCCCTGTTTACTGTAGGGTCCTAAGTGTACTTTTTTTAGTGGGCTTTCTACAAATTAAAAACAGGAGTTTAAAGGAATGAAAAATTGCCTGGACCAGGAGCATTGAAAGCAGATGAAAGGACAACCAGTAGTGAGAAAGGAAATACAAAGACATGACTCAGAAAGCAGATACAGCTGGAAACACTGAGTAAAAGGACAAGCAAATCTTCCTCTCTCAGGCTCCCCTGATCATGACGTGGTCCCATACAATGGCTGACAGCCATGTGCTGACTCTACCATTAAGAGCAGCTTAATAGCTTCAGTATATATTTAATTAGGTTGGACACTGCATAACACATTTGAGATATCTTTCCATCAAAATCAGCTCAGGTAAAACCTTTTGGCCTGTGTAGGGAATAAGCCCCAGTTATCAGGATGGATCACAGTAGAGACCACTTCATTACCCAGCTGTCCTGAATAAATGAGGCATTACTCTATTATCACTGAGTCAGTCCTTGTGTGGTACAGACAGTATTTTCTATATTATTATAAAATAAGATTCTAATAAAATATGATTTTTCAGTATTGTAATTTTTATAGTAGTTCCTAAGGTGGCAAATAATTCAAATTTCAGTTATAGTAATAAAAAGATTCTAGATCAAACAGATTATTAAATAGAAAAGCTCAAATGAAAATAAGTAGGTGCTTCATGCAGGTCTTCTCCTTTAATTCTTGAGTGTGGAATTTTCCAATGTCCTATGATACTGCACAGCACATGTAAAAGGCTATGATGATAAATATTATTACTCACGTACACTTGTATTATAAAAGAAAAAGCCATGTATGTAGGTTTTTAATAGTAACAGAATTTGGAGGGTGGTTACAGTGATAACAACACTGATTTTGGAAAAAATAGGGATATAGAAGGAATAATAACTTAGGCTTACACAATAGCATATTTGCATATTTTTCTGCCAGTCAATCTCAGCCAATTGGTCTCAATTCCTTGTTAATGAGAGGAAGGACAGGAAAGGGAAATAATGAACTAAGGTTACATCTCTTAAGTGTGCATTTGATCAATATAGTAGATTTTTTTAAATATGAAAGTTCAAAATTCTGTGCCTAAATTTTATTTCAAAAAATATTTTGGTTTTGTCAATAGACCCAGAGCCAATGGGTTTATGATAAGTCCTCTCTTCCGATTGGAATGAAGAAAAGGAGATTCCAGGCTGCCAGAGGCTTGACCATCCAAGTTAGAACTCCTCACACTCTTCGTGCAAATGGAGCTGACTTTGAACGCTGTGTCCATGGTCATGGCTATTCCAACCATAACCCTACTATGACTTTATTGATATATCTGGCTGAAGCAGAGTGGGTAGGGCCCAGGGCTTAGGTGGGGAAAATGTGTGTCTTTTTATTCCAGGCTGGGTCTGCCAATCACTATGAAGAGAGTCATTGTAGAAAGTTTATAAATAAGACTCTAATCCTCTGTACTTCTTTCTAGGGAACTCCAACTTTGGCTTGAAATTTATATTTTAGAATTTTCCATCAATGCAAGAAGTCTGTCTACCAATACCCTTCTTCCAACACTTTATTTTTATCCCCTCCCCTTTTTCTATTGAAGGGGAAAAGGAAACAATGAACACTGGAGATGGATGAATGCATTAAAAGCAAAAAGGACTTTTTCTTTTTGTTGCTTAGGATTGAACCCAGTGCCTTGAGCATGCTAGGCAAGCACCCTACCATGAGCTATATTTCCAACCCTGAAAGAGATTATTTTTGACTTTTGACTTCTGAAAATATATATGAAGACTCTTCAAAACAAAGAAAAAAAATAACAAAGAGAAAAGGAAAAATCTTTGTTGTCTTATTGATCTGCTGTAATTTTATTCTTTCATCTTGGAAATAAGACAAACGTAGAACAAACTTAGAACTACCTATCTGGCATTTGGCTTCCAAACTGAAAGAAAAAAATTGTGTGTGTGTGTGTGTGTGTGTGTGTGTGTGTGTGTGTGTGTGTATACACATCATCTTGGAAATAAGACAAACATATGTGTATATGTGTATACATATGTATGTATACAAATAAGACAAACATCATGGATGTTTCATCGTGGAAATAAGACAAACATGTGTGTGTATATATATTCACACACATATCCACACACACATATAGAACACACACACACACACACACACACACACATTCCTGTCCCCCTAACAAACTTGGGCATTTCAGGGAAAAATATAAAAGGCCATATTGCTTTCTTGGTGGCAGCCTTAATAGGGTCATCCAGCCAAATGATCCAGTGACAAATTAAAAACAGAAGTAAACCAGGTGCAGTGGCTCACACCTATAATCCCAGCAACTTGGGAGGTGGAGGCAGGAGTATTACAAATTCAAGGCCAGAGGCAGCCAGCATAAATTGGTGAGATCCTGTCTCAAGATAAATAAAAAAATGGGCTGGGTGTTCAGCTCTGTGGTAGGCTGCTTGCAAAGCATGAGTGAGGTCCTGAGTTCAACCCCTAAGTACTGCAAAACAAAAACAAAAACAAAAGTAATAGCTGTTCTGGTACTCGAGCATAGGAGGGCAATTAGCACACCAGTAATGGTTATATAGATTTAAGTATGATTAAATTCATAAAGCGATGAGACATATGTACTTTGGGGACATGATAGGAGAGAAAAAACATGACTATTTGGGAAATCAAGACTTCATGAGAGAGCAGACTTTTGTGATGGGTATAAAGAATGTTGAAGAAGAAAATAGAGGTAGGTTGTTCCAAATATTTAGTTCATAAAGGTGAGCATATTATTAGAGAAAATGAGTCATCTCTTTGACTATTGGATACACAAAAGAGAGAGAGAGATAAGACAAAGTAGTAAGAGCTTCTTGTGACTTTTCTGAAACATCTGTACCTGAATTGGTGAGCAATGGTAGAGCTGCTAAAGATTTTTAAGCATAAATGTAATAGTTTAGAGCTTAAGAAAATTAAAGTATGGACCAAAGAGAGAATGGATTAGAAGTAGAAATGAGTGACCAGGAGAATTTTATAGAAACATAATTAAGGAATCACAATAAACAAAACTGAAGGAAAAGCCCAGATTTCACTAGCTGGATCCTCATAGAGCCAAAACAATCTAGTGACTGTATAAGTTGTAGGTCCCATAGAAAATTTTATAAAAATGTATGGTAATCCCCTAGACAAATATCAGATGTGTACATACTCTTAAAATGCTACTCACAATTTCATGGGGTTTATAGATTCTTGGCCTGCAGCCATAGCCCTGGGGCATCCGATCCTGTCAGATCTCAGACACTAAGCAGGGTCAGGCCTGATTAGTACTTGGATGGCAGACCGCCTGGGAACACCAGGTGCTGTAGGCTTGGGAGATGGATCTGGCAACCCACTCTGAAAAATCAATCCACCATTGAAAACCCCTTGAATAGCAGAGGAGCACAGACAGTACTGTTTCACCTGTTGTACATAGGGTCACTATAGTCGGATACGGACTCAATGGCACCTAACAACAACACAAATAAATTCCTGGGAAGCAGGGATCATGTAGGAAACTATGGACTACAAAGTAGGCATCAGCTTTGATCCAAACTGATGTGATAGGCACTTTTTAAATGAATCAGTTATAACAAAAATTGCTTACTATTTTGACATGTAGAGTAAAACTTCCTCCTTTTTTCCTTTCACCCTCCACATGCTACTTTAGAAAGCAACTTCTGGAATTAAAAACCAGAAACAGAATTATGTGGTGGTCACTATGTGATTTCTGGGAAATCCTACCTTATAAAATATATTCCCTACTACAAAGTTTGAGGTCAAAGGGTTTTGGAAATTGCTACATATTCTATTATCCTCTGGAAGGTTAACATGACATGTCACCATGTTAGATGTTCTGCAGTAAAGAATACTGGTAAAGTCTGCAGTAAAGAATGAAAAGTTACCTGTTTACTCCAGCTCTTCCATCCATTGATCCAGTGGTAGTCAGAACCTGTCCCCGCCATCTTCTATGGGAAACAGCTGCTAAAATGTTTCATAATCCTTCAATATGAATAGGACTTAAATTCCAGGAGCACAACGTCCCTTCACATTTGCCTTCACCTCTCTTCCTCCATGTTTCTGTCAGCTTTTTATGCCGTGGGGATTTGTATGTTGCTATGATGCTGAAAGCTATGCTGCTGGTATTTCAGATACCAGCAGGGCCACCCATGGTAGACAGGTTTCAGATGAGCTTCCAGAGTAAGACAAACTAGGGAGAAGGACCTGGGAGCTCACTCCTGAAACAATTAGCCATGGAAAATCCTGTGAATAGCAGATAAGCACTGTCAAGTGTAGTCCTGGAAAATGAGCCTCCTTCCATCCCACGATGGAAGGCATTTAAGAAACAACTAGGGAAAAGTTGGCTCCTCAAAGTAGAGTTGACTTTACTGATGGGAATGGAGTAACCCCCCTGGGACCTCCTTTTACTGATGCAGCATGAATCAAAATGAGAAGAAACATAGTGGCTGTAACAACAGGCTCAAACATAAAAAGATTGTGTGCATGGCACAGTGCTGGGTAGTATTTCATTCTGCTGCAACTTAGGGTTGCTATGAGTCGGATCCGAATTGTCAGCACCTAACAATAACAATATCACCTCTCTTCACTCTCTTACTATAAATCAGGAGATAGATGTTCTGGTTTTTCTTAGCTAGGTGTGTGATCTTGGAAAAATACTGTATCTCAGTTTTCATACCTGTAAAATAATGGTATACATTGTGAAGGTCCACACTGTAGGCTAGTGGTTCTCAAACTTAAGAATTCATAGAATTATCATGAGGTTTTGTGAAAATACAGATTCCTGGACTTTGCGTAAAATTTGCTGATTCTGAAGGTCAGGGTGGAGCCCAAGAGGTTGTATGCTGTTGAGTGCCCAGGTCAAGTTGGTGGTCCATGGAGCAGACTTTAAGAACTGCTGCTCTAGCATTTTTGTGACCTGTGGACTCTTTTCTTCTTTCGAATTTAAATTCTTTTCTCTCCTGAGATGATAACTCACTGCCCAGCTCTTCCTAATTTGTGTTGGAAACCCCATGAGTTCTCAAAGCATTATTCTGCATAATAGTGTTTTCTGAGAAAAATGACTGTATCATCATAAGTGATTTTTTAAAATGTTTAAATGTGTAGTGAGCACTCATGGGCTGCATTGCCATGATTCCAACACAGTAAAATGCAAACTTTTTAAGATAGCACTTATTTGATGAATCTGGTCAAGATGCAGAGTTGGTGATGCAATGGACATATTATGTCCCTAGGGAGAACACTGCCCTTTATGGCATGAGTGTTGGTGTGGGTGCTGCTTAAACAAGAAAATGAGTCCCTTTGAAAATGCGGGAGAGTGCCTTCTGCAGAGTCAATGCTGGGACAAAATTGTGACATTGATAGAGTTTGACTTTGGGGTCCCTTCACTCTGTGTTCAATCATTTAATAAATATTTACTCATAGTTGGCATCTAAGACATTAAATTAGATGCCTTGGGGGATACAAAGATAAATCAGATCAAATCCTTGCCTGAAATGGAATTTATAACCTAGTGCAAGACATAAGACGTGTATGTCTCTGGAGACAGTGTGCAAGGCTGCCACATTATCAACTGGACTCAAATGACAATAAATCTAATTACTAGTTATGAGCCCTCAGACAATTTATGGAACCCCTTTGAATCCCAGTGACATAATGATAGAGAGGTAAAATAATAGCTCATAAGATCAACTGTGGTTTCATTATGAAAACCCTTTTAAAGTGCTTTTTTCAGTGCCCAAAATATACTACGTGTTCAACAAATGTAATAGTTTTGACACTATCATAAAAGTGAAGAGTCATAAATATAATAGATAATTTTAAGTGCTTAAATGTGCTAGATATGAAACTAAAAGTTTTTCACTGATTACCTCATTTAATCCTTATAATAGTCCTAATGACATTGATCTTACCATTGTCTCCATTTTGTAGATAAGGAAACAGTGCTCAGGGACCTTAAATATTTTTCCAAGGTATTACAGCTTATAAATGTTTTGTTCTTGTTTTTGCTGTGTGCTATCAAGTCATGTCCAACTCATAGCAACTCTATGTACAACAGAATGAAACACTCCATGACACTGTGCCATACCAGCATTATGTCAGTGCTTCTCTTCTATTCATAGTGAGTTTTCATGATTGATTGTTTTAGGATTGGGCTGTCAGGTACTTGTCTCACTTTTTCCAGTGCTGGGAATCAAACCCAGGCCTCAGAAGGCACAGAGGAAGCACTCTATCAACTGAACTAAACCTCAGCTGCCTAAATGTCTTAGCTGGTATTTAAACAAAGCATTTTGTTTTCAGAGCTTTCACCCTTAATTAAAAGTGTGCTGTTTCTTCATAGGAGCTCTGACAGGGACCAGGACACATCTACAGCTACAGCTTCCTGTGGAGAGGAGGAAACAGACTTCATCCAAAGAGGTAAGCCAGATAGCTCTGGCCATCAGACTGGCAGTTCCACAAGACAACCCCACAGTTCTTGAAGTCTTCAAATTCTTGTGGGTATTTGGTGAGACAGTGGTTCTTTCTGACTGAGGGGTTCAACATTGGGGAAATGACTCTCATTTCTATGCTCTATGTTCCGGAGGGTTGTGATCTGGTGCCATCTTGAGAGGGAACCTATTGTAGGAAACTGAGCTACCCCAGAATGCATAAAAACAGAATTATCATGAGTGGAGGATGATATTACCACCCTGGGCATCCTTCAACACTCCCAGGTACTACACAGTGACAGCACATAGTTATTGTGAGGGAAGGGGGAGATGGGACTCTGACACACTGAGAAATTCAGGCAGCAAGAGGGTTATAAAGTTGGTCAGAAGTAATCTCTACCCCCAAGGAGAGGAGACAACTCCATCTCCTCAAGGGAACTACAGAGACTGTCAACTCTGAGCCATGGTTGAATAAAAAGATTCCATCCTCAATTGACCACCACTTTCACCTAACAGACTCTAATATTAAAGAAGACAGAAAGAAGCCTCTTAAGTTATTGTTTTCTTCTTCCTCCTCCTCCTCTTCTTCTCCTTCTCCTGCTCCTCCTCCTCCTCCTCCTCCTTCTTCTTCTTCTCCTCTTACTTCATGTTGTGCTAGGGATTGAACCCAGGGCATTGCATGGGCTAAGTGCTGTGCCACTATGCAGTATATCCAGCCTTTTTCTTATTTCTACTGGGAGATGGGGTCACATTGAGTTTTGCAGGCTGCCTCTTACATGGGGCTCAAGATCCTCCTGCCTCAGCTCCCAGACACACTGGGATTGCAGGGGAGCAAATTAGTGTCCAGCTCTTTTTTTCTTTTTCTTTCTCTATTCTCTCTTTTCACTGTTAATTTTATTTTCTCATTTCTTTTTTTCTACTTAATTTTTATCTTTTTTGTTTTTAAAAATCTTTTTCTGCTTTTGTATCTCTCCTTTTCTACTTGTACTTTAAATCTTTGAGGCTTATTACTTCCTATTGCTCTGCTCATGTTTACCCAATTCTGTTCGTATACATTTTTCCTTACCATGTAATCATTTTAAAACATCTTTTGCTCCTTTCCCTCCTTCTTCCCAACATCCTTTTCCTTTCTAGATCTTCCTAACATTCATTTCCTTTCTAGATATTCTTTTTACCTTCTTTTACTTCACACTTGAGGCATCTGTCTCCTGTTTCTCTGCTCCTCCTTCTTACTTCAGGCTAATACCATTGATACCTCCACCCTAAATATTTTGTAACTTCATGGCTTACTCTATATTATTATTACCATTCTTTGTTCTATGGGCATTAGTGGTGCAGCATTCAGCTTTAAGTTAATTTTAATTATATGCATCTATCTGGTATGATTGGGTACCGTTCCTCTTATGGTGGTTTGTTTTTATTTATGGAAGTGGTATGGGAGATTGTGATCTCAAGAGAAAGCCACTCACTAAGAATACCTCAAAATAAAATGAGAACTGATATCCATCCCTACAGATGCACAAATCACAAACAAAAATACAACAAGTTTGAAAATGCAAGGTAACACATATCACCAAAATGACATAATTCTTTAACCACTGGATCCAAAGATATTGAAATAGTTGAAATTTCACACAAAGAAGTTGAGTCTACTTGTAAAAATAACCAACTACTCAAAAGGACATACAAGCAAGCAAATGAATAGAAATAAGGAAATCAATACAGGACTGAGAAAGTCATCAATGTAGAAGACAAAAATCAGCAAAATGGATGAGAAATTTGGCAAGGAATTTGATATTTTGAAAAAAACCAGAAATATTGGCAATGAAAAACTCAATAAACCAAATAATAAACACAGTGGAAACATCACCAATAGACTAGATGAAACAGAAGATAGAATATCAGGTAAAGAAGACAAGGTTGAGGAAATACTATATTTGAACATCAACAAAGAAAAAAAATAAAACAACATGGCCACAATTTTTAAGAACTTTGGGATATGATCAAGAGACCAAACCTAAAAACCCATGGGGTAGAATAAGGAGCTGAAATAAAAACTAAAGATATAGAAAACTTATTCAGTGAAATTCTAGTAGAAAATTTCCCAAGTCTGGGGAAAGAAATGGACATCCAACCACAAGAGGCCCTTAGAACAACAAATAGACATGGCCAGAAAAGAACCTTCATTACAACATGTAATAATTATAATGTCAAGATGAGAGAACAAAGAAACAATATTTTAAAATGCAAAAGAAAAACGCTGTCTCACTTACAAAGAACAGTCCATCAGAATTACATCACACCTGGCAGCACAAATAATAAAACCTAAATAAGCACAGAGTGATATATTTCAAACCCTGAAAATAAATAATTGCCAACCAAGATTGTTACATCCATCAGGGCTATCACTTAAAACTGATGGGGAAATAAAGACATTTCAAGAAAAGCACACTCTAAAACAATATATGACCACCAAGTCAGCATTAAAGAAGGAATGTTACATACACAAAGAAAAAAGATAGTATCCACCATGAGGATATAGGAAAAAATAAACTTCATAGGAGGAACAGACTAACTAAAGAGAATTAGGAAAGAATCAGTCATTTTTAACTCAAAAAAACCTGCAAACCCTGAATATAAATAAAGGAGAAAGAAAAGAATGAATAGTACACGACTCAACTACAAAAACACACAACACAATTACAAGAACCAGCAAATCCCTCTCAATAATAACCCTAGACATAAATTATATTAATTCTCCAGTTAAAGAACATAGATTATCAAACTGGATCGAAAGACAAAATCCAACAATTTGTTCTCTGCAAGAAACAAAAATCACTGGCAAGGACACCCTCAGACTGACAGTGAAAGGATAGGAATTCATATACCAAGCAAGTGGAAGCCAAAAAAAGGAGGAGTAGCCATCCTTATATCAGAAAAAGTAGACTTCAAGTTAAAACTAATCCAAAGTGACAATGAAGGTCACTACATATTAATAAAGGGAACAATCTATCATGAAGTTATAATAATCATGAATATATATGCACCTAATATCAGTGCACCCAACTTCATTAAAAAAACACTACTGTTCTTAACGGACAGATAAATCCAGATACAATACAATACAATAATATTGGATGACTTCAATGTCTAACTCTCAATAGGTAGAACATCACACAAAAAACAACAAACTTCAGAGTTAACCATCACAATAGATCAAATGGGCTTAATAGACATCTACAGAATATTCTATCCAAAAGCTACAAATTACACATTCTTCTCCACAGCCCATGAAATATTCTCTAAAATAGATCATATTTTTGAGCACAAATCAAGTCTTACCAACTACAGAAAATTGAAATAATTTCAAGTATCTTATCAGACCATAATGAGATGAAACTAGAAATGAACAGCAAGAGAAATTATACAAATATATGGAGAATGAATAATACCCTCTTAAATGATCAATGGATATTGAAGAAGTCAGAGAGGAATTTAAAAATCCACAGAAGCAAATTAAAACCTACCAGAATGTTGCCATACAGCAAAAATGGTTCTAAGAGAGGGAAGTTGATAGCTATGAGTGCTTACATTAAAAAATCAGAGGGGACTATAACTTAATGATGCACATCAACCTCTCAAAAAAAGAAGAACAAAACCCCAAATCAGGAAAGAAATAATAAAGATCAGAGTAGAAATTAATGAAATGGAGGCTAACAGACCCAGAAAAGAATTGATGAAACAAAGAGCTGATTCTTTGAAAATATAAACAAGATTGATAAACTCTTAGCCAAATTAACCAAAAGAAAGAGTGAGAAGACTCAAATTAATAAAATTTGAGATGAAAACTGCAACATTAAAACATATATAAATGAAATCTAGAAAATCATTAGGTTTGAAAAATAATTTTAAAAAATTTGAAAAATAATTCCAAAAAACTGAAAAATGTAAATGAGATAGATAAATTCCTAGACACATATGACTTGCCAAAATTAAATCAACAGGATATAAACAACTTAAACAAACCTATAATGAGAAGCAAGATTAAACCAGTAATAAAGAGTCTCCCAAAAAAGAAAAGCCCAGGACTGGATGTATTCACTGCTAAATTCTACAAGATCTTTAAAGAAGAATAAACACCAATGCTTCTCAAGCTATTCCATAAAACACAAATGGAAGGAATACTATCACACTCATTCTATGAAACCAGTATTACCTAACACTAAAACCAGATAAGGATACATCAAAAAAGGAAAACTATAAACAAATATCCTGGATGAACCTAAGTGCAAACATCCTTAATAAAACATTTGCAATTTGACTTCAACAACACATTAAAAAGATCATATACTATGATCAGATTGGTTTCATTCCAGGGATACAGGGCAGGTTCAACATTTGTAAGACAATAAATATTTTACAGCATGTAAATAGACATAGAAATCACAGGATCCTAGCAATAGATGTAGAAAACGCCTTCAACAACATTCAACATCCTTCATGGTAAAATCCTTGGAGAGACTAGGAATTGAAGGAACATACATCAACATAATAAAGGCAATATATGAAAATCTACAAGTAGCATAATAATAAATGGGGGAAAAACTGAAAGCCTTTCCCCTAAAATCAGGATCAAGAGAAGAGTGTCTAATGTTTTCACTGTTATTCAATGTAATAACTGAATTAGCCATAGCATAAGGTAAGAAAAAGAAATAAAAGGGATCCAAATAGTAAAGGAGAAAGTCAAATTGTCATATCTGCAAGTGATATAATCTTATATTTAAAGGACCATAAAGAGTCCATCAGAAAACCCTTAGAGCTGATAAACACTTTCAATAAAGTAGCAGGACACAAAATCAACATATATAAGTCAATAGCTTTTCTGTATACCAATAATGACCAGGCACAGAAAGAAACCAAGAAAATAATCCCATTCATATTAGCTTCAAAACAAATTAATATCTGGGAATAAACCTAACCAAGGAGTTGAATGACCTTTATGATGGAAACTTTAAAACACTGAAGAAGACACCACAAGATGGAAACATCTCCCATGCTCATGGATTGGAAGAATTAATATTGTAAAAATGGCTATAGTACTGAAGGCACTCTACAGATTTAATGCAATCTCCATCAAAAATCCCAATGACACAGAAATAGAGAAATACAGAAAACAATCTTAAAATTCATATATAAGCACAAAAGACTCTGAATCACTAAAGTGATTCTAAGAAGAAAGTACAACGCAGGGGACATCACAATTCCTGATTTCAAGTTATACTACAAAGCCATAGTAATAAAAATTGCATGGTGTTGGCACAAAAACAGACATGTATATCAATGGAACAGAATAGAAGATCCAGAAATAAGCCCATGCAGTTACAGCCACTTGATATTTGACAAAGGTGCCAAAATATATGTTGGAGAAAAGATTGTTGTTGTTGTTAAGTGCTGTCGAGTTGGTATCCGACTCATAGAGACCCTCTGTACAACAGGGGAGACACTAGTGTCAGTGCTTCTTTGCTGTTAATAGGGTTTTCAATGGCATATTGATTTTTGGGAGGGGGTTGCCAGGTCCTTCTCCCAAGCCTACAGCATCTGGTGTTCCCAGGCAGTCTCCCATCCAGGTACTAACCAGGCCCGACCCTGCTTAGCTTCCAAGATCTGACAGGATAGGATGCCACAGGGCCACAGCTGTAGGCGGAGAAAAGATACACTCTTCAATAAATGGTGTTGGGAGAACATGATATTTTTATGTAGAAGACTGAAACTAGATCCCTCTTTCACCTTGTACAAAAATCGGTTCAAAATGGATCAAAGACCTTAATGTAGAACCTGAAACATTGAAACTGCCAAAAGAAGACATAGGGAAGACACTTCAAAACATAGGCATAGGCAGACTTTCTGAATAGGATTTCAATAGTGTAGGACACAATAGCAAGAATCGACAAATGAGATTGCATTAAGTTAAAAAAATTTTGCACAGCCAAAGAGTAAATTATCAGAGTGAAGAGACAAACTATAGAATGAGAGAATATCTTTGCCAGCTCTATATCAGATAAGGGATTAATATCTAGAATACAAAAAGAGCTCAAAAACCTAAACTCCACAAAAGCAAAGTATCTAATCAAAAAATGGGAAAAGAACTGAAGAGAGACTTCTAAAAAGAAGAAATACAAATGGCTAACAATCATATATAAGAATGTTCAACATCCTTAGCCATCAGGGAAATGCAAATCAAAACAACATTGAGATCCCATCTCACCCCAATCAGAAGTTGTTTGTTTTGTTAACAAATGTTGGTGAGGATATGGGGAGAAAGGAACCCTATTACACTGCTGATGGGAATGCAGGTTGATACAGCCACTATGCAAATCAGTTGGAATTTCCTCAAAAAAATGAAAAATAGAGATACCATATGTCCCAGCTATACCACTCCTGTGTATATAGCTGAAGGAATGTAAGTCAATATGCCACAGAGATACCTGCTTATCCATGCTTATTATGGTGTTATTCATAATAGTCAAGATATGGAATCAGCATAGATGTCCATCAACGGACAAAAGGGTAAAGGAATTATGATATATATATATATATGTATATATATGTATATATGTATATATGTATATATATGTATATATGTATATATGTATATATGTATATATGTATATATATATGTATATATGTATATATATGTATATATGTATATATGTATATATGTGTATACACACACACACACACACACACACACACACACACTAGAATTTTATTCAGCCCTAAAAAGGACAAAATCATTTTCTGGAAAATGGATGGAACTAGAGATCATTCTTTTAAGCAAAATAACCAGACCTAGAAAGATAAGCATCATATGTTTTCTCTCATATGTGGATGTTTGATTTCAACATATATTTAGTATTAAAACATATAGGTCATGAAAGTGGAAGGGGCCATAGTAGGGAAAGATAATGGACTAAAGAAAAGGGGGAGGGGACAAGAAGAAAGGGTAATGGGAGAAAGGAAAGGGAATATCACATATTTTGTCCTCAAGGCAAAATCAATATGGATGGATAGACAGATAAATAGATAGATGGATAGATAGATAGATAGATAGATAGATAGATAGATAGATAGATAGATAGACACACACACATGCGCACACACACACACAAAGAAGACATACAAGTAGAAGGGGAGGATGGAGGGTGGTCATGTGAGGGTAATGGGGAAGGTAAATATGAGAAACATACGATGAAATGCATGTATGGAAATGTCATAATGAGACAAGTTATGTTGTATACTAAAAGTTACTAATAAAATAAGATTAGTAGGAAAAAAAGAGCTCTATGAGGAATAATGGCCTGCAGCCATAGCCCTGTGGCATCCGATCCCGTCAGATCTCGGAAGCTAAGCAGGGTCGGCCCTGGTTAGTACCTGGATGGGAGACCGCCTGGGAACACCAGAAGCTGTAGGCTTGGGAGAAGGACCTGGCAACCCCCTCCCAAAAATCAATCTGCATTGAAAACCCTATGAACAGCAGAGAAGCACTGACAAAAGTGTTTCACCTGTTGTATAAAGGGTTGCTATGAGTTGGATACAGATTCGACGGCACCTGACAACAACAACAACAACAACAAGGAATAAGCATTTTTTAGGGGGAGGTCAGAAGTAGGTATAAAAATTTTCATCAAAAGTCTTAAACTTTGAGCCGAAACACAAAGGATGGAAATTTAGGCTCTATACATTTGCATCCATTCTTTTCTTCTTCAATGCATTTATTTATTCCATAAATATTTTGTGCCAGGCATTAGCATAGAGTGAGTGATGTAGCAGTGAATGAGGTAGGTACAATTTGACTGAATGCTCCTGCACTGGTTGACCTTACCAGAGGTAGAGAGAGCAACCCAGTAGGCACTGAGTGAGAAATCAATTATGAAGGAGAAATATAAGATGGTGTTGAATTCAGGAAACATGAGAAGAAGGTTTACTCTGTCTCAGACTGTGTTACAGATCATGGGGCACAAAAGAGAGTATGCCCTGGCTTCGCTTAGGAGTTAGGTCTTGCCCGGAAGCACTTTATGTTCTTTTCCTCATGTTCCTTGCTGTTATATATATTCCTCGCTACCCCTGAAATTTCTCTGATGTGAAATCTATTAATTCAAAGTCATTTGTGATGTCTTATTTTTTAAATAAGCTAATGCAGTGACATGTTTTTAAAAATTATTGGCCAATTTTCCTCCCAGAATTTCTCTTTCATTTCTCTCTTCCACCCCTATCTCTGTTCATGTAGCTGGAGATTAGTACATTCATTGCCTGAAGAAATGGATATTACAGGGGGAAAAAAGGAGGGAGTGGGAAAGTCAGTCTTCCTGGCTGTGGTTTCTAAAATCCTATGCCTTCTAAGGAAGGGAGAAGTCTTTTAGCACAGCCAAAAATTTAGAAGAAACTTATGAGAAATGAGGATTCTACCCTATTACTGTAAACTCGTAATAAAATTTCTAAATGAGGAATGCCTCTGCCAATGTTGGGAAACACAAATGACTGCTGCTAAATTTCTGTCACTTCAGCTGGGAATGAAGAATTGAAAAGCAAAATTAAATTAAAATTAAAAAAAAAGAATGTTAATACTTCTTGCCTGAGTGCATTTGAGGATGAGTACTGGAATCCATTGCACTGATTCATGCTAAGGTTTATAATTCTTTCCAGATAACTTTGGGTTTCCACTGGGGCTTTTAATATTATATTTATTCATTCAATACACATTTATTGAGCATCTGTTCTGTGCCAGTTAAGTGGTAGAGGCTTGTATTCCCTGGTCAAGCAGGAATGGATATAGTTCTTGCTTAATAATCATTATTTTCAAGGCAGAAAGTCATTAATCAAATAGTTACACAAACAGATGTGAAATTACAAGTGTAAAAGTGGCCACTGAGGAAAGATGTAAAGGCATTTATACAGCAAGGGGCTCTGACCTCATCTTGGGAGGTTCTAGGAAGACTCCCTGAGCAGTGGCATTAGAATTGACAACTGGAAAAGAACAGGAGCTAATTAGATAACAAGACTTGGAAAAATCAAGCATTCTAGACCAGAAGAATTATGATTTTACTTTCAAGGAGGTGACAGAGCCATTAGCAAAAGTTTGGTGGGAAAGAGGGGAGAGAGAGACTTTTGATCATAGCACAGGGGCAGATACTAATGTCAAGGCGTTTCCTGGAGGGTGAAGGTCTGTTCTGCACATGTGTGCTGATCATGTCTCTGTTATTTTTGCATGTGTCTTCTCAAGGCCTCAGAAGTGTTCAGGGATAAGCCCTTCATCTTTCTTCAAATCTTCCTTTGCTCCTGAATGTTCCTTCTTGATATTCCTTTCTTCACAGCTCCATTCTTGCATTTTGTATGAGTGCAAATCCTCATCATCCTTTCCTCTTCTTTCTTTCTCATCCCCTATGTCCAGACAATCTCTAAGTTCTATCAGTTCTGTCCCATTTAATACCTCGCACATCCATTTCACTTTCTTCCATTCTCACTGATGCTGCCTGTCTTTGGGGACAGCACCTCCACTCTGGATCTGTTTGTACTGTGATGCTTAGCATTCTTTTAAGAAGCTGAAACTTTCCCTCTCTCGAAGTTATTATGCACATCTTTCCCTCTATCTGGAATCCCCCTTCTCCCTGTCCTCAGCAAAGGAACTCCTGTTCATCTCACAGCACACTTCTCCTTGGAGGAACCCTCCCTGACCACACCAGCCACAGCCTCCATGGACCTAAAGTTGGCTTTCCTCCTTTGTGTTCACTCTAAGTACCTTGGGGTTAATGCCATCAATGACCTGCTTATTCATCTGTCTGTACCTTGACTGTCTAATATGGTGGTCACTCACCATTGTAACAGCTACTGAGTGCTTGCAATTTGGGAGAGATGGGTTGAGTTGTGCTATAGGTGTGTGATAAACATGAGTTTTTAAAGACCTAGTACAAGAATTGCAAAATATATAATGAGTAACTAAAAAATACTAGTTACCTGGTGAGATATATATTTTGGATAAAGCAAGGCAAATAAATATTGTTACACTTAGCTTCATCTGTTGTTTTCTACTTTTTAAAGTATGGCCACTTGAAAATTAAAAAAAAAAATATATATATATATATATATATATCCTGCAGCTGTAGCCCTGTGGCATCTGATCCCGTCAGATCTCAGAAGCTAAGCATGGTTGGGCTTGGTGAGTACTTGGATGGGAGACCACCTGGGAACACCAGATGCTGTAGGCTTGGGAGACACACCCGGCAACCCATTCCCAAAAATCAACCCACCATTGAAAACCCTATGAAGAGCAGAGAATCACTGACAACAGTGTTTCACCTGTTGTACATAGGATCGCTGAGTCAGATACCAACTTGATGGCACCTAACAACAGCAACATATATGTGTGTGTGTGTGTGTGTGTGTGTGTGTGTGTGTGTGTGTCTTACATTTGTATATTTTTGTGTATCATATTATATTCTTATTGGATGGTACCCACCTGAACCCTAAGGAAGTAGAACAGAGGTCAGCAGACTATGGTAAGTGGGCCAAATCTAGTTTGTCACTTGTTTTTGTAAATAAAGTTTTATAGTAACAGGGCTAGGTTCATTTGTTCATGTCTATGGCTGCTTTCCTGCTACACTGGTAGAGACCATTAGCTATGATAGAAACTATATAGCACACAAGCCTAAAATACTACTTAGCTCCCTACATAAAAGTTAGCTGACTTCCTGATTGATATTGTATTTTATTCATCACTGTAGCTGCAAATCATGGCACAGTACCTGATGCACTGTAAGTACCCAATATGTATTTGCTGAGTGAATAAAAGTCTACTCAATAGATATTTGTTGAATGAGTACATGTTTTGAGAAGGATATTGCCAGGATCATCACTAAAATTAGTTTATGGCAAAGGTGTAGTGATTGTATGATCAAAACCAAGTTGCATACTTGAGTAACAGTGCCAGACAACATTTAAAATTCAGTCTCTCTCGTAAAGTCCAGAATGGGTGCTTCCCACTGTCATAGCCACGGAATACCTTGATTTTGGAGTAGATGTGATATTTTAATTGTGTGTGAAACAGGATCGAGTGTTATGTAAGTGAGAATGACAATTATCTCATAGGTTGGCTAGAGTAAGGGTTTATATCGTAGTAACTTTTATTATCCCACATGGTAGTTACCCTGACAAAGAGCTCTCTGTTCTGTTGCTATTAGAGAAGGGAATCTAGGGGCTGTAATGGGAACTAAAGACTGGCCAAGAAGAGACTCATGTGAAGGCAATAGTCCAGTCCTCACAGAGACTACTCTTCCAGAGGGACATTGAGATATAACTTGTTTACAGGTTCATCCCTTACAAGCTTTTTCTAGGCAACTTTTTGCCTGGAAATGAAAAGCAGGCACTCCCATAGAATCTGGATCTAGTTAGTGTACACGAGAACTAATTCTTATATCTTAAAAATGGAGCTGAGAACAAGTGTTGGAAGAGAAGTACATCTTAACACTTCAATCCAAATATACTCCTGTCATTTACTCTTTGTTCACAAATCTGCAGCTGTTAGAAGACACAAGATCATTTTCTTTTGCTTTTTTATGTCACATTGTTAATGAAAATGATTTCATAAAGTTACAAAAGCCAGAGTCACCATAGGTGAGAATCAAATTTTAGATTTCTGTTATGTAACATCTCATCTCACAGAAACCAGTCTTTAAAAAATCAACAATTCTCAGTGTTGAATTAGATCTTTTCTTTTTTTAGTAAAAATTTTAAAAGCAATGAGATATCCTTATTTGATCAGATAGAGTCCAAAGTGTTTTTCTGAAGGGAGACAGAGAGTTTTATTTTGTTGGAGTAGATTTCAGAAGCAAACAAGAGAAGAAAAGGAATAAGATTTATTTGTAACAGATGTGATCAATGTAGAAAGGGAATTAAATATTTGAGATTTTTATTTTAAACTGATTCAAAGAAATGAAAGATTATAAAATCAATAATATTACTGTTATATCTGTTTATTACCCACCTTGTCAATTACCACTTATCAACAAATAATCAGTTATTACAATTATTTATTTGTTACATAACTATTTGTCCATCCATGCAGGAGACATTGTAAAAGATACAAGAGAAACAAAACACAATTCTTACTCTTGAAGGGTAATAGAATATTAAATGTGAAGGTAATTTAGATATGATGCTATTCTAATTCTATACTCTCTCCTCATGATAAAGCAACAGTTATTAGGGGATTTGCTTAAGGTAATATATATTCAAAAATTATAATGCATCTCAGGACACTCACTCCTAGTGTAATATTTTTCTGTTGATCCTAAGTCAGAAATATCTATCTGACCAAAAAATTACAGAATCAATAATCCCAAGTCATGATGTAGCAAGTATATAGGACCATGGGCTATGCCTGATCTATTAGGTACCCAAGAATCTGTAAGCATGACAATTCAAGGAAGGTTTAAGGGTGGAGGTGAGTCTGGAAGAGGACTTAAAGGAAGTATAGAGCCCAGGATCATAAATGATGAGAAGAAGACAGTTTGGATGTGACAAGCAAATGAAATAAATGCAAGAGGAAGGGAACAAGACAGAAGAGAAGAAAGACAGAGAGACAATAAGGTTAGAAAAGGGCTATAAAATGGTGGAGAAAGCCCTAAGAGGAGCCGATGGTCTCTGTGGAGGAGGTGGGGGAGTAAAGGTGAGTCAGGGAGATGAGAGCAGGTGACACTAGAAAGTCAACTATTTGCTGAAGAACTGTGTTGTATTATTAAGAGGCTGAGGGTAGTCCAGATATTTAGAAGACACATATACTCCACCCCTACTCTAGAGAAAGGCAAAATATTCCTCAGGGACTCAACAAGGAGCCTCCAAATGAAAAAATATCATCCTGGAAAATTCAGTAAATGTAGCAGTAAGTATATCACATTTCCTTTTGATTACCTTTCTGTTGCATACCACTTCCTGATATTTGATCAAGATTTACAAGTTTGGTGGGAAAGTCTGAATGGGAATATTTGGAAAATGCCTGCAGTGAACTAATAATGTTAATATTCATGCATTTACTTTCAGAAATAGTTAATTTCTATTCCACTGGGGTTTGGATTTATTTTAAGGTTTTGATATACAGCTCAAGTTATTGCTTATGTAGGATGAAATGCATCCTTAAACTCAATGCTGTCATAGGAACATCTACAAATCACTCACAACCCTCCCACTGGCAGGTAGTAAATATTTTATATCTTATTGAAAAATAATATTTACCTGATAAAGTATCAAAATCATGCTCCTTTTATGTCCTTTCCAAAATTCTCCCTTGAGAGGCTTAAAAAATAATCATACCTGAAGCTTCCCTTACAAACTTCATGGTGAATTTTTTCCAGGGGGAGTTTTTGGCTTGGATTTTAACTTCCATAGATTTGGAGGACCAAATTTTGTTCTCAATAATTACTGTTTATCTGCATTGTATGTGCATGTGGAATTTGCAATTGGTATGGGAAAAATAAAACTTTCTATTTTCTTTTATTTCTTCTTTGTTCCTTCTCTCTTTCCTCTCTCTCTCTCTCTCTCTCTCTCTCTCTCTCTCTCTCTCTCTCTCTCTTTCCTTCCTTCCTTCTTTTCTTGCAATGATGTGTGTTGGAGGTGTTGAACCCCAGGCCATGTGCGTGCTAAGCAAGTGCTCTACCACTGAGTTGCATCCCAGGCACTTTTTCATTGTTTATGTTTTTATTTTGAGACAAGGTCTTGCTAAGTTGCATAGGCTGCCTCTTGCCTGAAACTTGTGATCCTTCTGCCTTAGCCTTCAAAGTCTTGGGATTACAGGTGTGTGCCACTATGTCTGGCTTTTTTATTTCTTATTTGTTATAATAGCTATATAATTACTTTTCAAAAATAATTGTTGTTGTTGTTGTTAGGTGCCGTCGAGTTGAGTCTGACTCATAGTGACCCTCATAGGGTTTTCAATGGCTGACTGTTTCAGGATTGCCTAGGGAGTGGGTTGCCACGTCCTTCTCCCATTTTTGCGGTGCTGGTAATCAAACTCAGGACCTCAGAGATAGCAGAGCAGTGCTCTACCAACTGAGCTAAATCCCAGCCCCAAAATAATTGTATGTAGAATATTTATATCTACATAAATAATACCAACCTACAGCTATTTGTCCAACTCCATTTTTACCAATCAGCAAGATTATCAGTTATTGCGACGAAACTCTTCCAGCTATGCAACTTGTCCTCTTTTTATTTTCATAATTAACTTGCTTTTCAATGAAGATGGAGACATGAGCATAGGGAAATCATAGGCCTTCACTGTTTCCTGCTACTGACAAAATGTAAGCAGGATTGTTTTGTACCTCTGAATCTTGGCTTGCATTTCACTTGGCTTTAACACCTCTTTAAACATTCTTACTTGTCCTTTTTGAAGCACCTGATGTCTATGGAGGAAAAGAGACATAAACAAATAACTTCTACAATAGGAGAAGTGCTATAAAGTGGGCTACACAAGCACTTTGAGATTTGTCCTGTCCCAAGTTGTTAAAAATGGTTGACAACTTATTTTAGTTTGTGATGTACACTCTTCTGAAAATAAACAAGCACATTTTGAATAGATCGTGTTTGTACAGTTGCTATCACTCCTGTCATGTTCAGCTATGGATAGAACATTCCAAATAGGTGATGTTATGGATGGCAGGGAGATATTTATAGCCTCATAAACAAGTGGCTAAGGGTATGGGAAGCTGGTACTTATACTTTGTTGGTAGTGGGATGTATTGGAGGATATTGATAGACTTTCTGAAAGTAATTTGGTAATATGCTCCATAAAGGTTTTGCTCATCTTGTTTATTATTTTATGCCTAATGTCTAGAATGTGACTTGAACAAATTCAAATACTTAAAATTTTGCATATGCCTTGATACACAAATTCTGAAGATTGGTAATCATCATGAATGTATTATTAAGATTTAGCTGTAAGAATACACATTATATTATTACATACAATACTGAAAGCTTGAAATGGCTTATTTAGGTTTATCAATATGGGATTGAGTACAAATTATATAACATTCCTACTATGGATTATTAGGCAGCCATGAATACTGATGTTGCAGAAAAATATATAAATGATAGAGACAGATTCATGAGAGTGTTTTATGAATAGATCATAAACAGTGCACAGAGTGTTAGTCTGTTGTTAGGAGACAATAAAATAAGAATTTTCACAATGAGGTCAAAGAAAGAAGTTTACCAGAGGCTCAGACACTGGAATAGTCACATAAAGAACTTTGGAATTTTAGTGGCTTATGCTTATGGCTATTGTGAGGGAGCAGAGAATCTCTGCTCATCAGAGTTGCTCCTGATCCCAGGATGAAAAACTCATCAAAACTAGTGCTGGTCTACATGCCATATAGAAAAGAGCTCTGAGAGGCTTCATACTGGGCCTTAAATACTGCAAGCCAGAAGTAAGATATGTCACTTTTGTTCACAATTCAATGGTCAAAGCTAGTGAAATGTCTCATGCCTCCAAAGGGGAGCAAGGAATTATAATCTTCTCGTGTAATTAGGAGGAGTGAGAGAATTAGAAATATTTTATAAGCAGCACCCAGTCAACCCCAATGACCTGTCTGGACAGGTCCATCTTCATGATCTCTGAATGCCAACCAGCTGGTATATTTATCAGGTATAGATTTTGTTCCTTTGGTCATCAAAACAATTGAAAAAAATGGATTACCTCTCCTCACACCTTTACTTAGTATGGAATGCTACAATAGAAGTTCCCATTTGGATAAGAGAAGTAGCTTTGGTTTGTTAAGGTGCTGTTGAGTCATATCTAACTCATAGTGACCCTCATAGGGTTTTCAATGGCTGATTGTTTCAGGATTGCTTTGGGAATGGATTGCCATGTCCTCCTCCTGTTTTTGCAGAGCTGGGGATTGAACTCAGGTCCTCAGAGAATGTGGAGCAGCACTCTACCAAATGAACTAGCTTCCAGCAATTCCAGAATCTTACTGCAAGTCCCTATCCTCCAGGAGGGTGAGGAAACTTCCTGATTAGGTCAGACTGGGCTCTTGACAAAGAGTTCTCCAGTTAATTGATCTCCATTGGCCTTGGTTATACCTTCCCTTTTTATTATTTACATTGGCCACATCTGAAGAAAGGATTTTAGAATGTGCCTTCCTTCCAGAAGAAGAGGCTTCCTTAGTCATAACTTGCTTATAGAAATTCACAACCCCAACCATTAATGTTTTAAACTCTTGATTGCACAAAACTGTCATGAACATTTTTAGAAGTTTGATTGTTTCTTTTGGCCACACAACTTCCTCAAAAATTTAATCAGCTTCTTTTGATAGTTGATTCTGGTCAACTTCTTATGCCAATAGCCACACACAGTTCTTCTGTTTCATATTAACTGTAAGTATTTTAAGCCAACTTTGCCTCAGCAAAAGAGCCACAACTTTTTTATTTGGGTCATTTTGTCCAAACAAAAGGCTAATTGGGTTCCATCTTAATCCATTCAGCAGTTTAACATCTGGAATGAAAATTATACTCTCAATTTATTTCTTGATGCAAAACTATGTACTAGTAAGTTTTTCATCAGCTGGTGATAAGAAACAATGGTCTCTTCTAATCTTGCAAGTCCCTAAATTTTCTGAACCTTTTCTGTGACTTTCCACACTTTGTTGCGAATCCATTACCTCTATCCCTAGCACATTATTTTATTATAGTATCTTGTCAAATGCAGGCAACAGGAATTAATACTTGCTGGAAAAGTTCTGTTTTTCTGATCATTTCCTCTAAAGCTGTAAATTCACAAAGTACATTTTGTTGTTGTTGTTAGGTGCCGTCGAGTCGGTCTCCGACTCATAGCGACCCTCTGTACAACAGGGGAAACACTATTGTCAGTGCTTCTCTGCCGTTCATAGGGTTTTCAATGGCAGATTGACTTTTGGGAGGGGGTTGCCAGGTCCTTCTCCCAAGCCTACAGCTTCTGGTGTTCCCAGGCGGTCTCCCATCCAGGTACTAACCAGGCCAGACCCTGCTTAGCTTCCGAGATCTGATGGGATCAGATGCCACAAGGCTACAGCTGCAGGCCACAAAGTACATTACCTTCCTTTTAAATTTTCACAGGTGATGATTTTATAAAACAAGTCATTTATGCATAATATAGACTGTTGGATTTCTAGCCAACCAAAGATTTCTTGCTTCTTGCTGTCTGACCAATGAGCTGATGCCCCGTACTTTGTGATTTTGGTAGAGTATTACTTCAGTGCTAGGTACTTATTTTTGTATTGACCAAATGAGACAGATTTAGTTTTCAGTTTTGTGAGAACCTGAAAATTGATTGCCATCAAATGATTTTGTGCCAGACAACTGGAATACACATTCAAACTCCGAAGAGATTACAGATAAAAGTGCTAATTTTTAAATTTAAAATTGGAAGTTCATGCATGTGTCTAGAATATCTGTACTTTGTAAGTTGAGTACATGAGATGTGATCCAAAAATATAGTGAATGCTTAAATTAAAAATTTATTAGAATAAAAGACACATTGCAATTAATCTCCCTCAACACACTCCCCCTTGTTTCAAACACATTTATCCCATCGTTCTTGCCATGTTCTGTCACGGTTCTGAAGTCCTCTTTCGTGAGTGCCTTTAGTTTCATCCTCTGACATGACAGCACTCCATGTCACTCATTGGTTGTTGGAGGCAAGGTGGGACACAGCCTAAAGCTAAGAATGCAATAAAGACAACATCCAAATCCTATAGATTTCCTCATCTTGTGGTAACCCACCTACCTAAGGATCCCACCTGTGCATTTTATAAACACATTGATTCCTTATTTTCTTTCCTGTTGCTATAAAAGTTCATGTAACCTTGTCCATGGTGGAATGTGACACAGAGTAACTTGAATCCATATTCCTGGGCCATGATCACTCATGTTTTCTTATTTCAATTGTGGGTGGAGACAGACAGTAAATGAAGAAAACAAAGTAATGTGGGTGCTTTTTAAAATCGTAACACTGAATAATGGTACATAGTAAAATTGGAGAGGGCGATGAGAGAAGATGTTTTAGCTGGAATGGCCATGAAAGCCATGCCAAAGTGGTAGCATTTGAGCTGAGCCACAAGTGAGGGGAATAGGGCAATCACAAAGATCTAAGCCATGAGTTTTCAAAGAAGAAGAAATAGCAGGTTAGAAAGGCCAGGGCTATGAATAAGCTCAATGTGTTGGAGGGATAGAAAGAAGGCAGAGAGGGAGGACAGTGGTGGCGAGACTGTTATGTGGTCATGTCTGAGAGTTTTCAAGGGTGCATTATGTATAGCTTTGCTGCTCATGTTGAGGAGTTTATTTTACTCTACACCCAAATGAAACCACAGGAGACTTTTAAAAAATGAGTCGATTTGACATGATTTATGCTTTAAAATGGTCACCCTAGCTGGTGGATGGATGGAAATGAACGCTGGCAAGGGAAGAGTGGAAGAAGCCTATTATGATCTGCCTGTGAGATACAGGTCACTTAGTTTAGGGTTATAGCAATAGAGATGGTGATAAGTGGTGGGATCTTGAATATATTTTTAAAATAAGGTTGGAAATATTTGTAGATAGGTTGGATGAGAGATGTGAGGAGACTTGAGAAAATGAGGGTCATTACTACACTTTTGAAGACAGCAGTGGGTAAATAAAAAAAATTTATTTTGAACATACTAAATTTGAGATGCCTATTAGCTAAGAGACAATGTCAAGTAGGCAGTTGGATATATAAATGTAGAGCCCAGGGGAGTGTTAACAGCTGGAGATAGAGATTTATGAGTCATTAGTACAAAAGTGTTATTTTAAGTCATAGAAGAGAATGAGATCACCTAGAGAAGGGATTTACAGAGAAAAGAAAGTGGAAGACAGAGTTAAGGATTTGCAGAGGAGGAAGAATCTAAAATGGAAACTAAGAAGGAGCAAAGATAAGGACAGAAGAAAATCAAGGGTAAGAATTGTTCTGAAAATCAAGTGAAGCTATTTCTACAAGAAGAAAGTCATATATTTAAAATTGATTAATGCATTATTCCATTTCCTGCTCTATATTTCTCCTAAACTCCCACAATACCATACCTTTCTCCTTACCATTTGATCCTACTACAAAGAAGGTTAATTACAGAACAGTGATTGTTTGATTATTTTTCCTTTTCAGTTTGGTATACTGAGTGAATAAATGGCATCTGATGCTTCGAGAGGTTCTTGGGCCTTTGCATTAACATTGACATTACTGGTAGGAAAAACATCACTACTCATGGACTATAGGATTGTGGGAAGTTATTTAATCTCTCAGAGACTTAGTAACCTCCTTTGTTATTTAGAGATGACATTGCTCATAGTATGGGTTTTTGAGGGGATTGGCTAATATAATGTATATGAAACACTAAGCTTGTGGCCTGGCAGAAGGTAAGTAGATCATAAATGGTAGTTTTTATTATTTTTCCCCATACTCTGATTGACTGACTATGAAAATGGATCTCTAGCAAGTAATCCTGGGAAGACGATGTTGTGGTTTGGATGTGTTGGGGGCTTGGTTCCTAGCTGGTGACACTATTTGGGGAGGTTCTGGAGATGTTATGGTTTGGGACAGTTAGGGCCTCTCCTTGGAGGGATGTATCCTGTCCTGGGCTCCTTTTTCTCTTGCTTTTTTTGCTTCCTGTCCACTGTGAAGCGAGTATTCTCTGCCACATGCTTCCACTGCCATGATGCTCTGCCTCACCATGGGCCCTGAAGCAACAGAGCCAAGGACTGTGGTCTTAAATTTCTGAAACTGTGAATCAAAATAAATCCATCCTCTCTTAAATTGCTTTTCTCAGGTAATTTGTCACAGTGAAATAAAGTTAGCCAGCATGGATGAATTGGTTAATTGCTTAGAAGTATGTTGGAAGCTGGGTGTGGGGGCACACACCTGTAATCCCAGCGGACCAGGAGGCAGCGGCAGGAGGATCGCAAGTTCAAGACCAGAGGCAGTCTGTGTAATTTAGTGATACCCTGTCTCAAAAAGTTTAGAAATGGTCTGGGTGTGCAGCTCAGTGGTCCAGCACTTGCAAAGCATGCAAGTGCAAGGCCCTGGGTTCAACCCCCAGTACCGTGGGGACAAAAAAAAAGTATATTGGAGAGATAATGTCTACATAGTATTGCTATAAAATGGAAGTCAGGTACTCAACAGATGAACAAATACCCCAATATTGTCCCTACATGCTCTACCAATTAATTTATAGAGTCTCTTATCTCTTTTAGAGTTGGAATTTATGAAATTGAAATAAGTAGTTTTTAAGAGACTGGGCCTAAGTGATAGGAATATGTTTCAGTGCTTCTCTGCTAAAGAATTCCTTGGGCGAGTCTTTGAGACTGGGGTATCCGGCTGCCAATGAGCAGATATGGTAGGACTAGAGGCCTCTGCAGAGCTGAGAGAGGGTCATGAGCTCTGTTAAAATAAGCAGGCATATCCCTACCTCTCGGCAACTCACAAGCCTATCTTATCCTCTGAAGCACAAGGGAAAAGGTCAGGGATATAATTGAGCAAGTGTCTCAGATTCATTTCCCAGAAAATGAGGCTGTTAGCCCTAGCTGCTCTCTGGGAGGTTTTTGTTAAGCATAACAATTCCTTCGAAAATGTTACAGTTTCCCTTATGGTCCCTCTGTGCCAACCATTTTCAACTGCACAGGCCGTGCAGTGGGTGGCCATGGCTACTCTGGAGTATGGCAGGAAGTCATTGCTGACAGAAACATATCAGCCAGCCCTCTTCTTCCAAACTAACAGCCACAGGCTTTTCAAAGTCACCTTCCCATACCCTTTACTCAACACACACCCATTCCTCAGTTCACACGGATCCTTGAGTAATTCTTCCTTGAGGGGAGCCATTACTTTGACCTAATTATCAAAAAGATTTATAGTTGGAATCTTTGTCCCATCATTTAAGATGTGCATGAAGTTGATGAAATTAGTTAATCTCACCAACCTTCCCAGTTTCATCATCTTATAAATTGGGCTAATTACAGTTGCATAGCATATTGTGTATATTAATAAACTAATCTATACAAAGGACTGACTTGTACTTAATAAATATTGAGGGGATATCTATTTCTCAAGAACATGGAGCTCATTTGAAATTTTATAATATATTATTTTACTGATTGACACTAATATTTGTACATATTTATAAGGCATAGTGTGATATTTTGATTCACGTATATGCTGGGTTTTGATTGTCTTAGGATAATTAGCATATTCATCACCATAAACTTTCATTACTTCTTTACAGTGAGTGCATTCAAAATCCTCCCTGCTCCAATCTCCAGTGCTGGGAATTGACCCAGAGACTTTCATATGTTAAGCAAATGCTCTACCACTGATCTATACCACTGGCCCCCCCAAATCCTCTCTTCTATTTTGAGATATGTATTATATAAATGTATATATTCACCCACCTGGATCATGTTGTTGTTAAGTGCATTTGAGTCAGGTCTGACTCATAGCAAACCTGTGTACAAGAGATGGAAACACTACCTGATGCTGTGTCATGCACATGATCTTTTTTATACTTAAGTTCATTGTTGCAGCCACTTTCAATCCATTTAGAGAGGGTTTTCCTTTTGTTCACTGACCTGCCACTCTCCCAAACATGATGCTCTTCTCCAGGGATTGGTCCCTCTTGACTGCATGTCAAAAACACATAAGACGCAGTCTAGCCACCCTTGTTTCCAAGTAACACTCAGATTATACTTCTTCTAGGATGGATCTGTTGGTTATTTTAGCAGTCCATGGTATAGTCAATATTTGTCTCCAGCACCATAATTCAAAATAATCAATTCTTCTCCTGTTTCCCTTATTCACCATCCAAGTTTCACAAACATATGATGCTACTGGAAATACCATGGCATGAGTCAGGTGAACTTTTACTGTTTCAACAGTTGAAAGAGGTCTTTGGCAGCAGCTTTTCCCAATGCAATGCATCTTTTGATTTCTTGACTACTGCTTCCACAAATGTTGATTATAGAACTAAGTAAAGCAAAATCTTGGACAGATTCAATCTTTTCTCCATCTACCATGAAGTTGCTTACTGACCCAGTTGCAAGGACTTTTGTTTTCTTGATGTTGAGGTTCAATCTATACTAAAGGCTATATTCTTTGATCTTCATTAACAAGTGTTTCAAGTCCTTTTCATTTTCTGCAAGTAAAGTTGTATCATCTGCATAATGCAGGATGCTAATGAATCATTCTACTATTCTTATGCCACATTCTTCACAAAGTCCAGCTGCTCAGATTATTTGCTCAACATAGAGATTAAAGAGGTACAGTGAAAGGATACAGGTGGTCATAGAAAACCATATTTGCCCTTATCTAACTGTGCTGTTGTTATTGTTGTTAGGTGCCGTCGAGTTGGTATCTGACTCATAGCGACTCTCATAGGGTTTTCAATGGCAGACTGTTTCAGGATTGCCTTGGGAGTGGATTGCCAGGTCCTTCTCCCATTTTTGCAGTGCTGGGAGTCGAACTCTCAGAGACTGCAGTGCGGGGCTCTACCAACTGAGCTAAATCGCAGCCCACATCTAACTGTTATGCAGAAAGCTCATTTTAGGAGGCTTTTTTGTACTGTTTTGTTACTAGTGTTTTAACAACTTTATTCCATCTCCTGGTGCTTTAGAAAGAAAAATGCCATGTTAGGAGGATCTAGGAACCCAGCTGTGTCACATAGTAGAGGATGATGATCTCTCCCTTAATTTTACACTTAGGACATCTACCCCATCAAACAAAATGTCAGCAAACATTGTATTCATTTAACTGAGAAAGCTTGTCTTTAGGGTGTTTGCAGCTGTATGCAATAGAATTTCATGGAAAAAATGAGTTAGATAATAATGAAACACATCTAACAAAGCTACCAGTCCGGAGGTAGGATACTAGACACGTTCTGAAGGGTCTAGTATTGTCACATCTATGCTATGTCATCCTCAGAGGCTTGTCTCTGCCTTCAGACTTGACTCTCTGGTTACAAAATATCATTCAGACCACTAGGCTTCAACTCCAGATACAATCATGTCTAGAGAAGGAAGAAGGGCAATTTTTCCTTATGTCTCTTTCTTGCAGGACTGATAACTATAAGAAATTGCTAGCATTTGCCAACCTTCTGAATAAGTCCTGTAATTTTCATCTATATGACCATTTCCTTAGTCGTGTAGATGGTCTCAATGGTTCAGCATGAAGCAGTTCCTCAACTTGCCAGTCTTGCACACTGGAGTCCTCTCTCCCCTCTGATCCTATCTTTTTCCATATAGACAATTTTGCATTATAAATTCTGACTTCCCTAACCTCATTTCTGCTTCCAATTTTTTAAATCAATTTGAATTATCAGTCATAAGCAAGAAAAAATGATACTGGCTGATTTAGACAAGAGAGGGATTTATTTAAAATGTACTAAATAGTCCCAGAATGATTTCGAATTTTCCTTTCATATAAAGGATGTTATTGGGACAACTGGCAAATTCTAAATAAGGTTTATAGATCAGATAATAGTTTTGTATCCATGTTAGTTTTATGATTTTGAAAATTGTCCTGAGATTATGTAAGAGCATCTTTTTAGTAAAACCACAATGACATGTTAGGGAAAATGCATCTTGTCTGCTATGTGCTATTAAATAGTTTAGAAAGAGAGAGAGAGAGAAGAGAGAGAGAGAAAATGAGAGAGAAAGAGAGGAGCATAAGGCAATGTAGAATAATATTAACATTAGGAATTTGGCTGAAGGGATATCCAGGAGTTCTTTGAACTACTCTTATTTTTCTATAAGTTTAAAAAGTGTTTAATGATGCAGAGAGACAGAAGGTATGATGACAGTGTTCCATCAGCTCAAACAACTTCCTTTAATCTCTAAAGACAATGAAGAAGATAGCAAATAGCTCAATAGGAGTCTAGATGGCAAGAAATCCAAGCTGAAAGACTTCAGGATGGGAAAAAATGTTGCAAATCACATTACGATCCTGACCCTTGTGGGCAACGCTGCCACCTGCATGAGGTGCCATACATTGCAGTTTGCATTGCTGCTGGGCTGACATTTGACACGTGGCGGCACCATTAGCATAGTGCTGTTATGGCTCTAGGTTATTGATCTTTTTATAACTACCACCACTACTGGGCACTGACCTCAAGGACTTTTGCTTTTAGCTTTATTACATTAAATGCAAATTCCAAAGTGCAAGAATCAGATGGATAGAGCCTAAGTCATAGGTACATACCTAGGTAAAAATAGGCTTGTATAGGAGTATCAGGCTTTTTCACTCTCTGAAAACATAAGTCCTGCTTTGCCCACAAAGGGATGGCTTCTCCACGGAGGAATGGTTTTCCCACACTGCATAACCTACAAGAATGAGAAACATCCATTACCAGATATTGCTTGCAGTTCGTCCCTTCAATGGGAAAATGTACTCTGGGTGTTGCTCCACTGAAGGCAGGAGTGAAGGAAAATGTATTTGTCTTAAGTTTAAAACAAAAATCTCTTTATAGATGATGAGTCATAACTCTCATATATACTCAAAGTGGGTTTAATATGGAAGAAATTATCCTTATTGAGGTTTAACCACCTTCTGACATTACATGGAAAAGAGAAAAACTTTTTTTTTCAGTTGAATTGATTTTATCTTGAATATTCCTTACTCTTCCCTACTTGTCTGTTAGTTTGTTGTACTGTGGGACTTGCATATTGCTGTGATTCTGAAAGCTATGTCACTGGTTTTTCCGATGCCAACAGGATCATCCATGGTGGACAGGTTTCAGTTGAGCTTCCAGACTAAGACAGAAGGAAAATGACCTGACAGCCCACTCCCAAACAATAAGCCATTGAAAACACTATGAATAGTAATGAAACACTGTCATATATAGTGCCAGAAAATGAGCCTTCCAGGTGGGAAGGCACTCAAAAGATGACTAGGGAAGAGTTGCCTCCTCAAAGTGGAGAAGATTTTAATGATAGAAATGGAGTAAAACCCCTAGGACCTCCATTGGCCGATGTGGCATGACTCAAAAGGAGAAGCAACTGTAAAAATATCCATTAATAATTGGAATGAAGAATGTACATAGTACAAATCTAGGAAAAATAGGAATTGTCAAAAATGAAATGGAATGCATAAACATTGACATTCTAGGCATCAATGAGCAAAAGTGGACTGGCGTGGGCCATTTTGATTCAGATAATCATATAGTCTACTATGTTGGGAATGACAAAGAGAAATGTGGTTGAAATCATCATCAAAAAAGACATCTCAAGATCTATCCTGAAGTACCATGCTGTCAGTGGTAGAATAATATCCATATGCCTACAAGGAAGGACAGTTAATATGATTGTTGTTCAAATTTACGCACCCATCACTGAGGCCACAACTGAAGAAGTGGAAGATTTTTACCAGCTCCTGCAATCTGAAATTGATTGAACATGCAATCAGGATTCACTGATAATTACTGATGATTGGAATGCAAAAGTTGGAAACAAAGAAGGCAGCTCAGTAGTTGGAAAATATGGCCTTAGTGATAGAAATGATGTTGGAAATCACAAGATAGAATTCTGTCACACCAACAACTTTTTAATTGCAAATGCACTTTTTCACCAATATAAATAATGATCATACACAAGGAATTCACCAGATGGAATATATAGAAACCTAATTGACTACATTTGTGTAAAGAGAGGATGGAAATCCTCAATATCAGAAGTCGGAACAAGATCAGGTGCTGATCATGGATTATACCATCAACTGTTCATATGCAGGCTCAAACTGAAACTGAAGAAAATTACAAGTGTACGAGAGCCAAGATTTGACCACGACTATCTCTCACCTGAGTTCAGAGAGCACTTCAAGAATAGGTTTGATGAGTTACACACTAGGGATTGAAGACCAGAAAAATTGTGGCATCACCTCAAAGAAATCATTCATGAGGAAAGCAAAAGGTTTTTAAAAAGACAGTATAAAAAGAAAAGACCAAATTACATGTCAAAAGAGATTCTGAAACTTGCTCTTAAACATTGAACAGTTAAATTAAAAGGAAGACATGACAAAGTTAAAGAACTAAACAGAAGATTTCAAAGGGCAGCTTGTGAAGATAAAAGCAAATATTATAATGGCATGTGCAAAGAGCTGGTGATAGAAAACTAATTGGAAAGAACACACCCTTTTTCTCAAGCTTAAGGAATTGAAGAAAAATTCAAGTCTCGAGTGACAATAGGAAAGGATAGTGCAGGGAAAATATGATATAATTCAAGAAACTTCAAAAGAAGAAGGAAAGAATACACAGTCATTATACCCAAAAGAATTGGTACATGACCAGCCATTTCAAGAGGTTGCATATGATGAAGAACCAATACTACTGAAGGAAGAAGTAGAAGTGGCATTGAAGGCAGTGGCAAAACACAAGTCTCCAGGAATCAATGGAATACCAATGGGTTTGTTTCAACAAATAGACACAGCACTGGAGAAGCTTACTTGATTGTTCCAAGAGATTTGGAAAACAGCTACCTGGCCAACTTATTGCAAGAGATCCATATTTGTGCCTATTCCAAAGAAAGAGCATCCAACCAAATGTGGAAATTATTTCAAGGTATCATTAATATCATACACAAGTAAATTTTGCTAAAAATCATTCAAAAATGACTATTACAGTATACTGACAGGAAAATGCTGGAAAATCAGAAGAGGGCATGGAACCAGTAACATCATTGGTGATGTCAGATGAATATTGGACAAAAGCAGAGAAAACCATAAAGATGTCAATCTATGTTTTATTGACTATGCAAGGATATCATGCTGTGTGGATCATAATAAATTGTGGATAACATTGCAAAGAATGAGAATACATGAGCACTTAATTGTACTCATGAAGAATGTGTACATGGACCAAGATGCAGTTGTTCGAACAAAACAAGGAAACACTGCTTGCTTTAAAGTCAGGAAAGGTGTGTATCAAGGCTGTATATTTTCACCATACCTCTTCAAACTCTATGCTGAGCAAGTAAGCTGAGAAGTTGGACTTTATGAAGAAGAACATGACATCAGGATTTGCGGAAGATTTGTTGTCAACGTTTGTTATGGAAGATGACAACTTCCTGGCAGTGAATAGGATTTGAAACATTTACTGATGAAGATCAAAGATCACAGCCTTCAGTATGGATAGAACCTCAAGATCAAGACAGCAAAAGGCGTTACAATTGTCAGTAAGTAACCTCATGAAATATGGAGAGAAGACTGAGGTTGTCCGAGATTCTGCAGATTGGTTCTACAATCAACACCCATAGAAGCAGCAGTCAAGGACTCAAGAGATGCATTGTATTGGGAAAAGCTGCAGCAAAAGACCTCATTAACCTGTTGAAAAATAAGGATGTCACATTGAAGATAAAAGTATGCCTCACTTATTCCATGGTATTTCCAGTTGCTTCATATGCTTGGGAAAGCTGGCCAGGGAATAAGGGAGAAAAGAGAATTGATGGTTTTGCATTGTGGTGCTGGAGATGAATTTTGAGTATACCACACATTACCAAAAGAACCATCCTAGAAGAAATGTGACCAGATGCTCGTTTTAAGCAAGAATGGTTAGTCTGCATCTTACATATCTTGGACATGTTGTTGGAAGAGCCAATCCCTGGAGAAGGACATCACGTTTGGGAGAGTGGTGGGTCAATGTAAAAAGGAAGACCTTCAACTAGATGGATTGACACAGTGTCTCCAAAACTGGACTTAAACATAAAAAAGATTGTGTGCATGTCCAGTGTCAGATGGTGTTTCATTCTGTTGTACATAGGGTCACTATGAGTGAAACCTAACTCAATGGCACCTAACAACAACAACAACAACAACAACAACAACAACATTCCTTACTCTGGACATTGATAGCTTTCTTCCTTCTCTTTCACTCACTTTTTAGAAAAGTTTGCCACGGTTGAATTTATTTTTGTAAAACTATTAGGTTATTTCATAGAAGAATGACTTTTTTCCCCCTAAGCCTCAGCCTCAGTTCTGGTACACTAGTGCATTACTGGTACTCAACATACTTTTATTTCTTACTCAAATCTTGCTTTACTATAAAATATTAATATAAGTATGACTATGGTATGAAAGTTTTACTCTTCTTAGCAATGTAACTGCCATTTGAAGTTTTGAATTAGGAGTAATTTTTCTTACTGGAAAAGGAAGCCTCATGCCTCAGTTAAGGAAAAAAAGCAATATCATGTAACTCTTATTAGCATAACATTTTATTTTTATAAATATCCTCATAAAAAGGATTAGAGGAAAGAAGCAAGACAGGAGAAATTGTTTGCTGACAGTATTTGACACTGGTTGGACTTGTTATGTCTCTGATTATAGAAGTTTTCTTCAGAAATTCAGGGAATTTGAAGGTTTCATTTGGCAGTCAGATCAAGGATGAGCTTCACTGGCTTTAGTGGCACTGGCCTCTTAGAGAGAAGACTAAGGGATAGGAGGTAGAGAGGAGTAGGAAGTTTCTATTCATACTTCTCAAGGGGTAATTCAGGTAGACAACTGGAATTATGGGGCTCATTAGCAGCTCATAAATACTGGTATGGTTAGAGTAGTTGACTGTGAAATGCTTTAGCTGGAAATTGGTTCAAAAAACCATTCATCAAAAACAGATAGTACCATGCAAGGTAGCAGGACTCTCAAAAGCTTTTTCCAAGATTTTGAAGAAAGCTGTCATCTCTGACAACCTCTAGTTACCTCTTCATCATAGGTGACTCTTGTTAACTAACAATCTCAGCTATTTATCACAAATCTTTCACTCGGAATTATGTATCAATTATTAAACAATGCCCAGTACAGTACAGTGACTTTAAATTATCTCAGAAATTATAAAGATAAACAATTATCTTTGTTAACCTGTCAATTCTGTGGCCTCCAGTCACAGGTAAAAGGATCAAATTCAGAATTTGTAAATAACAGAATTATATTGTTGTTAGGTGCTGTTGAGACGGTATCCGACTCATAGTGACCCTCATAGGGGTTTCAATGGCTGACTGTTTTCGGGATTGCCTTGGGAGTGGATTGCCACGTCCTTCTCGCACTTTTGCGGTGCTGGGAATTGAACTCAGGACCTTAGAGACTGCAGCGCAGCGCTCTACCCACTGAGCTAAATTAGGGTTGAGTAAAACTGCAGCTTTTTCCAGAGTAACTCTGGCTTATTTGAGATAGGAAGTAAGGTCAGAAGTTCTAACATGATGGAACTTAGTAGTCAAATGAACCCACCTGGAGACAGTGAAGATTGATAATTCAGGTCTATGGATGTGTGAAAAGTCCATAGAAAGGCTTTGGGATATTCGTGGGCCTATTCAAAGTATAAGCAAATTTTGTCATATTTTCCTATGTACATTTATTTTTCTGAGGAATGTGCCTGTTTTCCCCTGGAGCATCAATGGGATCAAGGACCCAGGAAATTCTGGAAACACTGTTCTGTAGTGAGTGATACAAATCTCTGTAAATCAAAGGTGGCTCTAGTCTCAGCCAAAGCCAGAGAAAGGGGTAGAATAGAGTTGATTTCCTGAAGTGCCCTCTATAAGGAGAACTAAGATAACACTGGCAGGGCTTGATTAAATGTAAGTTCATCTCACTCTCCCTGGACATGGCCTCTAGATGAAATTAAAACTGAAAAATTGTTGCTGTATCTTTTGAACATTTTTGTAAAGCACTCATGTAGTCTTAGCCAAAATTCTGTAATGAAATGATGCTGATAGCCTTAAGTATCCTGGAGACCTAATTGGCTCAGTTTCTAAAAGGAGTCAGATTTAAAGCACTACGGTTGATTAGCTATAAATAATTTAAAAATGCTTTTTACTCACATCTCATAAAAATGGAAGAATATCCACGTCTTATCTTACTTCTCCATAGCTTCTACTAATCATCCCCATTTCCTCATCTCACAGCTGTGTCAGAGCCCTTAACATGGCCACACTCCATATTCTCTATCCAACTCCAGCTGCTTTAGGTCCCACTCCCTGGGCTTATTCCTGCAGCCTTGCCCTTTATTATGAAGACCAATTTAGTTCTGGGGCTCAGTTCTTCCTTCTGTCCTTTCTTTCTGAGCTTGCCCCTTTCCATTCATTTTCTAAATTCTACATCCAATATTCTAATGACTGGGCTGGAAAAGACTTCGTTTAAGGAGCAGTAGAGGTACAAAAACAAGGAAGACAAGAAATACACACTCCTAAATCTTATTCTGGTCATTCAGGACATAGTGTTGATTACAAGAAATGAGTAATTTATTTCATTACTTAATTTTTAAACCATTTAATGTGCCTCCAGGTAGTTTCCTGATTTGGAAAACCACAAAAGAAAAGGGAAATCTTTAATGTTTTCCAGAATTCTGGTTCCTGGGGTAGTTTCCATTCATATAAAATCAGTCTAGTTCTATGCAGAGATGATGGGCTTGTACAAATCATGCTCCTTATGCCAGGTGGCATGCTAGATGCTGATTAAATGGGGATGCAAAGGCTCATCTCATTTTCCAGGGAAGGCTTTTCAGTGCATAGGGAGGTAAACAGATGATCATAGTATGTAACGATAAATGCACCAATGAAGATACACATCATGGGCAGTGGGAATTCAGTAGGCAGTATCTATGTTTGTCAACAGGAGGTCAACCTTAAGGTCGTTGTTGTTGTTAGGTGCCGTCGAGTCGGTATCCGACTCATAGCGACCCTCATAGGGTTTTCAATGGCTGTTTTGGGATTGCCTTGGGAGTGGATTGCCAGGCCCTTCTCCCATTTTTGTGGTGCTGGGAATTGAACTCAAGACCTCAGAGACTGCAGCGCAGCGCTCTACCCACTGAGCTAAATCCCAGCCCAACCTTAAGGTAGCTTCTGGGAAATCAATAAGCATTAGGTAAAGGTAAGAGTCAATTCATACAGAGGGCACACAATGAACTATAATGACATCGTGAGAGGGCATACGAACATGTGAAAAGATAGAGCTGGGTGAAAGAAACCCAAAGCCAAACGTGACTGAGCAGATACCTTGAGTGTTCACAGTAACTAACGCATCTGTGTTTTTCTTGCAAGTTATTGCGAAACTCTGAATTTCTCCTCTGTACCTACCACGGCAGTGATTCTCAGCCTGGTAGGATGTTTGACTTAGTAGACTTGGAGGCCAGACTGCTGGGGTCAAACCTTTCTCTTCTTGCTAGTGGCATGCTATCGGGAAGTGTGCACCTGGCCTCTCTGTGCATCAATCTCTCATCCACAAAATGAGGGTACTCTGTTTCCTTCCCAGGGAGGCAGTGAAGATTTAATTATTTCATGTAAGAGTTAGAATTTTATCTGCACAGGTCTTAAGAGTACAAAACCCCTTAATTCCTATATACATTCCTTTCAAACATCCATAAATTAAATGTTCAGCAATATTGCAGTGTGATTGTCTAACAAGGTTGGCCTTGTGAGGACACAGGGGGTTCAGACACGTCTATGTGCTGCAGGATGAATAATGTCAGGTTTCACTGTCTCTGTATTTCCCTTCTTGGGAAAGTCATGATACGCAATGATTACACATTATTAGTGCAGTCTAGAGGCAGTTAGTTGATAATGAAGTCATTATCAGCACTAACGTGTTGGTGTAAATAGTTATCAGAGCCGGGAGTACAACCCTAAGGAAATGGATAACATAACTGGTAAGGGGAAAGAACAAAAAGAGAAATAAAGGAGTAAAAACAAATTTTGCATACAATATGCATGGTTTAAACATTGTTTACAAAATGAATGCATGTATCTTGTTTATAAAGACTCTTTTACATGTTAGTGGTATAGGCAGAGTATCTTCTGAGTACATCCAAAATCAGGAAACCAAGGTACAGATAAAGACAGATATGACAATGTGGTTCTACTGCCCCTCCCCATCTCATCCAGCTCTGTAGTGTTTTTACTGACAAGAGAAGAAAAGTCTAAAACCCACTTTCAGGAGAGTATAACTTTTAGAAGACCACTTGTTACATTTATCAAGAAGTTACAGCCACTGGTAGTATAATTCATGGGCAGTATCTGCTGCCTGGGATGGGGAATTTGCTTGGGATGTATGTATTATTCATATTCACAGCCAACCTTGTATAACAAGGCTTTAGAGTTGCCACCTTATGTTTATACACACATAGCAACAAGGGACAGAGAGATGGAATTTATTCAGTGGATATTTTTACAGCCTACACTGTGTATAGAGTCACCATAGAGTGACTCAAAGAACTTGCAGACAAGTTGGGGGAGGTGTGAACTGCACGTGTACATGATTAAATAAAAATAAAATAAATAGGATAAGAAATAAAATAAATGAGAATATCTTTCAGTCCCTGGATTGACTATCAAATAAGTGGGAATGAATGGCTGACAGAACATCTCCCAATCTCAATTTCCACAGGAAAATATGTACCTTAAATTCATGAGCCTTTCCATCCCTCATGATTCAGCAAAGCCCTTATAGAATAAACATGTAGAAGGAAAAGAGAGAATGAAGAGGGAACCAGGTAGAGACACAAGAATGTAAAAGGCATGAGTTCAGGAACAAAGCTTGAATTACTTGCTGAATCTCTGGGGCTTAGTGTAATATACTAGTAGGTGCTCAATAAATATGTGCTCAGTTAAGAAATGAATGGATATGCAGATGAGTCCAGAGACCATTTTAGGACTGGAAAAGCATACTGTGTTCTGAAATTGGTGCAGTGTCTTTTCTTTTTTGTGTGCTTGACAAGTAGCACATAATAAGTATCAATAAATGGGAAAGAAGGAAGAGATGAATTAACATTATAGGATCATGGAATTGGAAGGAAATTTGTGAGGTCCCCACTTACTCCTCTAAACCTCAAGAAAAAAGTGTTTAATGGGCCAGGTGCTGATGCAGCCTGTAATCCCTGTGACTCAGGAGGCAGAGGCAGGAGGATTGAAAGTTCAAGGCCAGAGGCAGCCTGTGTAACTTAGCAAGACCCTGTCTCAAAAGAAAAAATGAAAAAGGAACTGGAGGTGCAGCTTAGTGGTAGAGTGCTTACACAGTATGTGCAAGGCCCTGAGTTCAGTCGCCTGGCATCACAAAAATGAATACATATATATATACATACATACATTTATACATACATACATACATACATACATACATAGAAAAAGGTGTTAATGTATTGGGTAGAAAGAAACCAAGGATCAGAATCTGAGAAAGGATTCTGAATTGAAGTCATTTTGAATTCTGGCTTTGTCAATTTCTCCTTCTCTGACATTGTACAAACTGTTCTACTAGTTGAACCTCAGCTTTCTCATCTCTTCAAGGGGAATAATAATTTATTTTGCTACAGAATTTTTATAACAAATAGGGTAGGATGTTTAATAGCTCAATAAGTTTTATATTAAGAAGAAAATGACTAAAATATGTTGAGCTGTTAAATATTAATAACTATGCTAAGGAAAGATTTTCCTTTGGGGTCTTTTAGAAGGAGAAATTCTTACCAACTAACAAACATCCATTTTTAAAAAAATTTAATTTATGGAAAACCCTAGTGCTTTTGTTTGGTGGCATGTCTTAAATTTTTTTTGCACACTAGGAAAAGTGCTTTAAAAAATAATGTAACATGATAATGTAAATCATCTGGCAGCAGGCTGTCATGATGGGCCACAAAACTTCTTCAATATTTAATTAAAAACTTCAACAACATAAGATTCAAGATATGCCAAGAATATTAATTGAGGGGATAAAGTAGCTATTGGAAGACAATGGCTGTCAACTCCAAAGCCAAATATTATTTCCTAGTCACATCACTGGGAAGGCTTGGAAAGAAGGGGTCATATTATTAGGAAGGCTGTAACAGATGCCTATGGTCACAGAACAAAGTACAGATATTAGTGCCTATTTTTGATGCACTGTGCCTGTCTGAGCTCCAGGAAGGATCTTTTGGAGAGTCAGAAATGGAAGGAGCTGAGAAGCTTGTCAGGGCTCACATCCCAGAGGTCTCTGCAGGGTATCACTAGAGTGGATTCCAAATCTGCAGGGGTTACAGCTGTGTAGGGAGATTTGCAAAGTTTTAGAAATATTAAACAGAACCAGTTCTTTAGGTTTTTATACTATGCACAGGGCCAGCTCTGGGCTCAGGGACAAATCCGCTGACAAGTGATTAATATCAGGGAGAACCACCCGAATCCAGAGACATACATAATTTTTCCTCAGCCTGTTTTTGGTCTACAGCCAGTTGGATAAGACATGCCAACAGAGTCAAGTGCGGTCATGGCAAAAGTCGAGTTTCAGTTTATCCTTGCCACTTGTATGCTCTGTCACTTAAGGGATTCAGGAGGAAAGGGGAATTTGTTTCCCTAGACACTGCCTGCATGAACTAGGAGTGACCAACTCTCTCTCTCTCTCCATTAATACAATTTAGTGAAATCACACAAGGACCTACCTGGCCACCTCATCCTCAGGTCTTCCTTCACCCACTCTGACCTTAAATAACCCCAGCACATTACTCAAGTAAGAAATATAAAAGCAGAAAAAAGTTTACAACTGGCAAGTTCCTTTATAATGATGCAATCCCCTATGGATGCCCCACTTTGCAGATGAAGAGATGAGGACTTGAGAAGGGATATAATCATGTTACTGTCTTAAGAGAAGAACTCATACTAGAACCCAATACTCTTGACAGTCAGACCAAAGCACTCTTCAGCATTCATAGCTTGAGAAACAGGATGTACTGAAGATGGCGCACTGAGTAGCAGTATAGAAAATTAGCAAAAGCCTACAAAGAAAAAGTCTGAGCAAAAGGTATTTGCACATAGAGCAACATCCTGAAAAAAGCAAGTGAATTTGTTTATAAAGTGAAAATGAGAGGGGCCTGGTCATATTTAAATGCTAGTAAAACATAGCCCCCTGAGGAGATCAATGAATACATGAACCAAAGATTTCTTTGTCCTAATATTTCTTGTTTTGGGGAATCTGACAGTGGACTAGTAAGAGAAAAGAGGGTGGTGAGGAGGCAGTGAATGTCAGTCTGATCCTCTCACATCCACGGACTGGTTCTGCTAGGATAAGGACACCCATATGACTGTGAAGAGCAGTGAAGTTGGACCCAAAGATCCCTGTCCATCTACACAAGGCTTCTCTAAAATGAAGGGGAAAAAATCCAGAAAACTAAAAAGAAAATGGCAATTGTAGTTTGTGCTTATCAAGATTTGCTGAAGATTTAAACTACCTGGAATTGGTTCTGAATTCCTTAGGATAGATTGACCCATTGAAACCCTCTGATTATCAGTGAAACCTATGAAGTCAAACAGCCAACAGGTCATTCATTCTATTAATGGGTCAGTTCAGTCCAGATGATTAAGGGGTGGGATATTGTGAATAAAGCCATAGTGTCTCCTCATCTATAGATTCAGGGCAATGACTCCTTCTCTATTGGGTAAATATCCTTAAGAGCTTATAATGTTTGGACGCTCTGACCCATGTGGAACAACCATAGAACAATTGTTTTCAGATGAAGCAGTAAAATTAGGCAGCAATCTAGTACTGAATAAGGAAGACCACTGAGACTGGTGCGCTCCATACTGGATAGATCATGGAGAAATCCCCTTTTGAATAGTGCATAAGACTGCAGGCTCTGGGCCCAGACTGCTTAGTTCAAATAGTTCTGCCATCCTCTATCAGCTCTTTGAACAAGTCACATAAGTTTTTGCTACTTGCCTCAGTGTCCCCATACGTAAAATAATAATTCCTCCCTTATGTGAAGATCAAATTAGAAAATATTTATGAAGGGTCTAGAAGAGGTTGTAGCACAAAGTAAGTGTGCTATAAATATCAATGCAACTGATGTTAGTCTTAATTAATATTAAATATATAGAGCCCTGTAAAATAGGGGAATGGCGTTCAAAATGATGGAAACCTTAAACACATATACAGCAATATGCAAATACAGCATTAGATTCTAAATGTTAACAGGAATATTAATAGAAGGCTTCATTGAAGAAACTTGCAGGAAGCAATCCTTGCATGTTATTTAATCTCCCTAGAACACCAGGTAACAATCAGCTGGAAACTTCATATCATCGAGCTTTACTTTGGGGCTGAGGGAGAAGTGAGTTGGCTCCCTGGTGCAGTGAATGGGATTAAAAACCTCTGCAGATCTCGAGCCCTTCCTTTAGGCTCAGGGATTAATGGAATATTGATAAGATCTATTTCCTGTCATCAAGTGCTATGTGGAATAATGGGGGAAGAATACATAAACCATTAGCTTTGCTCACAGAAACCCATCCTTGGCTCTTTAACTACACTTTTCCACCATCTCTGTCCTTTTTCCTCTCTCACCACCTAGTTTGTTGTTGTTGTTAGGTGGTGTGGCATCGGGTCAACTTATAGTGACCCTATGTAAGATGCATTGCTTTAGGAAAAGCTGTGGCAAAAGACCTCTCTAAAGTATTGAAAAATAAAGATGTCACACTGAAGACGAAGGTGTGCCTGACTCATACCATGGTATTTTCAGTCACATCTTATGGTTGTGAAAGCTTGACACTGAACAAGGGAGACAGGAAAAGAATTGATGCTTTTGAATTATGGTACTGGAGATGACTATTGAATATACCATGGACTGCGAAAAGGGCCAACAGATCTGTCCAAGAAGTGCAACCAGAGTGCTCCTTGGAAGCAAGGATGGCCAGACTGTGTCTTACATATTTCGGACATGTAGTCACAAGAGACCAATCCCTGGAGAAAGAAGTCATGTTTGAGAGGGTGGCAGGTCAACAAAAATAAAATAGGGAAAACCCTCTACCAGACGGATTGACACAGTGTCTGCAACAATGGGCTTAAACATAAATAAGATCATGTGCCTGGCACAGAATCGGGAAGTGTTTTGATCGGCTGTAAATGGGGTTGCTATGAATCGGACTTGACTCAATGGCACCTAACAACAACAACAACATGTACAACAGAACAAAACACTTCCCAACACTGTGCTAGGTCCAGCACTATGTCAGTGCTTCTCTGCTATTCATAGAGTTTTCAATGGCTGACTGCTTTGGGATTGCTTCAGGGGTGGGCTGCCAGGTCCTTCTCCAAATTTATGGTGCTGGGGATTGAACCCAGGGCCTCAGAGAGTGCAAAGCAGCACTCCACCAATGGAGCTAAATCCCAGCCCCCCACCTAGCTTAGGCATCCTTTTGGATAACCTTAAAACCCCATGTTCTTTTTTTATTTATAAATGTTAGTGGGGTACAGGGTAACAAGTTATTTTATATATCCATTATGCAAGTATTAAATCAGTTTTGCTTACACATCTGTCACCTTGCATATTTTACAGAACAAGATGAATGAATGAAGAAAAGAAAAAAGGCAGAAATTTTAATTAATATGTAATGACAGTTGTATGCATCCATGGGTTTTTGATTTTTTCTTTCCTTTTTATCACTCTCTTTTTTCCTCCCCCCCTTCTTCATATGCTCATATAGTTGCATCCTGTGTTTTGCAGATTCCCTATCCCTCTGTTTCCCTCTACATTGTTCTCCATGTTCTGATCCATTGAAGGCTTTTAACACCACTGTAATTTAATAAACCTTTTTTGCAATTTTGCATTTAATACCTGTCCCACTATTCTTAGCAGTAACTTCCTAAAACTCAAGAACCTGTCTGTCCTGGCCAACTCACCATACTTAGCACAATTCCAAGCCCAGAAAGTACTTTATAACTTCTATTGAAAGGAATGAAAGTGGAGGGTTCTGGCTGGCAGAAATGCGGAAAAGCCCACAGAGGAAGAACTGGGATTTGGAAGGTATGCAGGAGATCAGTGGGAGAAATGCATGTGTGGACATTTAAAACCAGTGGATCACTACAAAATACCTGATCTACCTGATTCTTTCCTCCCACAAGCACCTATTGCAAGGTGTCATCTCCCCCCATGTGCCTACCCTGATTCTGAGGGTTGAAGCCAGGGCCTGGAATAGGCAAGGCAAGTACTTTACAAATTAGTTACAGTCACTACCCTTTATAAAATTCGTATTTTGTTTTTTTTTTGAGGCAAGTTCTCACTGTGTAGCTCAGACAGGACTTGAACTTACGATCCTCCTGCCTAGTCTCCTGAGTAGCTGAGATTACAGACAGGCAACACCACAACTAGCAAGTGTCATTTTTTTGACACTTCAGAGACATGTTTCCTAAACAGGATAAACTGAGCTCTGTAACTGGTGAGGCAGCTGAGTTCAAATTCTGTATTGGCTAATTAGTAGCTCTGCACAGGTGGCCTCACTCACCTGGCGATCCACACCTGTGTGATGGAGGTAGTAACAGATATCCTCACTGAGCTAGTGTGAGAATTGAGCTTGTACACACTACAGAATCTTTTTTGTAAACTGCAAATATTATGTGAAAGCTGCTTATTAGTATACTTGGTCATAGCTATATTTGCCAAAGTAAAAACCATGATATGAACAGCACTTAGGACCGCTCATCACAAAAGGATGCCCCTTGGAACATCTCAGAAGTGGTCAATGTGTTTTACAAAACTAGATTTTCCATTGAAGGAACCAGCACATCAACAAGACATGAATTTGTCACTGTTTCCTCCCTCTGAATCCGGACCAGGTCTGTTTGCCCGAATTTTATGTTAAGTAATAAAAGCACTGACATTAAATATGTCACCACGAATCAACAACCTATTCAGGGTAAGATATTATGGCACAGCAGTCCCCAAGAAATGTGTGTTTTAAAAAATATGCTTAAAGCTGCAAGCGCTTTTTGTGGTTGCTTTACAAAATCACTAGAGCTGAAGTATTTGTATTTTAATGTTTATCCCCAAACTGGCCTGCTGTTTTCAAATTTCTCAGGAAATGAAATGTTGAAAATGGAAGGAAACCAGCCCAAGCTAGATTTAGAAATGTAGTGTTAGCAAAGCAAGCTGTGGGGTTCTGATACCTTAACAGCACCATAAAATGCTCATAATTAAATAACTATTCTTAACACAACTATTCCTGTTTTCCCCCCAGCCACTTATGTAAAAGCATTTAATGTTCATTCTTTCATTACCAACCAGAGACTCTTATAAAGGGATAACTGGTTCCAAAAATTGTTAAAAATGTTTTAATAATGGTGTCATTTACAAGAGGGAAATATGTACTAGAAAACAAAATCAGCCTTTAGATTCTTCCTGTGGTTATTTTTATTGGCAATTCGCCCACAAATAATGACTTAGAAGGAGGAATGTCAGGCTGTGGAGCTGCTACATGAACAGTCGTAAAAGCGATAAAATGCATTCTGGTTATCAATGTCTCAGACACAATGGCAGAGGATGAGGCTACTGATAGCTGAAAAAGAAGGGACACATTTGCTGGAGAGCTGTAAGATGGAGCATCCAGGCTTCCAAATAATTTAGGAAGAAGGAGGAGAATGGTACAAAAAAACAGCTAGAATTTATAGTGCCCATACCATGTACCAGCATAATTCATACAATACTTTGAAAGCCTCACATCAACTGTGTGAGGTGATGGAGTGACTCAGGCTGAGACAGTTTGAGAAAGTAGCTCAAGGTTGCACGGGTAGTAGCAGGGCTAACGTTGTGTCTCATTATCTGTGTGACGCTCAATCCTGTCTGCTTCCTATTACTTGATGAACAATATTAAGGTATCCAGTTAGGCTACGAAGGCTAAAAAGTGGAGAAGTATTCTTAAACTGGCAAAATCCAAAGGAAGGGGAAAATACTGTAGAAAAGAAATCTCTCCAAATATGGTGCCTCAGAGTTGCCCTCAAAGCTTGTTCAAAATGAAAAAAAGAATGACCATAAGTCTTTGTACTTTATAGTATCAGTATCCTTAGGTGTGAGGCTTAAGGATATTGTAATTCTTATGCATGCTTGGGGAACAACCATAACCATCAAGTATGACCTAATACTTTGTTTTCTGTGCCTAACTTGATTGGAATTATTTCCAAAGAACTTCCTCTCATGCCATTGTTGTTTGGTGAGACATATTTTGAGAAATGTCAATTTATATTTATACAACTATAATCCTCCCTAACTCATCCATTGTTTGAACAGAGGAATTTTAGGAATATGAGTCTGAGGTTATTGTAAATTTCTTTTCCATGGTATGACGAACACATATACAAGGCATTTAGTCTATGTTCATGTTTTTGTACCCAATGGTAAATATTTTCAGCTCACATTCAATCAGTCTTTCCACAAGAATGGTGTATTTTTATGACAAAACTTAATGGCTTAAAAGAAAACCTAGGGAGAAGGACCTGGCAGCCCACTCTTGAAAAAATTAGCCATAGAAAACTCTATGAATAACAGAGAAACACTGTCAAATAAAGTGCTAAAAAATGAAGCCTCGAGGCTGGAAGGCATTCAAGAAACAACTGGGGAAGAGTTGCCTCCTCAAAGTAGAGTTGACTTCATTGTTGTTAGATACCATCAAGTCAGGTCCAACTCATGGTGACCTTTGTAGAGTTTTCAATAGCTGATTATTTTCAGGATTGTTTTGGGACTGGGCTGCCACATCCTTTGACCTTAATGACAGGAAAGGAGTAAAGTCCCTGGGACCTATTTGATGATATGGCATAGCTCAGAATGAGCAGAAAGATAGTGTTTGCAGCATTGGGCTCAAACATAAAAAGATTGTGTGCATGACACAGTGTTGGGTAGTGTTTTGTTCTGTTGCACACAGGGTTGCTATGAGTTGGATCTGACTTGATGGCACCCAACAACAGCTGTGTAACAAATTATGAAAAACTTAATGGTTTAGAACAAAACAAGATGAATATGAAGGGCACTATGCTTAGTGAAAAAATAATCTTAAATGATCATATGTTTTATGATTCAATTCACATAGCATCCTTTTACTTTCACTACTGGGGGTTTAGCCCAGGGCCTCACTCGTGCTAGTTAATAACCCAGGGCCTCACTCATGCTAGTTAAGTACTCTACCACTGAGCTGAACTCTTAGCCCATTTTTAATTTTTTTTTTTTTATTTTTGAGACAGCATCTCACTAAATTGCACAAGCTACTTCTGGCTTTGAACCTGCAATCCTCTTGCCTCAGCCTCCCAAGTTCCTGGGATTGCAGGTGCCTAGCTAATTCATACAACATTCTTGAAATAACAAAATTACAGAGATGGAAACTGGATTAGTGGTTGCCATGGAGGAGGGATGGTTTTCAGAATGTTATTGACCATGAATGGGATAGTTTGAGGGAGAACTATTTGGTGACAGAACAATTTTATATGTTGATTTCTACAGTGATTCTACAAATGGACACACTGGGTAAAATGATACAGAACTCTATATGCATATGGTACTTGGTTTGGTTCTTGACTGTGCCATTGTACTATTATTATATAAGATGTAACCATTGGAGGAAAATGGGAGAAGTATCCATGAGATTTCTCTGTACTATTCCCAAAAGTTGTTGTAATATTCCTGTGAATCTATAATTATTTAAAAATGAAAAGCAAACAAAACAAAGCAAGAGGTTTCAGTGAAGCTGTGAGCTGGAGTTGTGCTCTCATCTGAAGGCTCAGTTAGAGGATAATCTGCTTCCAAGCTCACTCCTGAAGCTGGAGTATAGCTCAGTTGGTAGGGTGCTGCTGCACACTCCGAGGACCCAGGTTTGATCCTTAGCACTGCAAAAATGGAAGAAGGATGTGACCATACACTCTTGAAGCAATCCTGAAACAATCAGCCATTGAAAATCCTATGAGGGTCACTATGATTTTGACCGGACTCAAGGGCACCTAGCAACAACAACAAGCTCAGGGCTTTTCCTCAGGGCTTTTTAGAATGAGGACCTCACTTCTTCATTGATTGTTAACTGAGGTTCTCCCTTAATTGCCACCTGAACTTCTCCATAAACCACCTCATAACCTGGCAGCTGGCATCTCTTAAAATTAGTAAGAGATAGAAATCAAGTACCCAAGATGGCAATCACAATTATTTTTAGAATCTAAACTTAGAGTTAACATTTCATTATTTCTGTTATATTATTTTCATTTTAAGTAAGTCAAAAAGCCAAGCCAACACTCAAGGTTAGGGGATTGCACAAGGGCACAAACATCAGGAGGGAGGCACAATAGTGATGTGTTTATGTAAAAGAAAAGAAGAATGAATGACAGTCTAGTTGAATTAGATGGTCCCCAAGCAGTAGAAATTAATTGTGTATCAAACTGTGTTGAAAGAAGTATTGAGTACAGGAGATGTACTTTCCAATGTTGACAGTTGTGTATTGATGGACCCATTAACAACTATTATGATCAGTGGCACAAAAAATATGATGCAAGAGTTATCAGGTGGTGGTTTATTTCTAGAACAGTGTGTGTTAGCCATATCTACTGCTGAGATCTGTTTGTCTCAAGAAGACGTGGTAAACTAGCTGCTTAGTATTGCCACTGGTAAAGAGTTTACAGTTGTGTTTCTTGGAGAAGAAAGGAAAATCTTCTTCCGTAAAGATCCTTCCTGTAAGGATGTATATGAATGTCCCAAGGAGTGCTAAGAGCACGGCACTTAAATGGTAATTTTACATGGCAGAGCAAACTGCTGTTCAACAGTATCTTTGTTTCTCGTTTTCCTCCTGTCCCGTGGATGTACATGCCATGGTAGGGGCGGAAGGAGAGAGATGCCAGTTCCCCTGCTGGCCCATAAAAATTTTCCATGTACATTCTCCATTAGCCTGTGATGTGAATAGGAAACAAGTTGTTATCATGCTAGGCCATGGAGATTTGAGGCTATCTGTGACAGCAGTTAGCCTCCCCTGACTAATGCAGCCATTGTTCCATACGACAAGGTCTGAAATCAAGTGTCTTCTAAAATATCTGATGCCTCTTTGCTTAAAGTAAAGAAACACACTGTAGGATGGCCCCCATGTGTTCTGTTACAAACAGAAAGTGGTTTAACCTGAGTGAAAAGAAACAATTCACACCAGAATGCTGTCAAGTAACCTCTGGTTTCATTTGTATATATGTATGTGTATGTTGTTGTTAGGTGCCTTCAAGATGGGTCTGACTCAAAGTGACCCTCATAGGGTTTTCAATGGCTGATTGTTTTCAGGATTGTTTTGGGAGTGGGTTGTCTGTTCCTTCTCCCATTTTTGTGGGGCTGGAGATCGAACCCACGGCCTCAGACAGCACAGAGTAGCATTCTACCAACTGAGCTAAACACCGGCCTGTGTGTGTGTGTGTGTGTGTGTGTGTGTGTGTGTGTGTGCGTGTATGATGTCAAACCATGAATTTGATTGAAACATACATTTTTCATCTTAATATGGTTGCAGTCTAGTCAGTCATACTATTCAGTGTGGGATAGATCAGTTCTTCCTCAAAATGTCCTTTTATCATTTCATACCCTTGTTTGTATGAAAAATACAAGGTTACATTGAGTCTAAGAATCATGGGTAGTAGGAATACTGGTAATAGAAAAGCCTCTCCTTTCAGTGCAGAAAGGTCAATGTTAAGATAGAGGGAAATGCAGGCTGCCAAAAGAGCCTTCAAGGAATTGACTTAGCAGCAATTTCAACCTAGATGCCAGTTAAAATAATTATGCTCCCCTTCTTTTAAATGGTTGAATGCTGCCATCTGGCCTCTACCATCCTGACTCCACATCCCCCACTTTGCTACTAGAGAGCCCAGTTTTATAACAGCATTGCCTCTGGTTGTCCTGAGCCACAGAAGGTAGACACTCTGAGCTTCTCCATAATGCTGCTGTCCCTGTCACCTATACCTTGGAGAAACAAATTGTTCTCTAGGCCCCCCCTCCCGAGAAACACAGTCAGGTGATGGGCTCACAGTCATATATAGTAGATCATTTTATTGAATTCTCACTTCTTTGAACATTTTCATCCTTTCCTCTATACTCCACTACTAATATTCTGACATCTCTATTGTATTTAGTGTGGTCATTACTTTTTTCAAGCTGCTGGAAGGCATCTCAGCAGTGTGTCAGGTACAGTGCTCCAGCTCTTCCCAGGTTGTTAATTTCTGTGTCATGGGAGTTGTCCCATATCAAAAAATTATCCCCGGTCTGGCTTTGTAGCTCACTTTTCTTGACAGTGTCTTTTGGATCCATTTTTTTGGGCTTATTCTCAGTATTAATGTATAACTTTTACTCTATCAATATTCTGAATTTTGGTTAGAATCTTGTCAAGATTGAGAACTCAATTTCCTTGAAAGCTTTCCAGTTTTTATGGATTTTCAGCACAATTATCTCTCCAGCTACTGCTAACAGAGGTCTCTATGTTGTTGTTGTTGTTGATGTTAGGTGCCATCCAGTCGAGTCTCATAGCAACCATATGTACAGTGGAACAAAACACTGCCCAATTCTGTGCCAGGCACATGATCTTATTTATGTTTAAGCCCATGGTTGCAGACACTGTGTCAGTCCATCTGGTGGAGGGTTTTCCTTTTTTTCATTGACCTGCCACTCTCCCAAACATGATGTCTTTCTCCAGGGATTGGTCTCTCCCAACTACATGTCCAAAATACGTAAGACACAGTGTAGCTATCCTTGCTTCCAAGGAGCATTCTGGTTGCACTTCTTCTAGGACAGATCTGTTGGTTCTTTTGGCAGTCCATGATATATTTAATAATTGTCTCCAGCACCTTAATTCAAAAGCAAAAAGGTCTCTATAGACACCAAGTAGGCTTTGTGGCATTTATACTTTGCTTTATTGTATTGATTAATTTCCCTAAATTTTCATATTATCTCTTGATCAAGAAGCTACTCAATTCTATTGGCTTTATAATTACCATTTTTTTCAAGATCTTTCAAAAATCAGAGATACTGCACAAGAGCCAGTGCATTCTCTTCTACCTGTACCAGTTTCTAGGTGAAAGATGCAAATACACAGCTGCATATGTTAGGGACTCTGGATGATCCATCCATCTCTGGGCATGGACTTTCATTAACCAATTCAAGCTAAAAATGGGGATTCTTGTGCAATGGATTTATTTATAAGGTGCTTTCAGGGGAACCTATAATTAAATCAGGATGCTGGATATGACAGGGCAAGGAGTTAAATCCAGCTAAGAGTTTGGCTAAAGTCTAGTCAAATCCTACTTCCGCAGGGAGCTCTGTTGATGGAATGATACTACAAAATTGCTCTACCTTAAGACAAGGGACCAGACTTTTTTATTCTTAAATCTTTCTGTCATTGGCTATTGGCCATTCCCAGGAAGGGCCCATGGGACCTTCCAGATATCATAGGTGAGGCAGCTCTTGTCAGCTGAGAGCAGTTTTCCAGAAAATGGTGCAGCTACATACTCCTAGAAGTTGACACTCATAGAAACTAGAGGTTGGGTGATCAGCCCTGTAAAAAGATGTGGGCAGGGTGTCAATAGTTCTATTATAAACAGAGAGGTCTCTGCAGGCTGAATAGTTAAGGAACTCTTTCAAGTATGGGCAAGTCTTAACCTCTTTGTTTGAGAAGAATGAATATTATGACCATGATCCTAAATTTGCTAATTAGTTTACTGGTGCATTAATTCATGTAATCACTCATGCCTTCATTCAACAAATAGGTATTGTGTGCTCACTGCACAGCAGGCCCTGCTTCTCCAGGCACTGAGTAGATAGCAATGAAATAGGAAAATGTGATCCCTAACCTTAAGGAGCTTACAGCCTAGTGATAGAAATATTGCAACACCAGTAGAGTGGAGCTTCACCACGTACCATCACCAGTTAAAATGACATGCACTCAAAAAGAGAAAGGGTTTAATCATTTAAATTGATTGAGCTCTGGTGCTCAATATCAATCCAATGAATTCATTCTTATTACTTAGTAGGAGCCTGCAGCTGTAGCCCTGTGGCATCCGATCCCATCAGATCTTGGAAGCTAAGCAGGGTCAGGCCTGGTTAATACCTGGATGGGAGATGCCTGGGAACACCAGAAGCTGTAGGCTTGGGAGAAGGACCTGACAACCCCCTCCCAAAAATCAATCTGCCATTGAAAACCCTGTGAACATCAAAGAAGCACTGACAATAGTGTTTCCCCTGTTGTACAGAGGGTGGCTATGAGTCAGATACCGACTCGACGGCACCCAACAACAACAACACTTAGTAGGAGATGGGATACATACTCTTCTCAATCTGAACCTAACCTAACCAGAATCTAATTGCAATATTGGGCATGACTCTACCAAAATAACAAATAAAATTTTCACTTTTTTTTTTTTGAGACAGGTTCTTGCTGTGTATCCCAAGCTGGCCTTGAATTCTCCATCCTCCTGCCTCTCCCTAGTGCTAGGATTACATGTGTGTGCCAATGTGCCTATCTCTTTCACTGTTATTTTCATGTTTGGCTTACTGCAAGTCCTGTTTCTGAAAAATAAGAATGTAGACTGTGAATGGAGGTGTACCTATTTCTGGACAATTCTGAGTTGGTCCTGTGCATGTGGCGGGGTGTAAAATTTAAGCTGTATCTATTGTTGTTGTTGCTTGGTGCTGTAGAGTTGGGTCTCACTCATAGTAACCCTCGTAGGGTTGCTATGATTGTTTCAGTATTGCTTCGGGAGTGGATTGCCACGTTCATCTCCTGAGGAGAGGCTGTATCTGTTGTTGTTGTTATTAGGTGCCATATCTAGAATTACATAATCTATTCTACCCAATTTTTATAGGTACCTGCAGGCTCCGGAATGATATCAAATTGACCTGCATTTTTTAAAAGTGTAGCCTTCACAGAGCATCTTGAACCTTGAAGTAGGCAGACTTTGAACAGAGAAAATGCTAGCTTCTTTGAGAGAGAGCATACAAATAAGCCTTCTTAGGTTTACTCGAACCCAGCCTGATTTGCTGATTCTGGGACCTTGGCTTCTGTTTTCGAATGGAGGGAGAAAGCTCAGTCTTTATATTGATTGGTTGAAGGCGAGCTTGAGTCAGCTGATGTGCTGCAATGGCAGTATTGAGTTGTTTAGTTGTATTTGTGGCTTGCCTAGAAATGAAAGCTTTTTTATTGGATTATTGTGAGGATGGATAATGGAAGCAAGTAGTCATCAAAGTTATTGATGACTTTGTATTTGGTGTCAGTAATGGGGGTACACAGGGCTAGTTGATTTGCCACATTTAGCCATAAAGTATGAATGAGAATTAATTGGTAAAATGCTTGTTAATAGATCACCATAATGCATTCTTTCCTTGCCTGTTGGAGAAAATTTCAGCCTTTGGAAAACAAATTAGGAAGATCAATATTTTGTTTGAAGCAGTTTTTATTAAAAAAAAATCCATCAGGGTCAGAGAAACTATGGAGTTACATGACATCTACTGACGATAGAGAATATCACAATTCAGGCTGTGCTGAGAGATGGTCCCCCCACCTATAAATACTTGTAACAAATATCTGCATGTGGAAATATTGTGGCTCTGGCCTATGAAACTCGTATCTTAGGGCCTGAAGTTCCCTAGTCAGCTCTTACTCTTGCTAGGGATTGGATGGGAAGTGGCAGGGCCCAGGAGCTAGTGTTCAATTTAACTTCTTTCAGATTGAAGGATGATTTCAGCAGCCGGCCTCCAGCTCTGCCAGAGAGCAGCCTACAAGAGATTTGTGGGCTGTAATGCACACAGGAGCAAAACACATCACTGTCTTTCTAGCAGAAGGGTGCTGCTTGCTCTCACAAGGCAGAAATCCAGCCTAACTCAGATAAAGCTCTAGATGTACTGTACCTAGGAAGAGAAAATGAAATTTTCATGATAAGAAGGAGATTAAGATTCTTGCTATACTGGTTACCTATTGCCACAATCATCCTGTGTACAAATAACCACAAACATCAGTGGCATCTATTAACACACACTTAGTTTTGCTCATGTTTCTATGGGGTGTTGAGGTGGTGTTGAGAATCTGGGTCAGGCGTGGATGACCTCATCTGGGCTCGCTCCTGTGTTGTGGTCAGCTGGCGGATTTTCTGGAGGCTGGTGTCTAGGATGGCCTTGGCTCAGATACCTTGGCTTTGCTCCATTTGGCTTTTCATCCCCCAACAGACTAATCCAGGCTAGCTCACATGCTGAGGCCTGGGCTAATGGAGAAAGAAGCAGCGCTCAAGGTGTGTCGAGGGCCAGACATGGAACTAGAAGGCCTTCATCTTTCCCACATTCTGTTGGCTGAAACAAATTCTGAAGGCAACATGGATTCAAGTCTTCAGGCAAAGCTTCAAAACCACATGTAAAGGGCAGGGGTTTAGGAAAGGATAGGGAATTGCAGACCTTCTTGCCATCAATCTACCATAATCAATTGTGCACAAAAGTCTGATGTCAGAGGATAATTTATTGGTAAAAGTAGTTCATGATGAACCAGTCAAAATCAGGCTGATATAAGAGGAATCTGTTCTGTCATTTCATCCTGAGCTGATTTTATAGAATGGCCACCTTCCAACATAGGAAGAGTTTGTCTCTGGTATTCTGCTGGCTCATTTTTTATCCATTCTTCAGCTGTTTTTTCACTTTTCAAACCTGCTCTCCAGCCATGTTAAAGAAGAAGCTCAGAAGTCCTTTTCTACTGAGGTATATATGATGGACAAAGGCAGAATGCAGAGTCCCTTTGTGCCCTTTCATAGTGTGAAACTGAAGGAGTTGAGAGCTGAGCGTCAAGGCTTATGCCATGGACATAAGCTGGTGCAGGGCGAGCAGGGACCTTCTCCTGGAAGCACTTCCCTGTGGAAGGTCAGGGCTGTGCTGTCAGAGATCAGGGTTCAAATGGAGCTAAACTGCTCAACAGACGCGTAGATTTTGGCATTTTGTTTGATCTCTCGGTGCCGCTGTACATCACTCAATAAAAGAGAAATAATAAGAATATACACTTCAAGGCTTCATGTAGCATTCTATGAGGTAATATAATCGACTCTTCTCTGCCTGGCGGAAAGTAGATTCATGGCAAAGTTCATTCCTCCATCATTCAATCTCATGTGACCCTTGTCTTTGGCTCGATGTGAAAAATAGACTCTACTGTTGTAGCTGAGGATCACTCCAAGGATCAGAGAGAGCAGCAAGTGTATATTTTTATGGTTACCTTTTAATTGGTAGCATGGTGTTTATTACCCCTAAAGGATATAAATCTGTCTATGAAACTATCCCTGCCAGCAAGGAGTTTATAACGGGGTGGTCCTTAGATGTGACACCAAGAACCTGCTTCTCCAGCTAAAGAGGTCAATGCCCCACCCCTACTCACTGGCTTTTTCATGACCTTCACTAAGAACGTGATTGTCTAGAAAACAAATTTCTCCATACTGAGAACTGGCTGAGTTAGTTCCTAGGTTCAGTAATGGGCAGGGTCATATAGGCAAATCAGCAGATTCGTTGGATAAATGTTTGTTAGCAGGGTCAAGCTCCTAACAAGTTGCCTAGTACACATTAGATCTTCATAATGTCAGTTTTCTTTCTCTTTCCTCTAATGGCCTCAGCTGAGACTAAGGAATACCAATTTCAGTCCCAATATAATGAATTTTTCTTCTGAATGTTTGCAGTGTGTGCTTCACCTATAGGCATAAATTTTTTTATAAGTTATACTATTCTAAAGGGATTGTATGAGAAATTTCTTTCACATTGGGATGATTCTGCATCTTGAATGTGGCAATGATGCACAAATTTATGTTATGTTTTGTTAGGTGCTGCCAAATTGAATCCAGCTCATAGTGGCCCTATGTACAACTGATCAAAACACTACCTGACCGCAAGTCATGTGCACGATCTTTTCATGTTTGAACCCATTGTTGCAGACATTATGTTTCCTCTCATTTTGAGATGTGCTACATTAGTAAAAGAAGGTCCCAAGGGCTTTACTCCATTCCCATCACTAAGGGTGACTCTACCTTGAGGACACAACACTTTCCCAGTCATCTTTTAAATGCTTTCCAGCCTGTAAGGCTCATTTTCAGGCACTATATTTGACAATTTGCCTACAGTCAACACAATGTGGCCTCTGATCTCATCAGTTCTCACAAGCTAAGCAGGATTGGGCCTGATTAGTACTTGGATAAGATACCATCTGGAAATATCAGGTGGTGTAGGCTTGGGAGAAGGACTTGGCAGCCCACTCCTGCTACCTATGAATAGCAGAGAAGCACTGTTTTGTCTATTATACATAGGGTCGCTATGAGTCAGACACCGACATGACTGCACAGAACAACAACAATGTATTTGACAGTGGTTCTCTTCTATTCATAGGGTTTTCAATAGCCAATTGTTGTTCAATTGCCAGTTGGCTGCTGGATCCTTCTCCCTAATCTTAGTGTGGAAGTTCAGCTGAAACCTGTCTACCATGGGTGGCCCGGCTGTTATCTGAAATACCAGTGCCATAGCTTTCAGTATCATAGGGACATGCAAGCCCCCACAGCATGACAGGCTAACAGACACATGGGGGACACAAATCTATATATACAGTAAAACAGACTGTACACACATGCATATATGCATGAATGTAAAAAATTGATACAGTCTGAGTAAGTTCTGTAGACTGTATTAACATCAGTGTCCTGGCTTTCATATTGTACTACAGTTATATAAGATGTCCTTTTGCAGGAATGCTGGAGGGAGGGTACATTAGACATCTAGGTATTATTTTTGAAACTTTCTGTACATGCACAATCATTTCAGAACACAAAGCTTATAAAAAGATGCATTAGAGTTATTTATGTGCTCTTATAGCACCTTCTGTAACCTCTTCAGCACCCTGACCCTAGAGTTTACAATTGTCTCTTGAGGACAGGAACTCAGTCTTGCCTACCATTACATCCCTAGGTCTAGTCTGTCATTCAGCAAGTAGTTTTCAGATTATTTAACAAACCCTTGAATGAATGAATGGGCAAATCTATTTTTGAGTAATCTAAAGTTTGGTTTAATTAATTGAGAGCAATTAATCAAAATTTGTTAAGGCCATTTACCTAAGTCTGCACAGCCAGTGGTAGTGTCCAGATTTGCCACCTTCTTCTGTCCAGGAAATGACAGTGAGAAGGCAGCCAGTTACACAGTGTCTAAGGACTGTGTGTTCAAGTAGAGCAAGTGTCCATTCTGACAGCTCTGCACGGGGCATTATCTATGTGAGACTAAAGTGAAGCAGACAATGCCTCCGTCCTGGAGTAAATTTTCTCTCCCCTAGAATGGCCTGTGCTTATCTAGGGCAGCAGGCCCAGCAGGCCTGATGTGGGTGGCAGCACGGAGAAAAACTTGCCACAAAGCTCCATCAACTGCCATGACCCATGCAGGTCATTTTAATCCTATTCCCACTTTACTTTGCATCCACAAAATACTTTGCAGCCATTATAATTACTCATCTCTGGTTGAAGTCAATAACTGTCCAGTGTGCTGCCTTTAAATATTTAAGTGTGTTCAGAAATGAAAAATAAAATCCCCCAATTGGCTAAGCAAGTATGTTCCATCATCAAAGCCTAGATAGACAGCACTTTCCATTTTCCTCTAATCAGGATTAAGTTGCTTGGAGAGCAAAGCCCTGATTGGACAGGAGAGGCTATAGAAAGCTGAGAAAGCTTGCCCTATGATCCTCCTGCTCCTGGCCTAAAACCTTAGATGGTAACTTGAAAGCATCAGAGCCTCTCTTTTGCTCATAAAATGTACATTTCTTGCAGAAGCTCACAAGGTCTTAGGTTACCTGCACCCCACTGCTTATTTGCAAGGTTCTATTTCTCTCCACACTCTTGGGCACATGGGTCTTTTCTGGCTCCTCACCACTTGGTCTTCTCTCTGTCCTTTCCCATCCCTAGACCCCTTCCTGGGGATATACCATACTTGCTTCTCTTTCCTTTCCTTCTTACCACTTTCCCAGACTTCCAGCTGTAATAATGAGTGTCCAAGAAATAATTTTCTGATCCATTTTGGGATAAATAAGGATCCTTTGTTTTATACTCTTGGAGTGCTTGATATTTTTTTTTGTAGCCATTATTATAATTGCTTTTAAAGAAAGTTGACTTAGGTTATTAACCATTCATTGTCTGCCTTCTCCTCTATACTATGTTGTTGTTGTTAAGTGCTGTCGAGTCGGTATCTGACTCATAGGGACCCTCATAGGGTTTTCAATGGCTGAATGCTTCGGGATTGCCTTGGGAGTGGATTGCCAGGCCCTTCTCCCATTTTTGCGGTGCTGGGAATTGAACTCGGGGCCTCAGAGACTGCAGCACAGCGCTCTACCCACTGAGCTAAATCCCAGCCCCCTCTATACTATAGTCTCCATAAAAGTCAATGGCACTAGTATAAGTGATAAGTACCTATTGAAATACATACAAATGAACCAATAAATGAGTCAATGAATCAACCAATGAATTGATCCAATAAATGAATGAATGAATGCATAAACCAAGGAATTTGTGATGTTCTCACTCTTTGGATGACTTCCTGATGGCACTTAACTTCTTTCAGCTTTATTATTCATTTTAGAAATTCTGCACTGAGTTCCACACCTGTGGCACTGAGGACCTATTCTGTTTTTTAATTCTTGGCATTTTGTCTTCCTTCCTATGTCTCAGAATGCAGTTTTTCTCCCACAGAACATTTTCCTGACAAGAGACTTTTGTTTCTGAATGCCTTACACCAACTGTAAAACTATAAATAGAAGCATGGAAAATAGTACAGGATATGCATGTATGAAAATGTCACAATGAAGCCCATTATTTTTATAATTAATCTATGCTAAAAAGGAACAAAAACTGTGCATATGGAGTATCATGAAAAAAAATTAACACATATGGATGTCTTAGTCTACTGGGGCTACCATAACACGATACCACACACTATGTGGCTGAAAGAACAGAAATTATTTTTCTCCTAATTCTAGAACATCCAGGATCAGGGTCCACATAGCAACAGGTTTAGGTGAGGGCATCTGCTTGGCTTGCAGACAGTTAACTTCTTGCTATTTCCTCCATGGCCTTTCCTTGGTGTATGTATCTACGTGTGTGGAGAGAGAACAAAAGATATCTCTCTCTCTCTCTCTCTCTCTCTCATCTCTTCCTCTCCACCTCTTTTTTTTTTTCTGGAGACAGAGTCTCAGTAGATATAGGCTACCCTTGAATTGCTATGTAGCCCAGGCTGGCCTTGAACTCACTATCCTCCTGTCTCAGCCCCTTGAGTGCTGGGATGATAGATGTGCACCAGTACACCTGATTTGTTTTCATTTTTTATAAGGCTACAGATCTATTAGATTAAGAGTTCACCCTCATGACCTCATTTAACCTTCACGACCTCCTCAAAGCCTTATCTGCAAATGTGGTCACAGTGGGTTAGGGTTCCCAATATAAATTTGAGGGAGGTATGCAAAATTCATTCTGTAGCAATTGGTAAGCATTTTTGTTTTCACAAGTTCTCATCACATTGTTTTCTTGGCTTTATTCCATTATGCATTTCTGAAAGGTTCACCCATGATCTCATTTGATTAGTGATTGGTATTTATGCATTTTAGATTTCAAATTCTAATAATTAAGAGACAAAGTGATTTTTCAAGGTCATATGGCCAAGAATTACCAAAGCAGGGACTTGAACATGGATTTCTTCTTTGTTGATTCAAGGCTTTCTTTCCGCTGCCGCTCTGGATTCAATCCTAAACCATTTGTCTAGAATGCCAATTAATACTTTTGTGAATCCACTTAGTGCAATCTTTGTCTGATTCTGTAGCTATGGAACTGCTGGAAATGAGCAATGAGGATCACTGATGGTCAGGGGACCAAGCTCTGTCTTTATGAGAAACTGGCAAGTCTATTTCTAAGATATCAGTTTTATATTACAGTGGGAATTACTATTAGGAAGATGTGATTCATGGCAGCAATAAGTGCTTTCTTCGTTCAAGATTATTTTCCTTTCGCTTAGTCAGACTGCTGGATATTCCACCAATTAAAAAAGATTCCATGCTACTCCAGGCCTTCATACAAAAGATCCCTGCTTGAACTTTTTCAGTTAATGAAGTTCTGTATACTCTTTCTGAAATTTTGCTGCTTCCTTTCATTATTCTTCTGTTCAACCAAGGCTTCTGATCATTTACCACATCTCCCTGGTTTAATGGCATCTACAGATGGATCTCACTGTTTCTTTCCAACTGTAATTTTCACCACTTCTCAGCACATCCAGTGAACATTCTGAGCTTCGCACTATGCCCAAGGCAGAGATTTCCCTATGAAGAATACTGGTGATTTCATTAAGATCTAAGCCCCTTCTCATCCCAGGACAACTTCCCCACTTTAGTCGCCCTTGTCACTCCTTCTCATTGGCTGCATGCATTGCCCACTGCTCAGAAAATGGTGCTTTTTGTCATTTCAGTGAGCCTTGGTTGACTTGGCTTAACAAATCCCACCCTACTGTTGGAATGAGATTGCAGCAGAGACCTGGTGATCCAAGCAATGCTCATCTCATAACTAGTGGCACTGAATCCATCTTTCCCTGCTGGTAGGTGTGAGGTTCTGTAAACCTAATTTCATCTAGTTACCAAAAATTATTGAGTACTGTTATTCCCCAGGTACTTTGCCTTTTACTTGAGATAAAATGCAAAATAAAAGACAGTCCTTGTACTCATGGAAACTGCAAGCCTACAGGGAGAGGGAGACATTGTAGATAACCAATTACAATTCACTGTGCTGAGTGCTGAACTGGGGTCTTCCTATATGGATGGCTGCTGTTCATGATCCTAGGTAGTTTTTCACCAGTAGCTGGTTCACCTCCTTGACAAATGGGTAATGGGCAAACTGCTTTATGCCAGGCATTTAGTCAGACTATAAAAATACACAGAGAAGTAGATCAAAGGTCCCATCTTTTAGAGGCACAGTCCTTTTTAAAGCTTCAGTAAATCTCAGTCACGTGGCACAAGAGACACATGGATCTATAAATGCAAAGCATTCTAATCTACAGGTTTGGGGTATGAATGTGAAAGCAATCAATTTAGTATATATTGTAGATCCTGCCCAAGGATGCAATGGTACTTATATAACACAGAGCAGAACATAAGAGTTAAGATCATGGGTTCTGCAGCCAGACTATCTGGGTACCAGGACAGAACCTCACCTTTAATGCTACGTGACCTCAGACATGTTGCATAGTCTCTTTATGCCTAAGTATCTTGAGCTGTAAAATGTAGTTAACCATAACATCTACATCAAAGTATTATTGTGAGCATTAAATGAATTTATTTCTATGGAATGCTTAGAACAATGCCTAACCTGAGAAAAATACTCAATAAATGGTGGTTGTTATTGTTGTTAGGTGCCATTGAGTTGGGTCTGACTCATGGTGACCTTATGTACAACACAATGAAACACTCCTTGACTTATCAAGACACTGAACCAGGCACACAATCTTTTTTATGTTTAGGCCCATTGTTGCAGTCACTGTTTCAATTCATCTAGTTGAGTCTCTTCCTTCTTCTCATTGACCCTCCACTCTCCCAAAGATGGTGTCTTCATCCGGGGATTGGTCCCTCCTGACTACATGTCCAAAGTATATAAGATGCAGTTTAGCCATCTTTGCTTCCAAGAAGCACTCTGGTTGCACTTCTTCTAGGACCAATCTGTTGGGGGTTTTTTTTGGCAGTCCATGATATAGTCAATAATTTGTCTCCAGCAACATACAGCAATGGCATGACACTTTATATACTTACAATCCTTTCTTATCCATCCTGTTTAGTTTATAAGCAGATGTTTGGTCAGAGATGGAGATGTGAATGTAGTTCTTTTGTGCACAGAAAATTGTATGTTTCTTTTGAAGAGTGTTTTCAGGAGAAGAGAGAGAGGCAGAGAAACAGAGAAAAGATTTGAAAATAAAGATGCATTTAACTCTTGACTAAGAAATAGAAATTCTCAGCTTTGGAGAAAGCATCCTGTGTTCTGACTTTATACTTTCAAGTAACAGAAAATATACTTCCATATTGACTTAAGCCTCATGAAAAAGAACAATTGAATCATAATAATAGCTAACAATGTATTGAGTACTTATTATGTACCTGGTAGTTGTTCTAAATCTATTTATATCAGCTAATTTAATATTTACAGAAATCTAAAATAAGCCAAAGATCATGGATGTTGCAGCAAAGATTCAAATCCAAGCCCCTCTGGAACATTCTTTCCTAAATACAGGAAAGGTTCTTATATGTGACCTCATACAAGTTTGCCTTTTACCTCAAAGATGTTGTTACTCTAGCTCTAAGCTCATATCCTCTGAGTTGGTCTCAGCAATTCAGCAAGGCCGTGGGTGCTCAGTCCCCAGACATCTGTGCAGCTTTGCTTGCTTAGCACTGGGGAAGGGGCAGGCTGGGCCAGCTTATGTTCTTCTGATTTTGTCTTGTCATACTGGAGTACCACATCCTGCACTGTGATCCTGTGACACAGTAACAGACCCTGAGGTGCGAAGTGTCAATGTTGTGGATGCCAAACACACCACCCTTGAGATGATAAATGGAGAGAAACTGAGCATGTGATTGGGACAGGCTCCTCTCTGAGGCCCTGAGCCTGCCGCCCAGCCAAAGGCAGCTGTAGGCAGCTATTTTGGATTGGATGCAAATGTGAATCACAGGCTGTCAGGCCCTCTCTGAGTGTGATTGACATATTTACTGTTGACAACACAAGGTGAACCCTGCTGTCCTCTTAAATATGTGGCCCTCCGCCTCAAGACAACGTTCAGGGTGAGAATGGAATGTGGGATTGTGTTCCCGACACACATCTGCCGAAGCATTTTTTTTAAAAAAAACCTCTTGAGAATTCCCCAGGCTTCCCTTGACTGACAGCTAGCACAGAAGACTTGTCATCTAGACATGTAAATCTTCTAGCAGCTGGCACATATGTTGCTTATAGAAGGCGCTTAAGATCCTGAGCGTGATCGCTCCTCATAGCCCTTGGTTCTTTGTCTCACCATGATTTATTGTAAGTTTGGGTTCTTCACTGACCGGTGGATACTCAGACTAAGACTAAAGGAAAGGACACTAAAGAGAAGTTACACTTGTGAAGTGATGGTAGGAAAGGCTGATCTGGAGAGGGATTTTTCCTCCCTTGGCAAGGTCTTCAATGAGAGGTTTCCAAAGGTCTATTCTTCATCACACTTGGTTTGTAGAAAGTTAATAGGTAGAAAAAAAAAAAAAACCTTCTGCAACCCAATAAGTCTGGAATCTTCTTCTACTCACAAGGCCTCACTCAGAGTTTCTTGATACATAATGAAAGTTCTGAGAAGCTCTGCAGCCAAGATGCTTGTGCAAATTCAACTACATCATCCCAAGTAATGGACTATGGAATGCTTTCTGATAACACCTATTCACAGCCATGGATACTCATTAGTATTTTGTAGAACACATTTTGGAGAAAAAAATTTTTACATAGGAAAAAAGACTCTGATTCCCCGAAATATGGTTTCCCAAATGTGACCAAGTAACGACAATTGTGGGAATAGAGAAGACAGATGTGGGGGCTGCCTGGCAAATGCAGCCAGGGGGCTTGTAGGTCAGTGAGAGAAGGGCTGATGTTTTAAAGGTCATGCACTTATTTGGCTAGGCTCAGCTTAGACCCCTCTTGTCAATGCTGTCTTCTCTGGTGAGCCCATCCCATAGTAGCTTCTGTTTCCTGCTTGTACCACTAACTGGCTTCTTGACTCCCCTGAAGTGAATTCTCTATCCATAGTGAATATGTCTTTGCCACAACCTTGAAAAATACAAAATCTAGCCCTTAAATTTCAAGTGATGGAAAACCAGAGTGGATGCTTTCAGTTGCTTTTTATATGCCAGTTTTGTTCCTATGTGGAGTGACTAGGTAAAAGAGTATGGATTTTGTGAAGATTTGGATACCTATTATGCAAACTACCTTTCAGAAGACTCTTACCAATCTGTGTTTCCCATGACTATGTAGGAAAGTGACTCTGTGGGTGGATGGGTCAACCCTTACTGGTCAGGTGTATTATTATTAACTTACTATGTGATCTCCCACATGTCTGTCAGCTAGTCATGCTATGGGGGCTTGTGTGTTGCTGTCAGCTAGTCATGCTATGGGGGCTTGTGTGTTGCTGTGATGCTGAAAGCTATGCCACTGGTACTTTGGATACCAGCAGGGCCACCCATGGTGGACAGGTATCAGATGAGCTTCCAGACTAGAGAAAAGGACCCAGGAGCCCACTTTTGAAATAATTAGCCACTGAAAACCCTATGAATAGCAGAGAAGCATTGTCAAATATAGTGCTGAAAATGAGTCCCACAGGCTGGAAGGCATTCAAGAAAGGAGTAGGGAGGAGTTGTCTCCTCAAAGTAGAGTGGACCTTCATGATGGAAAGGAAGTAAAGCCCCTGGGATCTCCTTTTGCTGATGTGGCATGACTCAAAATGAGAAGAAATATAGTGTCTGCAACATTGGGCTCAAACATAAACAGATCATGTGCATGGCACAGTGTATGGTAGTGTGTCATTCTGTTGTATATAGGGTCACTATAGGTGGAATATGACTTGATGGCACCCTTCACCAACATGATATGTTCCTGAGAACAAAGGAGGAACAAATAGGCTCTCAACACATACTAGAAACTGCCACCTCCTATATCCCAGGGGACTCTGGGGCTCTGAGCCCCATGGAGTTGTTTGGTGGTGACAGGAAGTCATCAGCTGGCTTGGAAGTAACCCAATGTGGCATCCAAAAACCTCTGGCACTTCCAGAAAAGTGTGTTTGTGGCCAGTTCCTGCTTTCACACTTTAACTGGCTCTATGTGTGGCAGCTTGATATTTGCATGTGTGACTACCTCATCCAGCCGATCCAGGGGACATTGTCCTCATCATGGCGAGCATACCCAACAGCTGGCATATGGGATCCTGTGGTAGAGGTTACAGGCCATTTGTCAAAATCATGCACATTTTACTTGCAAAGCGGTACTGGGAAAGGATTTGAATAGACTCTGGTATTCTTTGGATCCTAGCTAGAATTGGAGATTTTGATCTTCCTCAGAGCCTGTTATGTCAACACTAAGAAAAATATTAATAGCTAACACAAAATGAGGGCATATCATATCCCTAACCCAGTGCTAACAATCTATGCATTATTTCACAACCTAAAATAGTCTATTTAAAACATGAGAGCATGCTAGGTGAGGTGGCACATGCCTCTAATCTTAACACTTGGGATGCTGAAGCTAGAGGATCATGAGTTCAAGGCTAGAGACAGCCTATGTAATGTAGTGAGACCCTATCTCAAGATAAAAAAAATTAAAAATGAACTAGAGATGTGGCCCAGTGATAGAGCATCTACAAAGTATGGGCAATGCCCTGGGTTCAACCCCCAAGCACTACAAAGAAAAGAAAAAAAGCAATCAAACCCCATGAGATCACATTGCTTCCTTCTGAAACTCTTCAACAACTTCCTGCAATACTCAAAATAAAAGTTAAAGTCATTATTAACCTCAAAGGTCCTACACGATCTTCGTTCCCCACTCTCCCTCAACTTAGTCCCACTGTATCCAATCTGAACTCATCTCTGAGTCTGCTCCAGCCAAACTAAACTTCTTCACTCTTCCTTAAACACTCAGGCCACTCTAATACCTCAGGACCTTTGCACATGTCCTTCCCTTTCCTGGAGTGTTTTGAAAACTGATAACTACAGTTATATACCCATATTCTTCTGGTCTTTACTCAAATTCATCTTCTGGATGAGGTCTTTGGCTAATTTATCAACCTCTTGGTTCAAATCTTCTTTCCCTGACTTATTTTTTCTTAGCAACACTTAACATAATCATTACGCTTAATTTATCTGGTGTTTTGTCCGGTTTCCTTACTAGAATTCAACCCCTCCTGAAGAGTTTGTCCTTTTTTTGTCACAACTGCATCATCACCACTCAGAAGAATGCCTGGCAAATAGTATATGCCTGGTAAACATTTGTATTTGAATAAATAAACTCACCTAATTCTCACATCAGCCCTAGGAGAAAGGAGATTTTATTTTCTTTATTAATCAAACCAGGTGTTTTGTTGTTTGACATTTGTAGACAAAACAAGTAGATTCCATTTCTCCTACTTTCCACGGTGGTTTTTGCCATTATAGAAAATGCCCTTCAACATTTAAGGTACTCTACAGATGTTAATTCTTAGCAACTTAAGCTTAGCAGTATTAAGTAATCTCTTCAGGAAACTGGGGTGCTGGGGTTTGAGCCCATTCTTAGCCCCTCTGTTCTATTGCTCTAAGAAAGCTGTGAGACATGGATGCCCTCCATGCACACTTAGTGAGGTTAAGCCTCCTTAGCCAAATAGCCAAGACCACTGCAAGCTTGTCCCAGTCTAGCTTTCCAAGTAAAGTGCCTGCCTTCCACTGCTATACTTCGATCATTGTCAAACAGACATGAAGTTGCCACCTCTATGAATTTGCTCATATAGTTCCCCTCCTCTCAATACACTCAAATTCTTCCAATATTTCTAGGTTCAAGTCAAATGCCTTATCTCCCTGAGCTGTCTTTCATTCTTTTTTTTTTAGCACTATTGAGAGGCTGAACCCAGGGCTTTGTGTATACGTTGTAAGTGCTCTACCACTGAGCTGCACCCCCAGCCCCCCCTTTTTTTATTTTGAGATAGGGTCTTGCTAAATTGCACAGGCTGCCTCTGGCTTCAAACTTGAGATCCTCCAGCCTCAGCCTCCTGAGTCACTGGGATTACAGCCTTGTGCCACCACGCCCAGCTGTTCTTTCAAGAGTTCTTAAGCCAGAACTCATGTTTGACCTTTTCTTTTCCCAATGCCATATAGAGACTCTGTATTAAAAATATCTGTCTAACAAACATACGGATGCCTCTTAATACAATGGAATGACGTATTTCTGAGTGGGGAATATTTATAGTGGGGACACCTTAATAATCAGTGACAATAGGGTTTGATGCTGAGTACAAAGTTGCATTTAGGAAAGAGAAGGACTAAGTGGTGTGTTTGTTACATAAAAACTGCCAATCAGCCCCTTCAGTCCAATTTAAAAATCAATCAAACCAGGCATTTGGTTGTTTGACATTTGTAGACAAAACAGCAAGAAGATTGAATTTCCTCTGCTTTATGTGATGGCTTTTGTTGTTATAAAATACCCTTAGATATTTAAAGTACTTTGAAGATGTTGATTCTTTTAGAATACACACAATCATTTGGCAATTTAAAGTAGGGGATGACAGGAACAAGAGAAAAGTAGGACATATTTAAAGATGCACATCTGATGGTATGTCACATTCCGTAAATAAGAGTCTAGTTCTAAGTCAAGTATATATGTTTAGTTCTCAGGTGGCAACACAGTTTAGTGTAGACATGCATTGTCTAATGGTGATGCTAGCTTCTGAGAAATGTGCCATTAAGCAATTTTGTCACTGTGTGAATATGGCAGAGTATAGTTACACACATTAAGATGACTACAAAATCACTAGGTGATGTATAATCTTACAGGACCACTGTGGCAGATGTGATCCATTGTTGCCTGAAACCTCATTATGTGCCAGAAAGAAGTGGGCTAGATGTGGTGATGCACACCTGTAATCCCGGCACTCGGGAGGCTGAGGGAGGAGGACTGTGAGTTTGAGGACAACGTGGACCATACAGTAAGTTCAAGTTCAGCCTGGGCTACATAGTGACACTTCATCTCAAGAAGACAAAAACAAAAAACACAAGGAAGCAAACAATCAAAAACCCTCACCCTTCTTGGTGGCTACCTTTGTAATTTGAGGTAATGGAGTCATTGTAAAATCTTTGTCATCTTTTTGACCAACTAAGAATATTAATATCCCTACCCAAAATGCGTGGACATCTTTTTAAAATGAAGGCAATTTTATATCTATTTATCTATGTACCTGTATAAAACATGAATGAAACATTTTAAGTTTTTAGTATCAGAAATACCTTAAGAGTCCAAATGTAGGTTTCTCCTCTCTGAAGTGTTGCTTGCTGCATTTAATTAATTAATCAATTAAATCAGGCAATTGAATTATTAGCAAGGTAACCAAGACTGGCAAGTGGATAGAGAGCACCACGTGAACTTTAATTCTTTTCCCAAACTCCTAGGTTGTCCCCACTGATCCTCCAGGGCTGCCCTTCTCCTGCCTTCCCCCTTTGGCCTGGGGCCTTCTTGCTTTACATTAAGAGCCTGAGCCTCAAACCAGAGTGGGTGGATGGTAAGAGTGGCTGCTGGCTGGCCTGGAAGGTGGGGAGCAGAGTTAGGCTTCCACAAAAGCCCACCTAACACCCTGCATAGATATAAAATCAATAAGAACTTCCATGAACAATATTGCTATGTGTGGCCACCATTACTTTTTATAAAAGCCATACTGTCTAATCAATAGGTGCATTTAAAAATGTCTTAGCAAGCTGGGCGCACGCCTGTAATCCCAGCAATTCAGGAGGCAGAGGCAGGAGGATTGCAAGTTTGAGACCAGAGGCAGTCTGCATAATTTAGCTAGACCCTGTCTCAAAAAGTTAAAAAATGGGCTGGGGGTGCAGCTCAGTGTTCCAGCACTTGCAAAGCATGCAAGTGCGAGGCCCTGGGCTCAAATTCTAGTACTGAAGAAAAAAAATTCTTAGCAAAAACTTGCATTTGGGAATTTTGGCCAGGAAGCCCTGATGATCAGTGATTTTCACATTCTGACATGCTCCTGAATAAAGCATAGCATCTTAATTTAGTAAATGTGGTCTATATTATGCATATGGGAGAAGGGCATGGCAATTCACTCCCAAACAATTCTGAAACAATCAGCCGTTGAAAACCCTATGAAGGCCACTATGAGTCAGACCCCAACTTGATGGTACCTAACAACAATAGCTAACATATTATGCATATACACGCATGTACCATTAATACATTAAAAAATTATTTTTCCCCAGCTCTAGACCTAACAGAAGTTTTACTACTTATCTCTGAAGCTAGATATAGCTTTCTGGCTTTGTGAAATGTTAGTAGAAGTCCATGAAGAAAAGATTCTATTGGGTTTTTGAAAATACTAGAGGAAATATAGTCAAATTGGCTTTGTTTTCCACATGATGTCAAAGAGCTTTGTGTTAGTTGGTTTTCTGTTGCTGTGACAAAATACCCAAGGAAATCATCTTGAAGGAAGAAGGATTTCACATTTTCAAAGGTTACAGCCCATAGCAAGGTGGATTAATTACTTTTAGGCTCACAATGAAGCAGAATATTGGAGTAAAGTGCATATGGTAAAGCAAAGCTGCTAAACTCATGGCAGCCAGGGAGGAAGGTGAGGAGGAAGGGTCCAGGGGGTAATATATACCCCTCAAAGGCACACTTCTAGTGACCACTTCCTCCAAGTCAGCCCCACCTGCTGAAGTTTCTACCACTTCCCCATAGCGCCCAGGCCAGTGGTCAAGATTTCAATACATGAGTCATTAGGGGCCATTCACCATCCAAGCTATAATAAGCCTTTAGCATTCATTGTCACACCTTGTGAGTCTTGGAGGTGAAGACATAGCCTGTAATGTTTCCCAAACTTACTTGATCATGGAATACCCAGACTCCTTTTTTGTTACTAGCCTCTGTAAGATGAGTTTTCTATGGAGCACATTTTGGAAAATACTGATGAGAGGTATGAATTAATGTGGATGATTTCTATTGAGAAACATTGGACCCAACCTTTGTATGGGGGTGCATCCATAAATTAAAACCGAAAGTCACCATGGATCCTTAAGAGACACATTTGAAATGAAGAGAAAGCCAGACAAAGAAATCTTGACTTTCCTTATAAATGCAAAATAGAAGGCAGGGATCACATTCCACTTTTAGTTGAATCATAATTAATGTGGAGTTAATTGTAAGTCATGGAGTTGGAAAGATTTGAGCATGATGAAGAGAAGCATTTACACTAGTTTTACAAGACCAGGATGGAATTAAACCTTTCCCCATCTTCTGGCAGACATTGTTTCATTACTACTCATTTTCTGTTGACATTCGACTTGATGACAGTTGAAAGGCATTCAGCTTTGGTGTCTGCTTAGGTGCATTTTCACTAGATGAAATGCCAAGTGGATATCCCTTTGTGCCACTACATGACATGGTCAGCATGATGGGGTAGGGCAACTGTGTGTTCTGAAGATCTGCCAGCTTCCTTCATGACTGCTCAGTCCAAATGGAAGATGAGCTACATCTCCTTCATTTCTGAACTAGAGACTGCACACCTCTAAATCTCCTCTAAGTAACTGAACTAACTTCTTAAATGGTCCTTTTCAAAATAGGTTCATTTATTGGCTTAATGGCTTAGGATGTGTTCTTTATAAATTCATCCCTGAGGGTCCAATCAGAAGATGAAATATGTCTGGCTTAGCCATGGCAGGAGTTGATTAAAGGAGAGCACTTGCTTTCTTCCTGATCCTTTGCCAAACAGGAATTAAAATGCAAACAAGATGTTGTCCTTACCTTCAGTGATTCAGACTGAGGTTTTCCTCCTGCTAAAGTGGAAGTGGCTAAGGCCTGTTCAAAAGGAGAACTGTGCTTATAAACAATAAAGAAAAGTAGCTTTTCAAAAAGACATGATTTTGAAATAAACCCGTGCTTACATAATATGTCAATTTTGCAGGGGGTGGAGTGAAAGATTGTCTTGCCAGGAGAACTTGGTCAAGAGGGCTCTGGGTCCTTCTTCCTCTGTATGTAGGAATACAGTAGCAATGGATTACCTAGAAGGTGTTCTGGCCACAAGGACTGTGGCAGAAACTATGAGTGAGTTTCCCTTCTACTTTAAGCTCCTACAAGGACACGTAGAGGCTCATGCCTCCATTTACAGCAAGGCTCTGAAAAATTACATGTCTCTTGTATATCCTTTCCCATCTCTCCTGGGATGGTGTCCTCTGTTCAGCTTCTGAATTTAAGTCTAACCCACAGTGTTTGAGTGGACTCAAAGACAAGCATGGTAGGTCAGAAGCGAGAGTTGCAAGTTACAGTAAGCCTACTTAAACTGGTTTTAACAATGACATCAAGAACATAGACAGATATATTGTATCATCACATGTAGCTAAAAAGTACATGCATTAGTTTCCTACAGGTACAGTTGCATCCAAGAGCTAGAATGTCTTTAGTAACCTATCTCTTATCCCTTGGCTCTTTTGTCATCTCATTTGGCTCATTCTGAAATAGGTTTTCCTTCCAGAGGAGCAAAGTAAATGGCCATGAGTACCTCCAGTCTTTATTCCATGAGATTAGTGTTACGGTTTGAATATGAAATGTCTCCTTTATGTTAATGTATTAAGGTCTAGCTTCCCAGCTTGTTGTTGTTGTTAGGTGCCATCGAGTTGGTATCCAACTCATAGCGACCCTCATAGGGTTTTCAATGGCTGACTGTTTCGGGATTGCCTTGGGAGTGGATTGCCAGGCCATTCCCCCATTTTTGGGGTGCTGGGAATTGAACTCTGGACCTCAGAGACTGCAGCGCAGCATTCTACCAACTGAGCTAAATCCCAGCCTGGCTTCCCAGCTAGTGATATTATTTTGGGAGATTATGGAAACTTTAGGAGGTAAGGTGAGGCCTAGTTGGAGGAACTGGGAACAGGTCCTTGGAGTCATCTTGCTGAGGGCCTCTTCCTGTCTCTCTCTCCCTCCCTCCCTCTCTCTCTCTTTCTCTCTCTCTCTCTCTCTCTGCTTCCTGTCTGCCATAATGTAAAGAATCTCCTCCACCATGCACGCCCAGTGCCATGATGTTCTGCCCAAGTGCATGAAGCCAGGAAAACATGGACTGGATCCCATGAAACCATGAACTAAAATGAATAATTGCTCAAGTTGTTCTGTCAGGTATTTTGGGCACAGCAATACAAAGTAACACACTTAGCAATGCCAGCAAAAGGGGAGTGTTTCTTTCTCATAAAATACCCAACTCATTTAACATTCTTCAGATAAGTGGTGGGAGGCAGAGCCGTGAGTAAGACAGGCAGCAGCCTTTTGGGACTGGTACTTCACTGAAGAAACTTGAGTGTCTAATTCCGAATTGATTGCTGGGGGCAGAGGAAAGGGGATGCCTAAGCTTGGAGTGCCTTCTCCTGTCACTCAGTGGGTGAAGCAGATGTTGTAGAAGAGAACTCTCCTTCATCCCCAGTATCTCTCTACCTAAATGACACTTTCTTTCTCTATCCCCATCAAAAGGCTAGAATGGCCTGGGGCACCCTAGGTATCTTCCCCAATTTGGGCAATAAAGAAAGTAACAGTGACAGCAAGTGCTGCTGGAAGGACCCTGTGTATCTCCACTCCTGTAATCCTCAGCCACATTTTACATACTGTTTAGGATGCCTATTTTGAGGAGGAACAGAATTAGAGAAAGTTGTTGAATATGGCCATAGTGCTCAGACTATGGTGAATTGTGGGGCTGGTACTTAATGAGGAAACCTGGCAGTTGTTACCCCTTTTGCTCTTTGATTTCTTTCTCAAATCAAGGGGAGAAGGTGACCTAGACAGAGTTCATGGGATAGAAAAGGTCATCCCTTCTAAGTATCAATCCTGCAAGGTATATTTTACTTCAGGCAATAGCTATGTTTTGAAATATATTTGAAAATCTCCCTTGTATAAATCAATTCCTCTTTTCCTTTTGCAGTCTTTGATGAAACACCCAATGACTACCATGGGCTCTTTCATTGTACTGGAATTTTCCTGAGTAGACGATGACTTAAAATAATTGGATGTGAGTTGGGACTTGGGAATCTTTTTTTACGAGTTGGTGGTTTTGTTCTGATAGGTGCTTGTTAAAAATGGGCCATCACCTGTGAGCCCTCTAGCACATCCTAACTGAGAAGTTGACACCATCTTTTATCACTACTGTGCTTATGTTCTTAGAGAACAGGCTGCCCTCTAATTTACTCAAAATGAATAGTATTGCTTTTCAACATTTTTTTTGGTGGATTTTAAAAATCAATTTCCTTAGCTGGAAAAAATACCAGTTTTCTTCCTAGACTATTTGTAAAGCTCACTTACATTCCTGAAATGCTTTTCCTGGAATGAACTTGAAGATTAATATATGTGATGCCATTCCCAGCTAAATTTTGTGAACTCAAGTGACAATATTGTCTTTAAGTAGCCAATTAATGGGCCTCTCTACAAGTTGACAATGAGAAAGTGAGGAGAGGAAGATTGTCAGATACCCATTGGTTTTGATCTACTCTTTGGAATAATGCTTCCAGCAGCTGATTTTTGCATGTTGACTGATACAGCAGACCTTTTGGATGTACAACAAGCCAATGAGTAAATGTGAAGTTCTAACCCAAATGAAGAATCGCTTTATAATGGGCATATCAGAATAATTTTTCCTTCTAAGACTTTTAGCCTGCAGCTTTATCACTGTGGCATCTGATCCCATCAGATCTCTGAAGCTAAGCAGGGTCAGACCTGGTTAGTATTCAGATGGGAGACTGCCTGGGAACACCAGATACTGAAGGCTTGAGAGAAGGACCTGGAAACCCACTCCCCCAAACAATCAGCCATTGAAAACTCTATGAATAGCAGAGAAGCACTGACAATAGTGTTTCACCTGTTGTGTATAGGGTCGCTTTGAGTTCGACACCAACTCGATGGCACCTAACAACAACAACAAGACTTATAGAGGTTTTCAGGAAGAAGTTATATTTAACAATTCATTTTAAAAAGTGGAAGATATGTTCACTTTTCATTTAAAAGAGTTGATGTTTCTCAGAGCTCTGGAAACACAAGACAAAATGCCCTTGACTATTAGGTCATCAGTTTCAGAGGCTGTTGTTGTCTGGGTAGTTAGAGTTCAAGATTTGTTATGTTTGCTGGTCATTTGTAGCTTCCTTCTGAGTAGAATAGATTTTGGAATCACAAACCACAAGGCAAGCATCATCAAACTGAATGTGAAAATCAATGACCCATCATAGCTACAAGTATGTAGATGCCATGTCATGAAGCACAGACTACTGCAGGGAAGGACATGCTTCACAGAGAACCGACAAGGCCAGCATTGTTTACTCATTCCTCTCTGCCTTCTTCCCCTGCTGACCTGATCTGCCATTGAAATGTGTCAGTGAACTTAAGTCAAGTAATAATCGGTGATTCATGTATATCCAGCTTCTAAGCCATTGCTCTCACTTCAATTTGGAGGAGATTTCTGCATTCAGCAACTTCCCTCCCTTCACTCCAATCCTTCCTGTCATCCTTGTTTACACAAGGCATGCCTTAAGACAGCTCCTTGCAATCCCAAGGCTCTATTGGCAAGAAAACCGAACACTTCTCTAAGATCTTCCACTGGAAATCAGAACGTACACAATAAGAAAATTCAAATTTCTATTATTATTTGTAACACCCACTGTTTTTGCAAAAACACTTCCTATTTGCAGAAACTGTGGTGCCATTTTCTAACGCCATCTCCAAGATTCTTTGGAAGTAGCTTTGGGGTAGACAACATTACTCACATTTTACAGGCAAGGAGACAGAACTTCAGAGAAATTAAGTGGCTCATGTGATTTAAGACAGGTATCTATTCACAGCCACAGCACAAAAATTAGAGACTAAGAATTTTATCCAGAGTCTAATGTCCTTCTCAGAAGCAAATTGGAAAATCTCTTTTGATGTGATCTATTTCTCTGTTTTTGTTTGTTTGTTTGTTTGTTTGTTTTCCAGTACTGGGGGTTGAACTCAGGGCCTTGTGCTTGCATGCTTTGCAAGTGCTCTACCACTGAGCTACACCCTTAGCCCATTTTTTACTTTCTGAGACAGGGTCTCACTAAGTTATGCAGACTGCCTCTGGTCTCAAACTTGTGATCCTCCTGCCTCTGCCTTCTGAGTTGCTGGGATTACAAGTGTGAGCCACCTCACCCAGCCTCTATTTCTCTGTTTTTTTAAAAAAATTATTAAAAAACCTTTTAGTAGCTTTAAGTTTAAAGGAAGTTGAAAAGACAGTATAGTACACATGCCTCAAACCTAGTTTTCCCTATTGTTCACGTCTTACATTAGTATATTACACTTCTTGCAACTAATGAACCAATATCACTACATTATTATTCACTATGTGTCCATAATTTACTTATATTTTGTTAGCTTTTTGCCTTTTTGCTGTGTCAGGATCCCATCCAGAATATCACCTTTCACTGAGATATCCTACCTCTTTAGGCTTCTCTAGGTAGAGACAGTTTCTCAGACTTTCCTTGGTTTTGATGATCTTGATAGTTTTAAGGAGAACTGATCAGATATTTTGTAAATATGGATCTTTCTGATGATTTTCTCTGGGCTCTATTTTGATAAATGCACAATAGCTTCATTAGGAAAATGTCTTGAATAAACTTTGCATTGCCAGAGCCTAGGCATGTGGAGGAGAACATTATTTCTTTGCTCCTCCAGGGTCAATATTAAAGAAGCCACTTAAGAAAAGTGTGCATGTGTATAGTGAGAACAGCTACATTATTTTGGGTGAATGAATAAAAGAATGCATTTGATAAGAAATTTTTCACCCGAGAAATATCACACTTCCCCACTTATGCACCCCAGATATTTATAAAGAAGTTAGAAATTTTTAGAATATGGTAAGGGAAGCCATTATTTCAGTTAATGATAAAATTGTCATTGTAAACAGTATGTGTGTGGCCAAAAAACCCAGATGTCCATATAGCAATTTGGAACCATCCAATGCATAAAAGCAATTTGTTGATAATCTCCTAAGCAGATATAGTATCGAAATGTATTCACTGTCAATTAAACACATCCAGGCTGTATGTCTAATTGACCAGTTAATTTCCAGGCTTGTCTCAGGAGCTACTAAACATGGTTTAAAATGGAGCCCTTGGTACTGACCCAATGTTGATAAACAAAAGAACAGATTCCTCTGCTTGTGTGAAGAACAGAGAGTTCAGAGTGTTGTGTTCTCTATGCAAAATCAGGTGCCTCATCAAGCTGTTGTTGATTCAGTCTGAATAGTTAATGTGATGGTGTAATAATGTATCATCTCCATTCAGGGGACTAGCAAGTGAAACTATCACAAAGGAATCTTTTGCCAAGATATGATATTAAAAACATGCATATGAGTCCTAATATCCAGTCATATCAGAGTAAAAGTTCTTAGCAGTAGGAGCAATTTATGATAGATGTGCTATAAAATTTACTTTGATTTGGCCTGCTTTAGTGGGTGAAAATGTCCCTGCTTTGCCTCTTCTCCAAGAAATTCTCTCATTCTAGTGTCCACAAGAAAGCTCCTTTCAACCTCACCCCTGGGCCATGACCATCACTTCTCACTTTGATAAGAATAACTCAAAATAACCACTTCACTTTCTTTGTACAAGAAGAAAGAATATTCACTAGAATAAATAGACAAGATTCATTATAATAGGAATGTGGTATTTGTCAGCAGCAGTCAGTCATCCTCTATGCATTTCTCAGCCTCTGCTGCCCAGCTGTCCTCGGCTCCAGGTATATCCACAATCCAGAAATATAGCCAAAGAAGGAATTGGAAGAAACGTGTGTGTGGGGTCTCTGATAGTTGGGAAGCATGAAGGCTTTGAACTAAGGGCTTTAAATTTTCTTTATGGGACTTGAATATTGAAGTCCCTATCATCAGGAAGCCTGTGCTGTGTCAGAACTTGGAAGCACTCTAGTATTGATTGCAACTGTGTCCTTGTTTGGCTGAGGAAGATGGGTGTAGAAAGCAAATGTGGTCTTATGTGGTGAGGACATCTTCCAGGTGAGCAACAATTAGGAATGATACCCAGAGGCAAGGTTACAAGCCATGGAGACAGAACTGACAGTCCCAAGTTAGATAATAACTGCCTTGTGGTTTAAATGGAACCTGCCTCTATCAGATACAGTGAGAGCTAAAAACAGCTCCCTTGTTTCTCGTGGTGCCCTTTGATTACTAGGACCTATGGCAAATGAGGGACTGGGGTTTAGCTCAGTTGGTAGAGTGCTTGTTCTGTGCAATCTGAGGCCCTGGGTTTGATCCCCAGCCCCACAAAAATGGAATAAGGACCTGGCTGTCCACTCCCGAAATAATCCTGAAAAACAATCAGCCAATGAAAACCCTATGAGTAGCAGAGAAGCATTGACATAGGGCTGCACATGGCATGGTGTCTGGTAGTGTTTCATTCCGTTGTACATAGGGTCACTATGAGTTGGACCCAAATTGAGGGCACCTAACAACAACATCAAGGGCCAATGGGTGCTTTCATAGGAGCGAGAGAGAGAGAGAGAGAGAGAGAGAGAGAGAGAATCAAGTCCTTAACATGCTTCCATAGGGCTTCTCTGTATCTGAACTGGGCCCACAGAATGGTATTTGGGGATTAAATTTAGAGATATTAACCACTCACAAAACTCGTAAAAACTTCTAACGTGACTGACGATCTGCCCTTTCACAGAGGCACACATTTGAACTTTTTTTCCTGAAAGGTTTGAGTTATTTATCTACAGAATAAATTTAACTGCCACTTCAGCAAGCACAGCAGAATGGAGTTTTGCTGGAGAACAGCAACTGTTCAGCTAAACAGTGGCTTTATTTCCTTGTTAAAAACAAAAAGTCCTGAAATGAATGCCACTTGCTCTATTGGGAATGGCAATGCAGAGAGAGCCAAGAGGGTTTCAACTAAATGTGAATGATTACGCACACCTCCTCTCCTGTTTGAAATGTCACTAAAACTGAGGAGAACTTACAAAGTAGGAACTCATAAGAACCAAGAGGACTAAAGAACAGGTAGGATGGGGCAAAGTGTGGTCAAGGTATGTAAAGGATCAGGATAGATTTTTGGAAGGCGGGCAGTGGACTGAGGAGGAGTAACTGATTCAACAAGCAAAGGAAGTTATCATTTAAATACCTGCAGATGTGTGTGCTACAATTTATATACCTAGTGCTTTGGGAAGGAGCAGAGAGGTGTAGGCTAAAAACAGGTGGAGCGGTGGAAAAAGTTATATCATATGTCAGGATTCTCAGGCCCCCTTCTCATCCCTGTAGTCAGGGAGTTTTCTTTCTTTTCCTTCTCTTCTCTTTTCCTTAAGTTTTTTTTTCCTTTACTTAACTGATATATTAAAAAGATAGAATTTTACATATTAACAGAGACTTATGTGATGTTTTACTACCTGTAAACACATTGTGCAATGTTTAAATCAGGGTGAACATATATCTGCTCAAACAATTATTATTTCTTTATAGGGAAAACATTCAAATCCTTTCTTCTAGCTCTTAAAAATGTACAATATATAATTATTACTTTTAGTCACTCTACTGCACAATGGGCTGGGATTTAGCTCAGTTGGTAGAGTACCACTCTGCAGTCTCTGAGGTCCTGGATTTGATTCCCAGCCCCACAAAAATGGGAGAAAGACATGGCAATCCACTCCCATGGCAATCCCAAAACAATCAGCCATTGAAAACCCCAGGAGGGCTGCTATGAGTTGGGTATGACTCGAGGGTACCTAACAACAACAAGTGCACAATGGTATACCACACCTTCCTATACCTATCTAACTGTAACTTGTTGTTAGGTACCATCGAGTTGGTGTCCTACTCATATGCACAACAGGTAAAACATTATTGTCAGTGCTTCTCTGCTATTCATAGAGTTTTCAATGGCAGATTGAATTTTGGGAGTGGGTTACCAGGTCCTTCTCCCAAGCCTACAGCACCTGGTATTCCCAGGCAGTCTCCTATCCAAATACTAACTAGGCCTGACCCTGCTTAGCTTCCGAGATCTGATGGGATTGGATGCCACAGTGGTGTGGCTGCAGGCCACTGCAACTAGGTACCCTGAAATCATCCTTCCCCCAGTCCCACCCCTCTCACTCTCTCCAGCCTCTTTTAACCACCCAGCATTCTACTCTTAACTTCTGTGAGATCTGTCCTGGGTGGGAGTGAGGCGGGGGTCAAGAGTAGTGAAAGAATTTATCAGAGCTCAAAAGTTTCTTAGTGCACAGTAAGAGGGCAGTGGGCAGGCAATCAGAGAGAGTTTATTATTCTGCTGCTGGTGTTTATATGGGGTCTCTGGGTAGTCTGCAGCTGGCTTCACCGTGGCTGGAAATGATTCCCTTTTGCAACAGTTTGAGGGATTAGTCTAATTAACTTTGTTTTGGAGGGTTTTCTGTCAACCTCCTTGTCCCTATAGCCATTGGTTTTTAGTGGTGGGGACTGCTGTTAGAGAGTGCCTGTTTCTGTCAAGTCACATCATCCCCTGTAGTACCACTAAGAGATAGCGTTTCCTCACAAGATCAAACTTTTTAGATTCCACATATGAGTGAGATAATGTGGTACTTGTCTTTCTGTGCCTGGCTTATTTCACTTAATATAATAATCTCTAGTTTTGTCCATATAATCACACATATAGGAGTTCATTCTTTTTTATGGCTTAGTAATACTCCATTGTTCTTATGTACTACACTTTCCTTGCCCATTCATCAGTTGATGGACACTTAGGTATTTTTCAGGTATTTTCTTTCTCACTTGCCCTTGGCACGCACACATGTATGGGCACGCACACACATGCACACATACACTCACAAAAATCAAAGTTATTCTTTAGAAAAATTTAATTATAGGGGCAGAACCGAGCATAACAGAACTGAGTCAAAGGTGAGGCTGAAAATGGGGAAGCTAAGTAACAGCTTGAAGAACAGAGGGGACTTCAGCCCTGTTTCCCTCTCTATTCAGAGAATCCCCAGAGACAAGCATATAGTCACAAGTGAGAGATGCAAGGATTATCAACAATGAACATAAATTAATCCATGGAAAATGCTTACAGACATTGATACATGGAAGTCCTGCAAAGAAAAATCTAATTCATTGTTTAATCCGCCTACAGTGGAACTTGCCCATCCATAAGCACCATCCATTTGCACAAAATCAAATTTTTATTTCCTTATCCAAGTGTCTCCTGACTTCAATGGAAATCTTCTCTGTGAATGACTGAGATAAAAATAATAAACAGAAAAGAGGAACTAGGAGAGAGAATGAAAAGAAATTCAGGGAGATGAAAACTCCTCCCCAGGAAGACACAAATGTATACTGCATCCTTGCTTTGGGAAGAGGAAACATTAGAAAATAAGGAGCTTTTGGAAATAAAAGAACGTGTGGCTGAACTTAAAAATTCCATTCAATGTTTTGAAAGTAAAGTTAAGGTAATACTACAGAAGACAGAACAGGGACTTGAATGTACTGCAAACTTGGAAATGTCATAGAACCAGTGTATGGTAGGAATAAAATCCAAACAATGAAAACTATAAGAAAATTCAAGTAAAAACATAAGAAAATCAGAAATACAAGATAACCTTTTTTTCTTTTCACATGTAGAAGTTCCAGGAAAAAAAGGAGATAGTACAAGAGATCAAATTATTGAAGAAATAATTCAAGAAAATTGCCAGAAAGTGAATTACATGAATATCCAGGCTGAAATGGTTCATAGAATGCCTAATATAATGAATAAAAGAAAACCCACACTAAGCGATATCATGATAAAATTTTGGATACTAAAAATACAGAGAAGATCCTAAAATAAGACTGAAATTTAATTTTTTAAGAGTAAGACTAGAACCCAGCCTAGAAGACAATAGAAGGATATTATAAAATTTTTGAGGAATTCCAAACCCTGTCCAAACTTGATCAGTCCGTTTTCAGATACTCTAGGAACTCTCAACTCTATTTTTTTAGGACACTACTAGAAGAAATTCTCTAACTAAAGAAGATAGGAAAGGAAGAAAAAACAAGACATGAGTCCAACAATCGGGCCATAAAGCCTACATACAAGATGAAGAGTCTCCAAACAATGAGGGAGAAGAGCTAGAAGGCAATTGGCCAGATTTGTGCAGAAAGATGAGGGCTCTAAGAAGCAGTTGGAGCTAATGAATTATTGGATGCTTTTGATCATATGGATAGCAGGGGTGGGTGGAGTGGAATAGTGCAGATCTGGCAGAGCCATGGGAAAAGAGTTAGTGAATGGACATAAGAAAATTAACCAAATGAAAAAACAAGGAAACTGTAAATTCCAGGAAAAATTAAAAGTTTTATAAGAAAGGATGTTTTTTCATCAGAGTATAATACTCATGTAGTGATACAATATAAACATACAGTATGATTCAACTTAAACACAGATAGAAATATTTTTGAAGGACAGGTATATGGGTGAGAGAATGTGTGTTATTGCGTGGGAGGAGGGGGTCTGACTTTGTTTAACAAAATGCAAATAATCAATGTTTCAAACTGATACATGAAGAGACAGAAGAGTAAATACAAATACATTATGTAATTATTGAGCTGTCCTAGAAGAAACAGGTAAAAGAATCAAAAGTGGTGGATACTAGGGCAAATAGTTGCATTTTCTATAGTAAAACTTTTCTTGCTATTTCTATGAATTGCTTTGAACAAATCAAAGTTAACCTAAAAGTAAAGAGTATTGATAATTTTTTAAATAAATTATTGACTGGATTGATGCAATTGATTAGTTCTTATCTACAAAATTAAAAATTTAAAAAGTAGAGTATGCAATGTTAAAAAATAAAAATCTTAAAATAAGTCTTGAATACTGAATTATACTAATTAACTTTTGCAGGGGAAAGATGTTATAATGATCTTTTCACATTTGGAGATTCTTCAAGGTCTTTCCTTATATCCCTGCGAATGTGAAAGGGTTATTTAACTAAATACAAATAAGCAAAGTAAAAACATTTTGAAGAGATTTCTGCCATCTGGAAGAAATTCTTACTTTACTGAGATTTTCTCTAGAATTCCTTTACATAGGCACTTTGTCTGGTCCATTTAATTCCTTACTGATACCTCAGTGAAGAACATAGGGAAGATCAAGATAAGAGATACTTAAAACTAAAGAACTAGGAGCTGCTGCCACTTCTCAATGGTTTCTAAAAAGACAAGATAAAGCACTTCTGGTACTCTAGTGTGAGCTAACAGGAAAAGACTTTGTATCAGTTAGCTGGTGTGTCACTATGACAGGGATACAGAACAACATAGACTAATGGGAGGAAATATTTATTGAGGGCTCATGTTTAGGTGATCACAGTCCATAATGGCGGCAGAGCAGGCATGGCACTGGCAGGTGGCAGGGTTATGTTGCATGACCTCATGGCATGGCAGATCAAAGCAAAGAGACAGTGAACCAAACCCAGGGCTCTGGGTAAACTACAAAGGCCTCCCCCCTTAACTTGCTTCTGCTTAGGTGGTCCCGCCTCTCAAAGTTCAACAACCTCCCAAAACAGAACCCCCAGCTGGGGACCAAGTGTTCAAGCACACAGCCTTTGGGGGGCATTTTAGATTCACACCATGACAATATACCTTCACCAAAGTGTGACATTTATGCCAAAGGAGCCTATCCACTGCCATGGTAAGCAGAGTGAATATTTAGTGCTGTTAAGGGGAATGGTCTAATCCAAGAAGTCACTGAGCATGGTCTGGAAACTGCTGAACTTAAGAAACTTTGAGTTTGCCCAAACTCACTTTTTAAAGAAAGAAAAGGCAAGTTAATCCCCTTAAACAAAGTTTTTATTTTTGTTTTTGTTTTTTGGTACTGGGGGTTGAACCCAGGGCCTCGTGCTTGCATGCTTTGCAAGTGCTGTACTACTGAGCTGCACCCTGAGCCCATTTTACTTTTACGTTTTTGAGACAGGGTCTTGCTAAATTACACAGACTGCCTCTGGTCTCGAGCTTGAGATCCTCCTGCCTTTGCCTCCTGAGTCGCTGGGATTACAGGTGTGTGCCACTGTGCCCCACTCTCCCTCAAGTAAAGTTAAAGGTGAATTTACATCACCTTCGAAAAAAATTCTGACTTTTTTTTTTTTAAAAGATATTACTATGAGAGTTGCCTTAATTGGTAGGAATGCAACAACATGAATTGACTCTTGAGGGAGTAAACATAAAGCGCATGTCACCCTGCAGCCTCATTAGGCAGAGCTCAGGGAGACTTAATCTCTATGGCTCTTTGAATGATTAGTGACCCATAGCCCCTTAACTCTCTCCCAAGCCTGCAAATCCACCCTTGAGTTATAGAGTGGCAGAGTCAGTCAAAGAGTAAGGCTGACAGCAGCTCCCTATTGGTGTATTTTATTATCTTTGCTGGCTTCCAGAAAGCTACCTCTTGCACCATCAGTACCCTACCTCCTAATGACAACTCAAGGCAGCCCTCTGAGGTGAGACCAGATACATCCAGCCCCTAAGGGTGTTTGGGGAAAAGAAGGACAAGGAAATCAACCAGCAGCCTCTTGTTGACATTCCAGAACAGAAGGACTTTTCTGTCTCTGAGGCATCTCAGCAGGGAGAGGCGATACCAGGGCAGTAGGATAGAGGTCGTCAATATTCTCCAGTTTGCAGGTTTATGTGGGGCCAGTGAGGAACAGCTGGTCCCCCTGTCAGAACAGAAAGGCCATATGAGCCCTGAGTAGCAGCTGGGTGGTATCTCCTTGCAGGGGACCTAGGAAGAGGACTTTCTGCCTCTCTCCATGTGAACCTGGGTGCTCCCCCCATCTCTGTTGTCTTATTCCAGATGTCCTGGCAGATGTCCAGTCCAGCAATCTTTAATTTCATCAAGAGAAGAGCTCAAACACTTTAGAATGCTGATTTCTTCTCCTGTGACTGTGGGTATTAATCAGAACAGCTGCTTTATAGGAGTGTTATGAAGGTTAAATTTATAGTTAAGTACATGTAAGATGATTAGAGGAATCTATGGCATAATGGACATTAACTATCATGATCTGCAGTAGTCATGGTAGTATTTGGAAGTGTAAAAAAATATGTAAGCGATGAATTTACAGCTTACTCAAGGAGACAGGTGGGCAATTGGGCAGCTTTGTATTATCTGGATGAAATAAAGTGTCAGGGTTCTGAATGGGGATTTCCATGCTGGGAGAAATGGGTCAGTGTGCACTAAGCCTTGCAAATGCAGCCCAGGGTGCTTACAAAAACGGAATCTCTCCAAAGTTGGATATCCACTACAAAATCATTGGCTGTAGGAAAATAAATGTTATTCATTGATTTATTGATGAATATTTCTGAGCCTTTGCTCTGAAGCCTTCTTCCATAGTTGAGAAAGCTGAGGAGTCAGGAGGTTATACTAACTTGTCAAAGGACATGAAGTTAAGGGGAGTCCCTGAGAAATGCTCTATTGAGTATTCTGTGCTGTACCCCACTTTTTTGTGTGGTACTCGGGTTGAACCCAAGGCCTCGTGCCTGCATGCTTTGCAAGTGCTGGACCACTGAGCTGCGCCCCCAGACCATTTTTTTTTTTAAGTTTTTGAGACAGGGTCTCACTAAATTACACAGACTGCCTCTGGTCTCGAACTTGCCATCCTCCCGCCTCTGCCTCCCGAGCCACTGGGATTACAGGCGTGCGCCACTGTGACCGGCTACCCCACTCTTAAAGAGAGACCAAGGGGTGGGGAGAAGGGAAGACATTCCTTGAGAGTTGTAGCCAGTGTTGAGCCTTGCCAGTCATGCAAATAGGACAAAGTACGAAGCACTTGAGAAGGGGGCAGGACAGCCTGGCCATACGTGCCAGAGTCTCCATTCTATATCACGTGATAATTATGTAATGATGGCAAGGATCACAGTGAAGTGGTGTTGCCCTAGGGTTCCAGTTCAAATCCTTGCTTTGACATATATTCTTAGACAAGGTGCCTAAACTCTCTTAGCCTTTGTTTCCTTGCAAGTAAAACCTGATCAACTATGGTACCAACCTCTTAGAATTGTGATTATGAGAATTAGAAGATTAGAGAATTAGAGAATTAGCTCCCAAACCAAAGAAACTGCTCAGTAAATATTATATCTTAAGAGGGATCCATATTCTTTCTAAGGAACACAAATAGTACAGTTAGAACTAGAAATTGAACACAGGGCTCTCGGACTCTAAAGCCTGCTCGTCACTTAGGTTTATCATAGGCCACTGTGGCACAAAGTAGAACCAAGGCAGGAAGAAAGACGAGGCAATCCATTAGATTTGGAATCTAATGTGAACATTGGTGCAGCCCCTGAAACAGAGCTGTACCAGTGCTCACGTTAGATTCCAAATTTAGAAGAGCAAATTAAATTCTGGACTTGGCTCTGAGGTTGCAAGGAGCCCCTGCATAGGTTGGCAAATCTGTCAACCCCTTCTGGATTCTCTTGCACAGGCCACATGGGGTCTCAGGGAACAAGCTAGGAGTGGGACGTGGCCTGGGAGTGCTTGGAAGGGAATGTGAAAACTGGCCCCTTACCTTTAACCAGGGTGCATCTTGGCATGCGAGAGCCACTGCTTGGTAAGTGTCTTGTTTGGTGGAGGGTGAGTGGGAACAGTCCCTATGGGAAGACAAGATAGGAAGAAAGGAGAAGACTGGGCTAGCAGGAGTACTTGCGGCCAAGGTAGAGCTCGTCAGGGAGCAAGGAAGTGGCATGTGCAATGAAGTGACATATATCTTAGGAACAGGGTTCCATCCAGAAACTTCTCGTGTGAATCTGAAGATTGAGTGTCTTTCTCACCAATGTATCACCCTCTCTTCCACCACAACTTCACATTTGTTCATCCAACAAATGCTACTGCTTATCAAGTGAAGTTCTAGGCATTGAGGATTTGGTAGTGTTTTTTTTGTTGTTGTTGCTCCTATTTTTTAAAAATATTTTTAAAAAAATTTTTATGTGTTCCAGGCATGGTGGCACATGCCTGTAATTCCAGCAACTCAGGAGGTGGAGGCAGGAGAATCGAAAGTTCCAGACCAGAGATAGTCTGTGTAATTTAGTGAGGCCCTGTCTCAAAAAAGTGATAAAATGGGCTGAAGGTGCAGGTCAGTGGTACAGCACTTGCAAAAACATGCAAGTGTGAGGCCCAGGGTTCAATCCCTAGTACTGCCAAAAAAAATTAAATCAATAAAAAAATAAAATAAAATTTTTATGTGGAAACAGCTCCTGGGCTTTATAGCCTAGAGGGGAAGACAGACAATGAACAAATAAGGAAATATAGAATGAAATATGGGGCTGTGGTGTAAAGAAAAAAATAAGCAGAATAAGAAATAAAAGTGTTTGGAGCTACCTATTATAAACAAGACAGGGAAAATCTTGCGGATGGAGCAGAGAATGAATGACCTAGCAGCTATATAAGAAAAAGAATTGTAGGCCGAGGAAATCGCAAGTGCAAAGGCCCTGAGTACACTCATGTCTGGCCCCAAAAGAGATGGAGCAAAAGGGCAGGGGTAGTCCAGGCAGAGACAGGGAAAAGAATGTGTAGGAGCTAGGGCAGACAATGTGTGGGAAGCAGAGCCTGCACAGCTTTGACAGCTGGGAAACATGACGTGATTCTGAATGAGAAGTTTCACTTCTCATTTGTTTTAGGGGGATTATTGCTTCCAAGATGGGGACCAATAGGTTTGGTTCCTAACTGTTCCCAAAAGAACAATTTTAATGTTGAAAAGGAGAATGTAAAGAGGAAGGTGCCACCCAGGAGAGGTTATTTACATTTCTTCACACTGGAACTGGACATAACTCCTATACCCTAGGGTCTGCTTTAAAGCACAATAGGATGGCAACTGAGTAATCCCTCTCTCCTATGGGGTGGACAAAGAGGGAGAATTCTGACACAGAGAATTCAAAATAAATAGGGTTTCCTTTGGAGAATGCTTGTGAGAAACACTTAGAGAAGCGGATGTAGACATTAATTTTATTGTGGCTGGCAATGGAAAAAGGAGGCAGGAACCTCGTGGCTGGCTTGGGAAAGCCACTCCAGTATTAAAGTCTTCCCCAAAAGGTCTTCTAAGTGGATAGTCCACATGTGAGTGGCAGGTGACAGAAAAACACCATGAGTAAGACAGCAGTGGGGACACAACTACTTCCAGAGCTCAAGAACTGATTTCACAAAGAAAATAAATTATCTCGAGGCTCCTGAAATAGGCAAGAGTCTAGTGAACCATCTACATTGTGTAATAACCTGGGGAAGGCTAAAACAGCAGCGCTTGGGCCTTTTCTTCATTATCTTCCATGCTGTAAAAGGTATTCTCTGGATTGTTATTATTATTATTTTAAATTTTTGCAGTATGAGGGGGTTGAACCCAGGGCCTACCTGCTACCCAAGTGCTCAACCCCTTCTTATTTTTTATTTTGAGTCAGGGTTTTACTAAGTTCTGCAGGCTGCCTCTAGCCTTGATGTCACAATCCTCCCCCCTTAGCCTCCCCAGTAGCTGAGATTATAGGCCTGTGCCATGGCACCCAGGTTGGATTATTGACATAAAACTGCTTTGCCTTTTGCATCTCAAAATTTTCCCCATAGTTTACCATTGATATGGAGGAGCCCCAAGTGAATAACAATATACTTGGCCTTTTGGATCTCTGAGCCACCAGTGTGTAACCCCAGCACATGGCTGCTTCTACTGTCAGCATTCCCAACCTGAAATAAGGCAGCCTATAAGGCTGACTCTGGGATCAGACTGCCCATTGGGGCTTTGGCACTGGATCCTGACTTTCTATGTTTATTGGGCTTGGATATACCTAGATTTTTTTCCTTTATAAAATAAGGGAAAATATTAGGGTATTTGTGACAACTTAGTATAAATGTACATATACATCAATAATGCATGATACAGAGCTCCACAATTAATGTTAGTATTATTAGTTATACTGGCTTATAGTTGTCATATTTCTCTATCTTTTCTCTCTTTCCTTTCTTCTTTGTCTTAAGACTTTTTCTACTTATTTCTTTTGTTTCCTTGTTATCACTATTCATGATCATCAAGGCATTATTCTTGCTGCAGTATTATATTCCAGGAATAGGCTGGAGACCTACCTGCTTTAGGTAAATAATATGGTATGATAGTGAATGGGATGATGCAAGTCAGGGTCAGTATTGTACGAGGCTGAACTCTACAAAAGCTTAATACCCCTTGCCAGCCCCCTTGTCAGAAGGCAGACGGATGCAGGAAGAGGCAAGGGGGAGAGTCTTAAGAAAGCGTAAAGAAAGGGGAAGATGGGAAAAGAAGAGGGTGAAGAACAGCCACAGAGAATCCTCAAGGTGACAAACCCACCTTGTAAAGAACATAAACATGAACTTATTTCCCAGGGTTCTTTACCATGCTGAGATGGAGAGAGTTCATCCTTAATTATAACCACAGCTCTAATTGATAACGCTGAGGTGTACATGAATGCTTCAGGAAGGCCCACTTTTGTATGAATGAGATCTTCATGTTGTTGTTTTTGTTAGGTCCCATTGGAGATCTTCATAGGCCATGGAAAGGATTGTTGTTGTTAGGTGCTGTCAAGTTAGTATCCAACTCATAGCGACCCTATGTGCAACAGGCAAAACACTATTGTCAGTGCTTCTCTGCTGTTCATAGGATTTTCAATGGCAGATTGAGTTTTGGGAGTGGGTTTCTGGGTCTGTCTTCCAAGCCTGGTGTTCCCAGGTGGTCTCCCATCCAAGTACTAACCAGGCCCTACCCTGCTTAGCTTCCAAGATCTGACGGGATCCAGATGCCACAGGGCTACCGCTGCACACACTGAGTTCTCATGACCTCTATCAGTCTCAGGATAAGAGTGGACACCTCCACCTCATATCCTTAAAGCCTGTGTTCTTTGATCTGACCCACAGCAGAAAGAGTTTCAGTTCTGCCCCATTTAACTATGTGAACCTCAGCAAACTGTTTATCCTCTTAAGGACTCAGTTTCCTGGTTTATACAATGGTAATGGCAGAAATGAGTGGATCAAGTTAATGTTACTAAATGGTGTCCATTGGAGGCCACTCAAGGCCAAAGGTTAGCTCAAGAGCCATGGAGATTGGGAAATCTGTAATTCAGCCTTGCCCACACTCTCCCTGCTTCATCCAGAATTGTTCTTTCTGTCAGGGATTGTGCTTTTGCACTGCAGGGCAAGAATAGAGCTGAACAAGGTCTTCAATGCGAAGACTGGAGTCACTAGCATTGCTTTTACCTCCTATTTCCTGTTTCTGTTTCTCATGAGGTGATGTGATCCTATGATGTGCAGAGGACATGAAAATAATGATCCTATGATGTGCAGGAGACAGAAATAAATCAGAAAAATGGTGTACTAACCAGGTTGGGGTTTTGGGTGACCCTCAAGTCTTGCTTAGAAAGTGGTAGTGGAAAGCTTTTGCATCTCACTGCACCAGGTTGTTTACTCTTGTCTCCTTGACCTTGATAGCTCTGAAATATAGAATTGATCTTTCCTGCCTCAGATCAAGGGCAGAGCCCAGTTTGAATCACCTATTTTTATTAAGAGTCTGTTACGTGATCTGTAATTTAGTTTAAAATATATCCCCAAAGACTATGATTAAAATACACGCTATTAGTTATCCTACTTTGTTTACACATTGCAGGGGGCGATTCACTAGCATTTAATTAAAAGGCCAAACTTCAGAAATGGTTACTACAAGCATGTGGCTATCCTTATCTTCAGCGGACACCAGAGGTTCTGATCATAGCATGTTTTCAGATTTATACTGATGAATCTGCTGGTATTCAAAACATGCAGATCAGCTACAAATATACATGTTATAGCAATAGTTCTGCAGTTGCATAGAACATAACAATTCAGTGGAGCCAGAAGTTTTAACCCCTCGCAGTGGTACCTGAAACTTGATTCTGAAGCTGGTTTTTATTGTTAGTTTTTGTTGTTTGCTTTTTTTGCTTTTTTAGCTTTGGGTTTGTTTTTTTGTCAAGCAACTGATTCTCAGGTTGCCGGATTCATCATCTAAGGTCACCTGGATCCCTGATTCCAGAACAGTGTTGCTTTGGGAGTATGCAGAGGCATGATCACAATTAAGAGGGCAAAGACTTATATTTCATCCAGTTTATAGAGCAGATCATATGAATTATTTTGTCCCTTTGTTGATAAATACTCATATAAGGGGCAGATTTTGCCTTGAAATCTGCCTCCAATAGAATTTAGAGCAGGATTTTAGGGACAGAAACTTATACATTTACTACCCAAAGCCTGGTGCATGCAGCTGGTGGCTGAGGCTTTGTTAGGAACAAAAAATGGGGCCATTCCAGACCTACTGAAGAGAAGTCTGCATTTTAATAGGATCCCAGGCAATTTGTGGACAAGTTAAAGTTTGTGGTGGTCTGTTACAGAACTAATCTACCCCTAACTTTAGACAGTTATTGATAGCAAAAGGAATATAATAATCATGAAGCATGAGATTAGGTTAAGCCAGTTTGTAATAGCAAGCAAGGAGAATTTTCAGGAACTTTATGCTGCGAAACCTCTCCAAATTCTCAGAAGGAAGGGCGAGAGAGGACGAAGGAAGGAAGTGAAGCTTAGTAGAAGTTACAAACTCAGATACCTGTATGGACAAGGCCAGTTAGAAAAACGAAGCAGGAAGGATGCAAACTACTGAAAACTGGAGAATTTCTACATCTTTAAAAAAATCTACCATTACTCAGCTCTGGACTGGTGCCACACAGAATGCGGGCCTTCTGATGCTAGACCTTCTCTCTCTTTCTCTCTCTCTCTCTATATTTTTTCCCCAAAGCCCAGAATATATATTTTAATGGAAAATTCTCTGGTTTTTGTTCAGTGAGGATCAGTAGACTAAATCTAATTCTATCAGCTAAGAATAGCTGAGCTAACTCAGTCACCAACTCCTTCAAAATGCCCATTGCAAGTCACTTCTTTCTATGTTTCTATTTGTGCATTCTTTTCATGGGTTATTATTAGGGAGCATGTAATTTCCCAAATCCATTAGAAAAATAATGATGTATTTAGAAGACCTCAAAGGTTCTGAGAATGCACTGCTGATTTCAGCTGGTGATAATGCCCTTGGGAAGCTGGCAACCTGCAGCTTTCCAGTGGGATCTCTATTTTCAGATGGAGAATCCAAGAGATCTGAGATTGAACTTTTTAACCATTAGCTGTTTCCTGAACAGGTGGCTGCTATAGACTTTGGCATTTGGTGACACACAACTGAGTTTAAGGATGGTAGTGTTTGATTGACAGTTTTATTTCTCTGGGGAGACACCAAGACATTAGGCAGTGGGCAGTAGGATGGCTATGCATGCTGGGGAGAGAGCTCAGAGCTCCTGGGTGAATGCAGTGATCTGCTTCCATAAGAATGTGCTCCAGACTTGAATGATTTTCAAAGTCTTCTAAAGACCAGCAGCATTACCACTTCTTGGAAAGTATTTTAAAAATTCAGGAACCCAGGCCCAATCACAAACCTACTAAATAAAATTTCGGGAGAAGGACCCAGCAGCCCACTCCCCCTAAACAATCAGCTATTGAAAACCCTATGAATAGCAGAGAAGCACAACAATAGTGTTTCACCTGTTGTATGTAGGGTCGCTCTGAGATGGACACTGACTCAATGGCACCTAACAACAACAACAACAAATAAAAATTCATCTGTAGCCATAGCACCCCAGCATCTGATCCCACCTGATCTTAGAAGCTAAGCAGAGTCAGCCTGGTTAGTCCTTGGATAGGAGACCATCTGGGAATACCAGGTGCTATAGTATAGGGAGAAGAACCTGGCAGCCTACTCCCAAATCAATCGCCACTGAAAACCCTATGAATAGCAGAGAAGCACTGACAATAGTGCCAGGCATGGTACATTGTCAGCGAGTGTTTCATTCTGTTGTACATAGGGTTGCTATGAGTGGGACCCCACCCAATGGCACCTAACAACAGCAATAACAAATAAAAATTCTAGGTGTCAAGCTATAAAAGAGTATCTTACGTAGACACCTCAGATGGTTCGTATACATACTAAAATTGTCAATCTATAGATCTTCAGTGAAATGATATTAGGTGGTAGCAAATTATTCTGATTTTCTATGAATGATAAAATAAAAAGTAACGTGTTTTATCTGTTACAATCAGAATTAGTATGTTGGAAATGACAATTGATTGGGATATTTGTGTAATGGTATTATGTTGGAGACCTAGCACACTGACTTACACCAGGGATCCTATAAAAGCCAGTTCTTTAGGAAGCAGTGCTCTGATCTGTAGTGTTTTCAGATTTCATGTAAATATTCCTACCATGGCCAATTTCTTGCTACCAAGAGGACATCTCTGAATGCAAATTTGGGAAGGGACATGTAGAATGGATTGTTAAGAGCCTCTGACAGCTGACTCCAGATCACCACGGAAGAACCCTTCACAAACCAGACCCAGAGGGAGATATAAGTGTAAGGAACAATGACAACTCTATGTAAAGGAATACATATATTTTACACCAACCAAAAATATAGCCATACCACCCTGGCATTTGGTCTTGTCAGATGTTGGAAGCTAAGCAGGGTCAGGCTTGGTTAGTCCTTGTATGGGAGACTACCTGGGGATACCTGGTGCTATAGGCTTGGGAGAAGGACCCGGCAGCCTACTCCAGAAACAATTAGGCATTGAAAACCCTATGAATATCAATGACCTCTGACAACAGTGCCAGGCATGGCACAATGTCAGGTAATGTTTTATTCTGTTGTACATAGGGTCACTAAGAGTGGGACCTGACTCAAGGGTACCTAACAACAACAGAAATTTATACTGAATCCAGACATAGTGGTCCAGATAGTTACATTGGATTAGGCAGGCAACTTTTTTTTTTTTTCTCAATGAAGTCAGTTTATAGGCTTGGGATGGGCTTCTCCAAATTTAATGTCCACATGGATCCCCTATGGATCTTATTAAAATTTAACTTCTGTTCAGCAAGGTCTGGAGGATGGCCTGAGATTTGGTCTTCCTAACAAGCTTTCTATGAGACTGATGATGCTGGTCTGTGCCCCACATTTGAGACTCTTACCCGAGACTCAAAGAAAGTTGAGTCACTTTGCCTCTTTTTCTGGAACCCTAACTAAAGCCACAAAACTTTCTACTACAAGTGGTTGAAAAGAAGCACCCTAACTAGCACCAGAGGAAATGGACAGAGAACTCCAGGAAATACTGTGCTGGGATCTGGCCAATCAACTCCATAGCGTTCTTCTGCAGGGATCGAGTCGCTGCAATGAGGGGAAAGACTTCTTTTGTCTATAGACCGGAAGTAAAGGTCAATTCTCTGTTTCTGTGGGTGACTAAGTTGGGGATTGGTAACCAAAACTGATTGTGAAATCAGCTACAATAAAGATGGTGGTGGTGCACATCTGTAATCCCAGTGACTCAGGAGATAGAAGGAGGATTGCAGGTTTGAGGCTACTGACAGCATGCATAACTTAGTGAGAACCTGTCACAAGATAAAAGATTTTAAAAGGAGTTGGGAGTGCAGTACTGAAAAAAAGAAAAAAAGAAAAAAAAAAAAGGATAACAGACACGATAAATTGATTGCCCATAGAAGCCACAGGAGCCTTAGGAATATCAGAGGCATACACTGAAATCACAGCTTCTGATTGATGTCACTCTTTTAGATGTATCACTTTAGAGATCCCAAAACACCCTTGAAGGGTTAGGTCTTACTCTTGGGAGTTAAAAATGCCAAACTTGTTAGTGACAACAAACCTCTCCTATCCTTTTATGAACAATGATAGAGTGTTTCTAAATATTTATGGGTATGGTTAAGCATATAAGCATATAGACTAGATATTTTATCTACTGATTTCTCCAAAGATCCCGCTGATTGTGTAGAGTGGCTATTATTGTGCTTGTTTTAAATTCACGCTTTTTACGTATTTATATATAAACACAGGTAAATGTGTTACAAATAATTCCAATGCTATTATATAATTATGAGACATATTGTTCAACATGCAACCATAGAATCCATTAATGGTACACAAGAAAATGCATATGTCATGTAATGAGAACACCTTGGCATTACTCAGAGGGAAACCCACACACCCAACAGAATGGAGTTGAGGAAGTTTGTATATGCGGTGAGTACAGGACTGAAGGACACTGAAGGGCTTGACAAGTGCCTTCACCCAGTGGAAAGGTGATCAAGCCAGGCATGAGATGCCCTTCTCAGGTCCTCACCCCTTCTCAGATCCCCGGAGTGTGGGATTAGCCCAGGTCAGGCCTGAATAACTTCCAAGGGGAAGACTTGGCTCCATAGAGACCTCCAGGACAGGGAGTAAGGTTCCCAGGCTATGAAGGGAGAGTCCCAGGTCCACAGCCACAGACAACTGTCCTGGCAACTCTTTCCCTGGCTGACATATCCATTCCTTTAAGGACACGCCACCTGCAACTGGAGAACTGTGACTTCCGATCCCATCAGCTCTCCGAAGCTAAGCAGGGTCAGGCCTGGTGCTTGGATGGGAGACCGCCTGGGAACACCAAGTGCTGTAGGCTTGGGAGAAGGACCTGGCAACCCCCTCCCAAAAATCAATCCGCTAGTGAAAACACTATGAATAGCAGAGAAGCACTGACAATAGTGTTTTCCCTGTTGTACCTAGGGTTGCTATAAGTCGGATACCGACTTGATGGCACCTAACAACAACAAGGACATGCCATTGGTGTTAAAAGCTATGGGCTGCACCTATCAGAAGGGTTTCCCTGCTTCTTCCCCATGGAGTGGGAAGAAAGATGCATTTTTTTCCCTAATATTTGAGGGTTGAACTGTACATACTTCGCTAGTGCTCTACCACTGGTCTGTACTCCAGCCCATTTTTAAAATTTTGAGGCAAGGTCTCACTCAGTCACACAGGCTGCCTCTGGTCTTGAAATTGACATTCTCTTGCCCCAGCCTCCTGAGTCACTGGGATTACAGGCGTGTGCCACTGCTCCTGACTACGGTACATGCTTTTTGAAATGAGACCCAGTTCTGTCAATCTCTAACCTTAGTGAGTATGCCTGACTCTCTCTGCTTGTGTTGGCCCAATTGCCATTGATTTCCCCTCCCTTCCTTTTCTCCTTCTGTCCTTCCTGGCAAGAAACCTCCAATGACAGTGGTGAAAATGCCACTTACTCGACATCCATATCCCTTTAGGTAGCTATGTGATCCATGTCTGTCAAATTAAAGGAGAATTCGATTTGAGCCCCCTAGATAAAATTTTCTTTCCTACTAAAAAGGGATACTGCAGCAACATAAGCCCCTACTCTCCTCTATTTTACCTGTGGTCTTAGAAGTATATACAACTGATGTCTGAAGCAATTGCAGTCATCATATAACCATGAGACAAGAAGCCTATAGACTGTCAAAATGCCATGGAGGGAGGTGTGGAAGAATAGATAGTGCTAGGGAACTTGATGTTATTATTAAGCTGCTGACTCAATTGTGGGACCCAGGTTTACAGATTCTGTTATAAGGGATAATATGATGTGATTTTTGTGTAAGCTACTATCAGGTATCATTATCTGCAATTTAAAACACCCTAATTGATATGCAGGGCTAGGGTTTAGTTCATTTGGCACAGGACTGCTCCATAGTTCCTGAGGACTTGGGTTCGATCCCCAGCACCTCAAAAATAGAAGAAGGACATGGCAGTCCACTCCTGAAACAATCAACCACTGAAAACCCTATGAGAGTCACTATGAGGCAGACATGACTCATGGCACCTAACAACAACAAACAATTGATACATAAGTTATATAATCTCTCTGAGCCTAAACTTTCTCATCTAAAATGTGAGGCTAACACTGTCTAGAGAACTGAGGGTAATGAAGTTATTTGATCTACATAGGTCACCTGGCATACTGTTGTCTACCCAAAGTAAGTATTTAGTACATGTTAGTTAAATACAAAGAAAAACTGAGTGTAAGCACTGTTTTTGGTTAAATATTTGATGATTGATATTTTAGTACTGGGGAGTTGAACCCAGGACAGGCAAGCACTCTGCCCACTAAGGCATTCCTCTAACACTTTTTAAAATTTTTAAATTTGAGACAGGGTGTTGCTAAATTGTGTAGGCTGCCTCTGGCCTTGGTTTTGCGATCCTCCTACCTCAGCCTCCAGAGTAGCTGAGATTATAGGCACTCTGATTGATAAACCTTCTAATATGGACAAGTAGTACAATAATTTTTTTTGCTTTAGTCTGCTGAATATTATTACTTTATAGATACATACCCTCTGTGTACCAATGTTTACACACACACACACACATACACACACACACACACACACACACACACATTTTTCCTCCCATCCTTTTTGGGGCTTTGTTGGGGAGCTATTTCCCTCTTCTCTGTGGAAGTAGGTTTATCACAGTAGAGTTCAAAGGCTCAGAAAACATTCTGTTTACTTACAATTGCTACTCACTTAAGAACTCTCTCTACATCTATGTAGGCTGGTTTAAGCCTCATTATTTCATTTTCCTGGTACGTTCTTTGGCAGGTTACAGACTTTACCAGAACCTTGGAAGCATGCTTACTGATCTAATATAAAATACTGTGAGGCCTATTGTCCGCCCAGATGGGGGAAACAAGCAGCCTGTAAGCTGCCGACTTTGTTTCCCTTCTTTGTCCCTTTAGAAGTGGCTGCTGTCACAGACTCCAGGGGAGCTGTTGAAAGAGGTTTTCTTTTTCTGCAGCTTAGAAAGGAATCAACTTGTCTACAAAAATCATCTTTCATTGTCAGGACAACAATGGCCCTCCAAGCCTCCTCTCTGTCTTCAAGTGGAATTTGAAAGGGATTGGTCTCTTAGAATTCCAAAGGGGAAGAAATCTACTAAGACTCTACTGCTGAAGTGCTGGGTAAAGGAACCCTGTGTCCTTCCTTCTCAATAAGGTGTATGAAATGGCCCTTCTTCTCTAGGAAAATTTCAAGGGGATAGAGTGACAACTTACAGATTACTCTTATCTTTCCTTTTCATGGGCAGAGAATTCTCTCTTGGTAAAAGTGGTGGTGGTAGTGGTGAGGCTGGCTTAGCACAAGCTAGTGCTGAATTAGGCAAGCTACTAAGGAAGGGAGCCCTGATACACATATACACATTGGCTACACAGATTGATATCATAGGGCTCTGACATCTCTCTAAATTCAGAACCAAAATATGCCTCTCGTGAACATAGTGTTAACTCCTAGAGACAGAGACTCAATACTTACTTTCTAGAACATTCTAGAACATACCTAAGCAAACAAAGCTGCTCCTTCAAGAGAGGAACACAGTACTTACTGACTTTGGTTTTACAATAACAAAGACTGGAACTTCAATCTTTCCTCTATTACTTACTAGTAACATGTCCCAAGGCTAAGTTATTTGACTTCAGTTTCGTCATTTGGAAAATGAGAGTTTTAATAAAACCTACTTCATAGTAGGGCTGGGTAAAGCAATGATCCACAGTCTCTTAGGACCCAGGTTCAATCCCCAGCACCACAAAAAATGGGAGAAGGACATGGCAATCCACTCTGGAAGCAATACTGAAACAATCAGCCATTGAAAACTCTATGAGGGTCTCTATGAGTTTGACCTGACTTGACAGCACCTAACAACAACAACAACAACAACAACAACAACAACAACAACAATACTTCATGGTTGTGTCTGTAAGGATGAGGGAAGGTAATGAATATAAACCACACGGCATATACTATTTTCATGAATACTGTGTAATCTCCTTATGTGTCACTCATGCATTCAACAAATACCGAGTACCCATTATGTGCCAGGAATTGTTCTTGCACCTGGAAATATTCTCCTCTTGGTGAGGCTCAACTTGTTTCATATACCTTGAAAGGTGCATAGCTTGTGATGCCATCACAAGTCAGTGGTTCCTCTTCGCCATGCAGCTGTGTGTCTTCAACAGATTCCTACGGAAAGCCCCACTCTTCTTGAGGAAGGTAATCCACCCCGCACCATCCCCGGGCAAGAAGTACAACCTCTACTCCCCTAGTATTTGTGCTCCTTTAGCAAACATGGTTTGGGAGAGCATTTCTGACCCTACTGAACGTTCTCAGAGCCCAGTTTTTCCTGAATTTGTACTGAGCAAGTCTCACATGATAAAGCACTATGCTCTGCAAAGGATTGCTTTGATTTGCTAAACGTGTGCAGTATGTGATTAAAGACAAGGAAAATAGATAAAAGAAAGGATTAACAAGGACAGGAAATATAAAGGAAGACAATGTTAGCACCATTTTCAGATATTATATGTTTTTTCCCTTCCCATGATCTGGTCAAAAAATCCTTTCCAAACCTGCAGAAGGAAAAAAATACAATAAATTGTTCTAAATGTCCCCCGTGAAATAAGACCTCAAGAAAACAAGCAAGATGGCATTCATATGTTCCAGCAAGCCACAGTTCCTAAGTGATGCTGGTCCACTGGCCATGCTACAAGGGGTGGTGTGATAAAGGAGGACCTAACATTTTCCAAGTACATGCTGTGAACCAGGCCTGTGCTAGGTCTACACGGATATCATATTTTCCCAACTTTCCCTCCCTCCCTCCCTCCCTCCCTCCCTTCCTTCATTCCTTCTTTCCTTCCTTCCTTCTTTTCTTCTCTCCACTCCTCTCCTCTCTTCTCTTCTCCTCTCTTTTCTTCTCTTCTCCCCTCTTCTTTCTCTCCCCGTCTTTCTCTCTCTCTCTCTCTCTTTCTCTTTCTCCTCCCTCCCTCCCTTACTTCCTTCCTTCCTTCCTTCCTTCCTTCCTTCCTTCCTTCCTTTTGAGTTCAAGGTCTAAAGAGTCTAAATCTTCCAGAGACATTGAGGTTTTCTAATTTTAATTTTTATTTATTTATTTATTTTGAGGTACTGGGCATTGAACCCAGGGCCTCGTGCTTGGAAACATTGCAAGTGCTGTACGACTGAACTGCACTCTCGGCCAATTTTTTTTTTTACTTTTTGAGACAGGGTCTCACTAAATTACGCAGACTGCCTCTGGTCTCCAACTTGGGATCCTCCTGCCTCTGCCTCTGGAGTTGCTGGGATTAAATGCATGTGCCACCCTGCCCAACAACATTGAAATTTTAGTGCCATATATATCTATCTGTGTTATAACTATGCCTGTAGCTATACCACTGTGGCACCCGATCCCACCAGATCTCAGAAGCTAAGCAGGTTTGGGCCTGGTTAGTACTTGGATGGGAGACCACCTGGGAACACCAGGTACTGTAGGCTTGGGAGAAAGACCCAGAAACCCACTCCCAAAAAACAATCCACCATTGAAAACCCTGTGAATAGCAGAGAAGCACTGACAATAGTGTTTTGCCTGTTGTACATAGGGTTGCTATGAGTCGGGCACTGACTCCACGGCACCTGACAACAACAGCAACATGTTACAACTATGTTTTTTATTCCTAAAAAAGGAGATTCTGAAGCCAGGCTGATGAAGATTTAGATCCATTTTGGCTACTTTCTAGTTGTGAAGCCTTGGGCAATTGGTTTAAACTCTTGGGGCTTCTATATCATTGCAGCTAGAACAATAATATAGTCCCTATTTGAGAAAGTTGTGCTGATTAAATGAGTTGTTACATGTAGAAGAGGGCCTGACACACAATCTGTTGTTTATGTTGATTCTCTATGACTTCTTCTTTGAGGAAAAGTGTATTTCTTGCTTTCAGATTTTATTGTTTTTTTTTCTAGTATGTTTTTAAGTTTTGTGACTGTAAAAAGGGAATAAAAATAGTATCCATCTCATGATTATTTTCGTGATTTAATGACTTAATGTATGTCAAATATTACTCTATACACTGCCTCTTCATAGTGTTTGTTTGTTAGGTGCCTTCAAATCAGGTCCGACTCCTAGCAACCCCATGTATAGCAGAATTAAATATTCCCTGACACTGTGCCATGTACATGAGCTTTTTATGTTTGAGCCCATTGTTGTAACCACTACGTTTCTTCTCATTTTGAGTTGTGCCACATCATCAAAAGGGGATCCCATGGGCTTTACTTTATTCCTGTCATTAAGGTCAATTCTACTTTGAGAAGGCAACTCTTCCCTAGTTGTCTCTGAATTCCTTCCAACCTAGGAGGCTCATTTTCTGGCAGTATATTTGACAGTGCATCTCTGCTATTCATAGAATTTTCAATGGCTAATTGTTTCAGGAGTGGGCTGTTGGGTCCTTCTCCCTAGTCTGTCTTAGTCTGGAGGCTCATCTGAAAACCTGTCCAACAAGGGTGGCCCTGCTAGAATCTAAGAAACTGATGGCAGAGCTTTCAACATCATAGCAACATGTAAGCCCCCACAGCAAGAAGTTGACAGACATTTGGGGTCTCTTCTTGGCCTTTTGGCTAAGATCAAGGGTAGTATCTTCATAGTGGGATCTCAATATAATATTGTGGTCTATCTTCTATTCTTAAGGCCACCAAATAGAAAGTATTCATTAATATATAAATTTATTCATTTATATATAAACCATTTTAATTAAATTATTTCTTGTATCATGTGATTTAAAAAGAAATAACTGTCTGAGGCAATGTACAAAATAAAAAGATCATTTACTAACTGGGGAAACTTAGAAACTTAAATGAAATTTGACTCAAGAAAGCTCAAACACTATTAATTGAATACCTGTGAAGGTGATAGCGTTATGCTAGATGGGGAAAGAGGGAAAATTAATCCTGATCATGAGGAGCTTCTCATCTACCTTAGTGGCAAAGCACATACACTTGAAACTGGAACATGAAGCAGAAGGCTGGGGATATTGAACTGAGCCATGGATCACTGGAGATTAGGGATGGTGGAAATCATTATAGAAAGATCTCAAGGGAAGCAGCTTTTAATGTTGGGTAAGGCTTTAGGCAACAGAGGGAAGAGGGGACAGAGTGTTAGACTGAAAAAGAGGCTGAGCCAACACTTGCCAATGTTTGATTGACAGGCTAGAAGTGGAACATCCTGCAAGGCAGCAATTGTGACTCCGGGTGTGTCTAAGGGAGGTTAATGTCTAGAAAACACATCTGGAATGAAAGATAGACTGGAATTGAGACTGACAGGCCCAAAGTGATAGAATGAAGCAGATGGCATTCAAAAACTTGCAGTTGGGTGGGAATTAGGGCTTAGCTGTCAGAGAAAATGGCAGTGGTGTTTGCATCTGAGTTGTTCAAGTTCCTCTGTGGGTGGAGGACAGGGTGCTGCTTCCCTAAGGCAGTTGGAGGGAGCAGTGGCTTGGAGGCAGAGGGAATAAATGAAGATGAATTTATTTTTTAAAGGGCATTTATTTTTATCCAACTAGGGATAACAATATCTGACATCCATAGGTCCCTCCCTTCTCTGTGGAGGCACAATGCCAAACCCTTGCCTCATTTCATTCTTGCAAATGGTAGAGTCATTTGCTAGATAAAAGATTGGTAGTTTTTAGGCATTTAGCTCTTGTAAGTATAAGCTTTCCTCGTTGCTGTTTAAAAACAAAACCTGTGAGAGACCATACTATTTGTCTCTTTCACAGAAGAGAAAATCGAGACATAAGCAAGTTGAAAAATTTGCTCCAGGGGACAGCTAGTAATCAGGAAAGCCAGGATTCAGAATCATCATCTTCAGGGGCCACACATCTGCCCACTCTTCAGGGCTGAGCTGTAGGTAAAGGTGAGACCTCTCTGTGAGTGAGCCAAGATGGCGGACCCTTCTTGAGGCTTCCCTTTGTCCCCAGCCCAAATACAGAAAGTATTGTAAACAAATAAGAAACAACCAAATACTGGTATACAACATTCATTACAAAATCTTTTAAAGGCCTAGGGGGAAAAATGATGTTCAAAACAGAAGCTAGTAACCGCAGGAAGCATCCCAAACTCTTTGGCCTCACTAGACCAACAGGCCATACAGGGCCAATCTTACATGGGTCAGCAAGAACAGGTACATTCAGGAATCCATCCAGATGAATGTCAGGGGAGAATAACTTGCTGCTTCTTAATTCAAGTTCTGCCACAGAGCTTGTGTTTTATGCTTTAGTTATTTCTCACCTGGACTATTGTTGGTACGTTGGCAAGCCCTTTCTATTCATCTGTCATGCTTTTACTGTCTATTCAAAACAGAGAGACACATTTATTTTTTTCTCCACCAGCTGTAATTCTCAAACCACCCTTTACTCAGGCAATTATCCCAGCTTTCTGTTTCATCAGAGAATTCAATTTAAAATTTTAGTGCCACTGGTTAAAATACTTACTTCATACATAACTTGAAGTTTGTATGTCTTTAATTCACATTTATGTTTCTGCTCACACTTTGCATTCTTTAATTGATTTATTTGTTAGTTGTGCCATCTGCAGATTTTAGGTACTGTGCTTTCACAAATGACTGTTCCTCTCCTCCCAAAGCTGTTTTGAAAACTATTTCCCTCACCTTATTGCAATTAAAGCTGTGCTACTTTCTCATCTTCCGGAGTTGAATATTTTTATGGCATTGCCTTCTTGTATCTTGATCTGAAGTTAGATTGCTACAGATTTGGGCATGTACAGCAATAACTTTTTAACCGCAGAGATTTTGTGTGGTATTCTATAGGCAGGAGATCTTTTAACTTAAGATCTGTTATTTGCTGTGCAGGCATCATGAAAATGTTAACTAACTAACTTCCTTTCTTCCTTCCTTCCATCCTTCCTTCCTTCCGTCCTTCCTTCCTTCCTTCTTTCCTGTCTTGCCTTCCTTTTTCCTTCTTCAGTACTGGAGGTTGAACCTAGGGCCTCGCACATGCTAGAGAAGTGTTCCACCATTGAGCTGCACCCCATTCCCTGCCTTTGTTTTAATTTCTATTTTAACGCAGAGTCTCACTAAGTTGCACAGGTTGCCTCTGGCCTTGAACTCACAATCCTCCTGCCTCCACCTCTCAAGTTGCTAGGATAACAGGTATGCGCCAGTGCACCCACCCAGAAATCTTAAATTTCAATGGAATAAAAATAGTTCATTGGTTGTTTGGGTTGGTTGATGAACATCCATCCAATTTATGAATGTGGAGAAGTCCCCTATGTGTATGAACAGCTCTCTTCTAGCTTGTATTCCATAAATTGGAGCAAAACATCCTTCTCATTGCAGTATGCCTATCTCCTAGGCTGGTGCCAGGAGTTGGCAAGTAGTCAATAAATGATGGTTAGATGGTGGCCAAGTTTGTCATGAAACTAGGAATAAAGAGAAATGTAGTTTTCCTTTTGATTCCATATGACTTCCAGAATGTCTTGGGAGTGTTTTGATTTATTAGGATGGAGAGCTATGCAATAATAGCCTTCTTTCCTTTTGTCCGTTCATGTTGCCAACTTTATGGCATTTCCTCATCTGTTTTTCCATCAGTGGTATGAGTGAGGATGACCAGAGTGGGGGATCTTTGCCTCTGACACTCAAGAATATCCTTAAAACAAACAAATGACAATAACAAAAATCTTGTAGACATAGGTGATTTTAAATGTATGTGCCCTCTTAAGGTTCTTTTCTCCAAATATTTAACTATTATTGGGAAGTAAATAACCTGAAGACTCTTTCTATGACCATAAATCTCAATAGAACAATGGTTCTTAACCTTGTCTTCACATTGGAATCACATGGGGAGCTTTAAAATCCATTGAAGCCCATATCCCAGCCCACAATTCTGATTTAATTGGTCTGAGATGTGGCTTTGCCATGGGGAATTTTGACATTTCTCCAATTGATGTGCAGATGAGGTTGAGAACTGCTGATATAGAATATAATTTCTAAATACTCAGAAGGCCAGAAATCTAAATATGGCATAATGCATTTTATTTTATATCACTACTGCTATTTTTAAAGTCTTTTATATTAAAATACTTGTAACAACTTTCTCCAAGTTGTTTAAACTATTTTTCAGTTCCAGTGGCAGATCACCTGGAAAACTTGTTAAATGCAAATGATACCCTCTACTTTAGAGATTTTGATTCCACATATTTGTGGAGATTCTTGGACATGCTAAGGTTGAGGAGGTACTGCCTCAAAAAGACATCTGAAAATGTTAAAACAGATTTAGGTAGTGCTGACAAAAAGCATGCCATTTGGTAGTCCTGTGTTCCAGTGTCATTAGAAAATCAACAAATATCTTAAAAGTACAGAGAAAACTTTGGTTTATCCTATCTTTGTTAATATTCTAGTAGATTTTGGAATGCAAATTACATATTGGCAATGTGCGAACTTCTGAACAAAAAATTAATCTCTTACATCAGTGCATAATGTCAATTTTATGTAAAACATAGAACTTAAAAATACCAAATGAATACAGTAATTCTAATTCTTTAGTTAAAATAAAAGAAAACATACCTAGAATAATTTCAATTTATACTTAAATTGGTCCTCGATACTCTAGTATTTTAAAGGATTAGACAAAAATTTAAAGCATCCAGTTATTTCAGACAAATTTAAGAGCACTTAGGATAACAAATATTTTGAGGCTTTAGGACAAGCACATATTTTAGTTTAAGGCTGAAAACCTCCTCTGTCTAGCTTAAAGTTCAGTGGGAATTTAGGGAAAGAAAATAAATTACTCAAGCTGGAACTACATCAAAATGTCAAGTTAACACATTTTGGGTTGTAATAGTGCCAAGGGATCAATGTCTGAATTATCAAGGCGTAGATTGCCAAATCATTTAAAAGATAATGTACTTACCAGAAGGCTGGAGCTTTACTTTTATTTTTTCTTACTTTTTTCCTATCTGTGCTTTCACCCAGAGAAACCAAAACCTGACAAGATTACATTGTAATTAATTGAAACAGCTGCAAAGAAACAGCTGCAAAGAAAAATGTTAGCATAGAAGTCTACAAACTCAGAAAAAAATTAATACTAGTTATTTCCCCAGTGACAGTGAATGATACATTTGGTTTTCTGTAAATGTTTTTTGGACTTCTAAAGGTGGAATAACTAATATATCTCAGAGAGTATTGGAACAAATGAAGAACATCATTGTATATTTTTCTTGAGCTCTCCTAGTTGATCCTTTTTTTTTTTGTCCTCCTCCCCTTCCCCCCAGTTTGGGGGATTGAACCCAGGGCCTTGAGTAGGATAGGAAAATGCTCCACCACTGGGCCCTACTACCAGCCCCTTTTTTATTTTTTACTTTGAGATAGAATCTAAATTGCATAAGCTACTTCTGGCCTTTAACTTGTGATCCTTCTCCCTCAGCCTCTTGAGTCACTGGGATTACAGGGATTGCAGGTATGTGCCCCATTGCCCAGCTCTTTTTCCTATTTGTTCCCTGTACAGTACACTCTTCCATGACTCCCATACCTGACTCCTGGCCCTAGAGATGGGTTTGTAACCTGGTTTAGTCTAATCATAGTGCCCATTTACACAACAGGTCCATCAGTTGGTTATATTATCCAACCATTTTAGTCTATTGTAGGATTTCTCAATTTGAAGGTGAAATAGCCCAACCTCTATGGTCAGGATATAGAAAAGATGTCAAAGCCAAATGGTAGAAGGCCATCTTACCCACTGTTTGGAGAAAGCCTGTCTTCATTGGGAAGGGATGGGGCAGAGAGAGATGAGCAGAAATTAGGGATGGACGCAGAAAATCTTGGAGGCATCAAAACTGGGCTCTAATTCCTGATGCCCTGATTATTGCAATTTTCTTTGATTCTCTGAGCTTTTCTATAGTATCTTTTCTTACTACAGGAACTAATGGGGCTGGGATTTAGCTCAATTGGCAGAGTGCTGTGTTGCTGTCTCAGAGGTCCCAAGTTCAATTCCCAGTACCGCAAAAATGGGAGAAGGACCTGGCAATCCACTCCCAAGGCAATCCCGAAACTGTCTGCCATTGAAAACCCTATGAGGGTCGCTATGAGTCGGATACCGACTCAACAGCACCTAACAACAACAACAACAGGAACTAATAAATTCCCTTTTGGGCTTAATCTATTTTGAACTGAATTTCTAACATTTGCAACCAAATTGTAACCTAGAATATGAGATCAACTAATTTCATACATCATTTTGCAGATGAGAAAACGAGATTAATTTGCCCAAGGTCACGCACCACAATTGAATTCACTTTCCTCTGTTCTTATATCTGTTGGCCTGCTCTGTATGAAGAAAAAATTGAAAATGTGAGAGTTAGTAGGATATATGTATATAACCCTCATCACACTCACAATTGGTCTCAAGTAGATTTGAGTGATTGGGTACACTGACTTCTGAGAGAGGTTACATACAGTCTCCCAGAACTTGGGAGTAGAGCTCTGTGGCAGTATAGCCACACTGATTATTGCTCCACCTTAGAGATACTCTAAAAATTTCAGGACCCAAAGGATATACTTTCCACAGTCCTTCTAAGAGTTGAGTTTGTGGCAATTTGAATGATCTAAGTAGCTGAGTGTGATATGTAAAACACCAAAATCTTAGGTCAAAACATGTTTTCTGTCATAGAAGTTGGTAGCAAATGCTACCCAGCAATAGTGCACTAAATATGCAATAGTAACTACCATGCAAAGCATATGTTGTATATGAAAACCCTGCATGTTCTAGTAAACTGTGATGTACTTATGTCCCAAGGAATACCATGGTAGGTTACAATATTGGTACTTTCTTCTTGCCATGTCTCCATATATCTTTATTTCTGCCCTGTAACTCTGCAGAATTTCCTCTGTGGGCAGGGTCAACTCCACATCCCATTAACACTGGGCTGGATCTGACTGTTTTGGCAAATGTAAACTTAGACTCTAAAGATGGCCACATGTTTTGGTTTGTCTTCTTATACTGTGCCAGCTGTTGTAGGTCTGAACCTGCATCACCTACAATGGAAGTTTGTCTATTTTTGGTCAAGCTATTTTTGCACATGCCATAAAATTCAAAGTCTGAAGCCATAACATCCTAGCATATTGGAAGCTAAGCAGGGTTGCTCTGGTTAGTTGTTGGATGGGAGAATGCTTGGGAATATCAGGTGCTGCAGGCTAGGGAGAAGGACCTGGCAATCCACTCCCAAAACAATTTGCCATTGAAAACCCTGTGAATAGCAGAGAAGCACTGACAATAACGCTGAGCATGACACAATGTCTAAGAGTGTTTCCTTCTATTGTACATAGTGTCACTATGAGTTGGATCTGACTCAACAACACCTAACAACAACATAAACTTCAAAAGGTATATAATGAAAAGCTTATATAATGAAAACTCAGCACTTTCTGAACTTTGATCCTCAACTCCTCTATATCCCTCCCCAGAGGAAGCTGGATTACTAGTTTCTTGTATAATTTTCCAAAGAAACTTACCCATATAGAAGAGAAGTAAAATCACAATATTTTCATAGGGCCAACTCAGGTCAGATGGGTAGGGACTTTGCAGTCTGGCTGGATATGTTCAGCTACCACAGACAGACCTACAAACAATGTATTCTAGACTGGAAAAACACTTGTGATATCAAAAAACCTAATTTTAAACTTTTTTTAATTGGAAAATTTTAATGTACACCTTAATGTGATTCATTCTGACATGCTTTTCATTGTGACACTTCCATATATGCATTTTGTTGTACATTACACAGATAAGTTCCCCTTACCCTCTTGTGCACTTCCTCTTTCTGTCCCGCCCTCCCATCAAAAGCTTCTCTTCCATTTGCTTGTTTTTATATGGTAAAATTTTTCTATATATTCTTGGGTTCCAATTATGTTTAAGATTGAAACTTTTTTGAAGTGAGCTTTCTTTTTACATTGCCAGTACTATTACATGAATTTTCTAGCCCATCTATATTAATACCATTCTTTGGTATTATTGGTGTTATTATAATTATTTCAAGGTATTAAAGTTGGGCTGTTCACACTGAGGACACCTCCTCCCCCATTCCTCGTGCCTCCTTAATCCTCCTGTGCCCCCTCTTTTCTCCCAGGATTTCCTCCTTTTGCTAGATTCCTCCCCTTCTTTTTTTTTTTTTTTTTTTTGGTGGTACTGGGGTTTGAACCCAGGGCCTCACACTTGCATGCTCTGCAAGTGCTGGACCACTGAGCTGCACCCCCAGCCCATTTTTTTTACTTTTTGAGATAGGGTCTCACTAAGTTATGCAGGCTGCCTCTGGTCTCAAACTTGCGATCCTCCTGCCTCCACCTCCCAAACCACTGGGATTACAGGCCTCCACCACCGCACCTGGCTATCTATCCACTTCGTTTGTGTTCCCCAAATTGTCCCTTCTCCGCTAGGTCGACTTTAGGTGTTTTTTTTTTTTTTTATATAACTCTTAAAAATGTGCTGTTTCCAAAACACTCACGATTAGGGTGTATCTAAAAAAAGGTGACTGCTGCTAGGCACAGTAAACAGTAAGCACACAGTTGTTATTTTAATTTGTGCCATCTTGAAATCACATTTCTCTCCTTTTCAAGGAGACATCATTCATTTCAATTAAGATGAAGTATTTGGAGAATATGATATGAGAAATTTTCATAGCAGTAAACTACTTCATTTTAACTGGTTTGATAAAATTGAATTAAAAAATTAAGCCATAAAGGTAAAATATATCTTTAATGCTAATTCATTTATACCACAGTTTACTGTAGTTGATACTTTAATATGCAAAAATATTTAATTTTTTGTAAGAGTAAATGAATGAACAAAACCAATGA
>VMDO01001376.1:0-128122 GCA_007922755.1 Pedetes capensis
AATAAACAAATCAACTATCAGATGCACTCTCAGATTTTTAGCATAAGGACTAGGCAAAATTTTGTTTTTAAGCTTGTTTCAAAACAAATCTGGAAAGAGATACCACCTGAGTCTTGTGGCTGCAGTTCAAAGCCCCAGAGGGCCTCATTTGGCTCAAAGCAACACTTAAGCTCCAACCCCATGCTGCCCTATCTTTGCTAACTTCATACTAACCACAGGGAGACAGCAACACTGAGCACCTTCTCTGAAACAGCCTCACCTTGCTGTGCCCCCACAAACCAGGCTAAACCACAGCATCCTTCTTGTGTATAGCAGACTTCCCCATGCACTCAAGAGGAAGAAGTCTTATTCTTCTCCCACCACTTGTTCTGTTTGGGCCCATCTCATGGCTAAGTCTCTGTAACTCATAGTGACTCTTTGCCACCATACTCTTTCTGAAAGTGTCTAAGGGAAGAGTGTCCTGGATTGGACAGCATCACTTAGCTTTCTGATGCTTACAATTTCCTTTTGAATTTAGGTACCATTAGGAAGATGATCCATTGTGCCAGAAGCATGGCTTGGAAAGTTCCTTTAAAATGCTAAGATGACACTTGTAAAAATATGCAGCTGTTATTATTTGTGAGGGCAACTTCCTCCAAACTGTTGAGCATGTTTCTAAAAGGCCACATTTTCCTGAGGGAGTTTGGAGAAGTAGCAAGCAGGTAGGGATTACCTATTGAATATTTGGTATGTGCTGGCCAGTGTTCTAGTCTCTGTGGTAGAATTAGCCTAGTTAATCCTCGTCTATAGGCAACCTCATAAGGAGGATATATTACTAGTCTCATGATCTAGCAAAGGGAGCTAAGGTATGAAAGGGTTAAGGAGTTCAGCTTAACCCACACAGCCAGAAAGAGGTTAGAATTACTCTCCAGGAGGAATCTGTCTCCAGAATCTCTGACTTTAACCACTCTACAAGACTGGACTGCTTCTCTGCTACCTGTAGGTCAAGTAGAAGCATTACCAGGTATAACCAAGTGTATGAAGTTACCACGTGCTTCCCAGAGCTCAGAATTGGTCTCTCCAATCCTTTGCCTTTTAATCATCTGCTATCTATTGATGGGCTGGGGTTTAACTCAGTTGATAGAGTGCTGTTTCACACTCTCTGTGGACCCGGGGTTCTATCCCCAGCACTGCAAAACCAGGAGAATGATGTGGCAATCTACTCCTGAAGCAATCTCAAAACAATCAGCCATTGAAAACCCTGCGAGGGTTGTTATGAGTTGGACTGAACTCAATGGCACCTAACAACAACAACATCTACTGACAGAACCTTTCCATCAGTGCTGAGCTTATACAATCAGACTCCATTGACTGACATACCTAAGGCTTTGTAGTTACATGGATTCTCTCACTTGTGTTCCCAGTGTCTCTGTTCCTCCCTTATTCTAAGTTTATATTTCTGACTACAATGCACCTTCTGTTTGACCTTCTAAACTTACCCTATGTGGTCCACTTACCATCCATCCCCTCAGGTCAGAAGGAAGAGTCTGTTCTGACTAGAATATGGTTAGAATATGATTTGTTGCCACCAAAACTAATGGTGAGGTCTATTCCCTTGGCAGTATTGTAACAAGATGCCTTGAAAATGTGACCCAAAGGTTCAGTAAGAGGGATTATTTATTTTTTATTTAATTAGGGATGAATTCTCATTCTCCTAACATTGATTTAGTTACCATGATAGCAGGTTGTTATAAAATAAGTCTGGCTTCCTCAGCTCATCCTCTTGTTTCTTCTCTTGCCATATGATCTCTCTCTCTCCCCACAAAAATTCCTACCATGTGATCTTATCCACTATGCTAGGACATAGCATGAGGACTTTACCTGCTGCAGCCATCTGACCTTGGTCAAACTTCTTCTCCTTATAAAACACCAAACCTCAGGTATTTTATTGTAGCAACACAAACCAGACAAAGACAGGGTAAAAACCCTTTTTCTTAGTAAACATTTTGGACAGATAAAAATGGAACAGATGATCCCCAAGGATATACTTCCCTCTCAAATCCTTCTTCTTCAGGCTAAGCTAAGTTTCTTCTATATATCTCATAGCTTAATTTAATAGCCAAATGAACAAGCATGGGCCGTAACTGAATTTCTCAGATTTCTTCAGTTGCATGCTTATGACATTATTTGACCCAAGAGCATGGGGTGAAAACAGGGTGGGCAACTTAAAAGTGCATAGGAGATCAGATTTTTGTGTAATGACTTCTTAGTTTACCTTTCTAATGTTTCCAATTTCTAAAGCAAGCCTGGGATACAATTCACTTTTGATTTTTCCTATAAAAAATGGAGCACAAGCACTATGACAAATAACAATCAACATTCATCCTCAGGGATGGACAGGTAACAGGGCACAGAAAGGGCTGTGACACACACTAATAGGCTTGTTACCTTGCCAGAAATTCAGATTTTTTAATAAAATCTCTTAAATTTTTAATAGCAACAGCTAATTCAAATATTTTATAGCACTATGTGGTCCAGCTTTGTGTAAGACAAATAAATATGTCCACAGGACTCCTATATGAACTGTGGCCTATCAATTGTCCACTGTCATATATTCCAAAGAAAGTCACTTAAAGCAAGTCAGAGAAGTGCTGGCTTTGATATTCAGAAGAGAGGCTCCAAAGTCAAGCCTTCATAGTTTGAAACTATGTGTGCAGGACGCGCTAGCTCATCCAGTGCCCTCTGCCTCCTCACAGGGCATCTTCTGGGAAGATGAAATAGAAAAGGACATCCTTTCCTTCAGTCTTATACAGCACCATGGCAGGGTACAACAGATCAGCTAACAGAGTTTAGCCCTTATACTCTTCTGAAATGTTTGCATTTTTGCAGTGCACAAACCACCTAGCCATGTGGCTCACACTAGATGTGACCTCACACAGAATACCCAGACATTTGAACCATGAAAGTGAACAAATTTTAAAATACGATGAAAGAAAATCAGGAAGGAGTTTCTCCAGCTGTTGCTCTGAAATTCTGGGGATGTCAGACATTTGACACCTGAGAGTCTAGAGATGCGTAACTGGATCAAGATCAGAGCTACTACCTAGTCTACAGCCCATTTTTTCATTATTTGCATCTCCCAGCCATGCTAGACACAGAAGGATAGAAGAGAGATATTGCCATATGCGTGAGTTGAGGTCAAGTCTTAAGAAACCTGGAAGTAGTAAAGTAGGACAGGCCCCAAGAATAAGCACACAAACATATTGCACAATCTATTGATGCATCATGCAATTGCCTGCAATTTCCTTAACTTCAGAGGATGTTCAGCAGTGCACTATAACCTAACAGTTTTAACTGCAAAACTAAATTGAAATGGAAAAGCCAGCACAGTGTCCTGTAGCCACCTCCTCCCCTATGATGAGGAATAGAGTAAGGTCACTGAAGTCCTGGTTATAAACTATTCATACATCAATTATGATCAAATTGTTGACATGGAAAGCACAGCTGGTAGATCTATTTCCAAACAGGCTGCAGACCCAGTTTATAAGGCACTATCTTCCTCTGGCAGAAAGTCCTAGTGACCAGAAAGCACGATCAGAAGATGGGTTCTTCATTTTCCTTCTGTCACCCTGTTTTTTTCTCGCAGACACCATTATATTCCCTTTACTCTTTGGGGAATAAGTTAAGATTGTGAAAATAAAATGTATCTCCTGAAAACCTCATTGACAAGCCTAGCGGAGTGCAAGGGGGCAGTCCACCCATTGCTCTCTTCCCATCCTCTGTTCTCTACCTCTGGCCCCTGACCCAGCCACTCACACCAAACACCCATACAACTGAGCTGCAGCTGGAAGCAGCTCTGCAGCATCATAGGACCTGACAATGAAGAATAATCTCTTCCTTCATCAACCCTCCTGTGAGGTGATGACTGGTGCTCTTTCTCACACAGGATGGAGCTGCTTTCCATTTTATACTCCAGAGACAGCAAGAGGAACTGGTGAAAGATTAGGAAAGTCTGGCCTTACTTTGGAGTTTTCCTATCCCTGGAAGCTTCTCAAGAACTGACCAGATGGTATCTGTTGGGCCATGAAACACTCATACCCAGGTACTAGGGCTCAGAGAAGCCCAGGTTGTTGTTATTATTGTTAGGTGCCATGGAGTCATGTCCGACTCATAGTGACCCTCATAGGGTTTTCAAGGATTGCCTTGGGAGTGAATTGCCATGTCCTTCTCCCATTTTTGCAGTGCTGGGAATCAACTCAGGACTTCAGAAAGTGCAGAGCAGCACTCTACCATCTGAGCTAAATCCCAGCCCTCTAAGAGCCCAGGTAGTACACCATTATTTCTTATTCATCTTGAGTTTCTACCATAGACAGAACAAAACCCCAGCACAGCTTATTCTGGGATTCAGAAGCTCAAAGACATGAGGTGAAACCAGAGGACAAAAGGCACCCTAAACATAGAATGAACTATAACCCCATCAGTTAGGTTCTCTGATGATGTCATAGCCACAGTGTATTTTCTTTCACTTGAATTTTCCCCCTCATAGCCACCCACATAGGGTTTTCAATAGCTTATTATTTCAGAATTACCTTGGAAGTTGATTGCCACATCCTTTTCCCAATTTTGGGGTGCTGGGAGTCAAACCCAGGACCTCAGAGACTGCAGAGCAGTGCTCTACTAACTGAGCTAAATCCCAGCCCCACTTGGACTTATCTTCTAGAAAATCCCCCTTATAGTCATGGCCTCTGAAGAAGGGAGACTTACATGAATTCTAAAGGGCTGTGTCACAAGCACACTGGGACTTCATACTTCTACAAGAAAATGATACCCAAAGAATAGAGACTACATTCTTTCCCTTCATTGAGAAGAATGTCACACAGCTTTGCCTCTTCCCACACACTTCAGCTATGGCTAGAGACAGGTGTTCACTAGGAGAAAGAAGATGCTGTGCAGGAGGGAAATTTCTCTGGCAAGGGTGAGTGAGGGTGCCCCCCAAAAGGGGGCAAAGTCAGTGAAAAGTTAGAGATGGCAGGCTCTTTCGGGGCAACCAGCATGGTTTGTGAACATGTGCATACAATACCCTTCCCCCGCTCAGAAAATTCCCTAAAATTCTTGGGAAATATTATTTAGGAAGTTGGTGGTCCCAAGAGAGTAAGAGAAATTTGAGTTGTCACTTTTAAGATAAAGCCATTTAGACTCTTATGGTAGTGATATGTGGAAAACTAAATTTAAATGACTCAAATAGTTTAACCTTTAGAGCTTTTTAAAAAGATATCCCATATAGTTTCAATTTATCCTGCATGAAATATTTCCTAAGAATAAGTTGTATATACAACACATCTTTGAGAAGGGGAGGGATTCTCATCCTAGAAGATTCCAGGAACCAATGGGATGGAGAGGATGTTCCCTTTCTAACCTGAAATGGCAGTACTGTCTACCCTACTCCTTCAGACCTCACCCCCACCTTAGTGCTCTATAGCCAAGGTGCCTCACCATCTGCTTGTTAGCTCTTTGATTCTCAGCAACCTAAAATCACTTGTATTTCAAGAAGATGAATTGGTTGTAATTTTTTATTTTTTATTTTAATTAATTAATTAATTTATTTATTTAATATATTTATCTATGTTTGCAATACTGGGAGTTGAACCCAGGGCCTCGTGCTTGCATGCTTTGTAAGTGCTGGACCACTGAGTTGCCACCTCCAGCCCTTTTTTTTTTTTTTTTTTTTTTTTTTTTTTTTTTTTTTTTTTTTTTTTTTTTTTTTGAGACAAGGTCTCACTAAATTATGCAGAATTCCTCTGGTCTTGAACTTGTGATCCTCCTGCCTCCACCTCCTGAGCCACTGGGATTACAGGTGTGCACCACCACACCCAGCTTACTTGTAATTTTTTAATGCAACTTTCTAGTGTTAAGAAATCATGCATTATTGCAAATTTAATAATTAGGTAGAGATCACAATTCAAACTGTAGGACAGTGCAGAAAAAAAATTGAAAGTTTCCTATGACACTGACTCACTGTCTGCCACATCAAATGTTCCCTGTCAAATAAACCCTCGTTGACATCACCACATTTTCATATCCTCAAAAAGTAAGATATGTGGCTTGGAAAAATTTCCCTTACTGTCACTCTTCTAAATCAGGAACACAATAACTTGACAACGCTGGCAGTGGTGTGTGAAGAGAACATGTGGGACCCTGTGCTTCTCCCTCTAATACACGCACTTGAAAAAGCTCAACTTTATACAAGTGTTTGACGAAAAGAAAGTTTCCATCCCAGGTTTGCATTTGTCCATTTCTAAGTTCCCCACCCAAGAGTCGACTGCTGTTACTACCTTCTTAATTGTCCTTCCAGGGAACACATTTGATAAACATACTTCCAATTAAACTGATTGTAAGTGACTTCAAACAGTAATTTCCAACTGGCAAAGTGGTTCTGAATTATCCAGGTATCTTCCTAAAATACAAATTACAATGCTAAGGAGGTCTGGAATAGGGCAGTTTGTAAACATAAGTGAACAGACTCCCATATAATGATGATGATGCTGGCCCATGAACCACACTCGGAATAGCAAGTATTTAGAACTTTATATTTACTCTAATACATGGTGGTAAAGAGGTAAACTAACACAAACTCTTAAAATATCCAATCTTGTAAAATTTATTAAAATTAGAATTTTCTGGTTTTCTAATATTCAAAGTCTGCAACCCAGAAATCCCATTCAAGCATTGATATATTCCAAGGGTGCCAAAACTGTATACACATTTTAAGAGATATTATCTATGTATTACATTTTGAAGTTAAATTACAGTAGCAATATGTAGTATGATGTCCTCTCAAAAGATGGCATTAATCAATTGAATGCTAGTGCCACCATGTGACAGGCAGAACAGTTAAAGAAAATGGCAGGAGCAATGCTGTTGTTCAAGGAGCACAAGACCATTTTGAAGTGTATTTGAAATTCAAGAATGTTGTGGAAATACAATGGCAATGGAAGCATGATTATGCAAAAGAACTTCCAACACACCTAACAATTGCATGCATTTGTAGTAAGTGAGACACATGATACTGTGTGTGTTGTGCACAAGGGAGGGTCTGGGAGGCCTTGCACAGCAGTAAGTTCTGCTTCTTCTGCTATGAAAACCACTTTGAGCACCTCTTGTAATTGTAAAACTCAAATGTCACTTGTATTCATCTTTTGTTATTGGTATGTGTTGAGCATTACAATTTTAATAGATTTTTTTTTCTTACTTAAAATGTGTATCGCCCATGTGTCTTTCATCTTGAGCTATGGGGGCTTCTGTGTTGCTGTGATGCTGAAAGCTATGCCACCAGTATCTCCGCTACCAGCAAGGCCACCCATGGCAGACAGGTTACACCTGAGCTTTCAGACTAAGACAGAGTAGGTAGAAAGACCCAGCAGCCCACTCCAGAAACAATCAGCCACTGAAAATCCTATGAATACCAGAGAAGCACTGTCAAATATAGTGCTGGAAAATGAGTCCCACCCCCATGCTGGAAGGCATTCAAAAGATAACTGAGGAAGCATTACTTCCTCAAACAGGAGTCAGCCTTGATGACAAGAATACAGTAAAGCCCCTGGGAACTCCCTTTGCTGCAGCAAAACTCAAAATAAGAAACAGAGTAGACACAACAATGACTCAAACATAAAAAGATCGCATGCATAGCGCAGTGTTGGGTAGTGCTGGAATCCGACTTGAGAGCACCTAGCAACAACAACCAAATGTGTATATCTTCTTTTGGCACCCCAGTTAGATAGATGTTGTTGTTGTTAGGTGCCATCAAGTGGTGTCCGACTCATAGCAACCCTCATAGGGTTTTCAATGGCAGATTATTTCAGGATTGCCTTGGGAGTTGGTTGCCACATCCTTCTCCCATTTTGCGGTGCTGGGAATCGAACTCGGGACCTCAGAGACTGCAGAGCAGCACTCTACCAACTGAGCTAAATCCCAGCCCAGGTAGGTAGGTAGGTAGATAGATAGATAGATAGATAGATAGATAGATAGATAGATAGATAGATAGATACGTGTGTGTGTGTGTGTGTGTGTGTGTAGCTCAAGCCAGGTATACTGGTTCACACCTGTAATCCCAACACTCAGGAAGATGAGGCAGGAAGATGGCAAGTTCAAGGCCAGCCTGGGCTACACAGAGAAATCTTGTCGTGTGTGTGTGTGTGTGTGTGTGTGTGTGTGTGTGTGTGTGGAAATAAAGACCCATTTATAGAAGATAATTGAGTTAATTACAGTCCATTTATAAAATAGTACATTGTATAGTCATTTTTTAAAAAGAGACAAAAACACTTTATTTATAGACAGCTAATTTATTGAAATTTCCACAGGGTATTTTTGAGTCTATAATCATGTAAGTGCCTATAGCTATAGCACTGTGGTGTCCGATCCCGTCAGATCCTGGAAGCTAAGTAGGGTTGGGCCTGGTTAGTACTTGAATGGGAGACCGCCTGGGAACACGAGATACCATAGGCTTAGGAGAAAGACCTGGCAACCCACTCCCAAAAGTCAACCTGCCATTGAAAACCCTACGAATAGCAGAGAAGTACTGACAATAGTGTTTCACCTGTTGTACGTAGGGTCTCTATGAGTCAGATACGGACTCTTGACTACACCCAACAACAATAACAACAGTCATGTAAGGCTCAAGTAAATCAGTATTATATATTCTACTTTAGTAAAATAAAAGATAAAAAACTAACAGCATATGCTTGTGTTTACATATATTTATGTATATAGTATCAATACAATATATATGTGTATACTGTATATGATTCTATGAGCAAATAGAAAAACACAGAGGGTATACACTAAGTTGTCTGCAGTCATAGCACCCTAGCATCTAATCCTGCCTAATCTCAGAAGCTAAGCAGGGTTGGCCTGGTAAATCCTTGGATGGGAGACTGTCTGGGAATACCAGGTGCTACAGGCTAGGGAGAAGAATCTGGCAGTCCACTCCCAAAACAATCAGCCAGTGAAAACCCTATGAATAGCAGTGTATATTATCAAGATTACACACACACACACACACACACACACACACACACACACACATTTTAAGATACAACATGATATTTCCACATTTTCAGAGCAGGGTCTTTCTTTCTGAATTTATTATGACTTTGGTGTGAATGTTTTAGAAACCTGTGCATCTCATTGATACCTACTTAGTATCTCCCAATTTGAATACTCTGGGAAGAAAAGTAAATGACAGTGATGACTGATATCTCGGTAATGACCAGGGAGAGTGTGCTTGAATCCTCTGAAATCAGGTAATCTTAAAGGTTGGCAGTGATTAAAGCTCCTTGACATCTTCCTTGAGAGGTTCCACCTGATTCCTCGTCAGATGGCTCAAAAATCTATCACCCATCTGTAAAACCTTCTAAATACTTATTTTCTCCCCCTCTCCCTGCTCTAAGCTCTGAAGAAATAAAGGCCACATTAGCAGTACCCATCCCATCTCTTTATGGAGTAAGTTGCCAAAGTATATGAGGCACATAGAATTTGAACTCTTTTTATCCTCAGAGCTAAGAAGCACCATTTTTTTTCTTCCCCACCACTTACCCACATCTCAACACACACTTAAAATACTTGTACAGCAGATCAGTTAGAAAAAAAATATGGCCACACTTGCATTTTGTTTTGAAGGTTTTCAGATAACATCAGAGATTGTTTCCAAGCCACAGTCCTGGTTTCACAGTCCAGGGCAATACTTCAACCATTTCAGAAACAGAATTAGTGCAGGTTTCTAGCTCTTTCTTTGCCTAACATCCAGAAAGGATTTTAATTTTACTTCAGTGTGAAGCTGTTCAACCTAAAGAAATGTTATCTAATGTATTTGGGTATTGCCACTCAAAATGCTTATTTTCTTATGGGAAATTGAAAAATAGAGGTATCTAGACATTGAAAACACCTGCTATGTGCTTCCTTTTTTTTTTTTTACTGAAAAGGTATTTTTTCGTACAGGAAGGCTCTAACCATGGATTAGGACAAACACAGACTTCCATATTTTTTGTTGTTACCTGCATTAACTTTTTTTTAGAAAGTGTTGATGGATAATGTACTACTTACTTATGGTTTATTAAACAGAGTCTGCTGAAGTTGGTGTTCAAAGAACCAAGTTGGTTTCAAGCATCAAGTAAGTGTAAATGTTTAATCTTCTTTGAAAAATAACTTTATGTCCTTCCCACCTTTCCATTTTGGGAAACAAATATCATATACCAAGTGAGCCAGGAGAACCTAAGCTTGCATAGATGAAATAGTGTCATTACTAACAACAATTGGAAGATCATAGTCTCTGATACATCACAATTTTTTATTCCAGAAGAATATTGACCTACATGTAGGTAATAGCTTGTTATTGAACCCAATCACAATTTAATGGATTGTAACTCATAGTTTATCACTCTGAGGGGAGGACTTCAGTACTCATCCTTCCTCATTGTTGTCAAATGTTACCTAGATCTATATTGTTGGAACCGAATTCTTTCTTCAACAAGTAGAATTGTTGTTAGGAGGACATTGACTTGACCTACATTGATGGGAATATGTTGCACAATTGCAAATCACCCACCACCCTGGCTGGACTGACCTATTTCCAATTTTATAAAACTTCTCTGAAACATTTTCTGAGATAGAACATGAGTTAAAGTCATTATAGACTTGCCTCTTCAATAATACAAGAGCAAAATGACAGAAAAATGCTATTATAAAATTTTACTCTCTGCTATTCAAATAAGTGTCTTTTTCCATGATCTTATTTTCTCTTTAACTGTTATTAATGATTCACTGTCATGCTTAAGACCCAAAATTCATCCTTATCTTCTCTTAAGAGGCCAGTTCTATTCTTCTTACTGGAATGCTGACCCATATCTGAATGAACTTCTTTTTTAATCTCTAAATTCAAATTCTATTCACAGGACTTGACTAAATTTTCCAGTGTGTTTTTGAATGCAAGATATTTTATACTGAACACTGTTGCACATACAATATTCTCTAGTTAGGACACGTGGAAATATAACTCAAAATGACAGTTGGAGGATCTAAGTGTTCAAATGTTTGAAAACACCCAGAAAAATCATCCATCCATTCATTTTCATTATATCAGTGGCAAAATGCCAATTACATGTATTCTGGGTGTTCCCTTATTGGTGAAAATGTTTTTAACACCCAGAAACCACAAGTTGAGTGTCAGATTAAACAAAGTTCTTTGTTCCCACAATTTGTTCTAGAGAAATTTGTAACTGTAAGCAAAATTTGATATCCATATGGTTCTAGCCCAAAGTACTGACTTAGACCACTTGTTGGCTCACAGCTCAAAAGGTAACTGGTCTGGAGTAAGAAAGGACCAGGCATGAACTAGACTTCAGAAACTAATTACAAGAGGGATGTGGGGCAATACTTTTAATTTCAATTAAAAACTGTCTCAAGGTTTCTATTGTGTTTTTGTTGCCTAGAAAGCAAGACTAAACCCTATGCATTTGAAAACTGTCTCACAGTGTACCACTACTTCAAAATTGCTAATGCAAAATTAACTTTTGGTGCATCACAAAAACAAAAGCCTGTGTGTCAAGACAGAACTGTTGTCTAAACTATGTAAACAGGAAAACCTAATCTCTCTGAAGTTTCCTACCTGAATACTTTTTTTTTTTTTTTGGTGGTTGTTATTCAGCAAGCATGTTGGTACATCATCAGGGAACATCAAGAAGCTGCCTACAGTGTTTAAAATACGACTTCTTTGACATACTAACTCACTTCAAAGTGACCGAGATGAGAATGGTTGCAACTAACCAAAATCGAGCAAATTGTGTGATATCTGCACCAAAAAGAGGGCAGAGATGGGAGGAGAGAGGGACAGATAGATAAAACTATATTTAAGATTATGGCCTTCACTGGGAATTGAAATAAGAATGTGAGGGCAAATTGACCCAGGCTGATTAACTAACCCAATCTTCTTTTTAAACTTGAAATCAACCCATTTTCAGACTTGAAAATGTTAAATAAGAATTTATCTTGCCCCTGAAAGATTTCCCTTTTCTTATTTGCTTCACTGAAATAGCATCAACATAAGCATTTGCTCTCATGGAAGGTATAGGAGTATATTTTAGATTGTGGAAAATATGGTAGGGCTCTCAAGATGGTTAGTACTGATAGACATTGGCTGGCACCCAAAAGATCAGTGATCTTAACTAAATAGGAGCCATAGAACTTGAGACATAAGAGAAGAACCATCCAGAAGACAAAGAGCTGATGGATGCTGCAGTAGTTAAAACACAGAGGTTTTAGATGATTCTTCCTAGAAGGAAGATGTGTGTGTAATTTAGTGATGTTCTCCATGAATGTGAAGACTCACCTGAGAAGCCATGAGTAGTAGCCATGAGCAAGTGTGGGGAATGAAGAGGGTGACAAGGAGAAGAAAGATGGTGACCACGATGAGACACTGCCACGATGAAGGAGAGTCAGGCCCACGTGCGTGCATTTGCTCTTTTGGCTCTTTTACGAGTTCTTCCCAACTTCAAGCCTATGAGGATTTGCTCTCCTCCTATCGTACCACAGTTCTCTGACTGCATTGCTTTTTCACTCATACCTTCCCCATCATGAGCTGTTGACTTCTCTCTCCTCTTAGGGTTCTTTCATTCAGCTTTCAGAACTTCCAGATTTTTCTTTTGCTAAAAGTTCTCCTGATTCTGGTCATAGCAATTCTGAATTACCTCCTGGCATTCATAATTGACTCTTACTTTGCAGTGTAGTCATTCCCTCAATGGCTTCATAAACAAACACTTCTCGTAACTGCAAAACACCTACCTAGAAAGTTGAGGGAAAGAGGTAGTGATATTGGTTTCTTTTTTCATTGTTAATCAGAGAAAGACTGAAAGTGATGCTTTATGACTAAACTTTTGAAGAAATGAAATGATTCAAGTTGACAAGACCTTTCTCTGGAGTCTGCGGTTAGCATTAAACACAGATTTCCAACATTAATTTTTGTTTTTTCAACTCAAGGTTTTTAAATTTAATTTCCCAGATGATGAAATTTAAAGTTTCCAAATAGCTCTAACTTTAAACATCATGAAACATGCATTTGGAACCCATATCTCAATTCATCTATGATTGTGAAACACAGCAATGACTTATCATTTTGATGACCAAAAAGGAGAATAAAGTTCTCAGCAACAATGATCCAAAATTGATGGGAACACAAAGGGGGGGAGTAAAAACCTACACTGAAATATGGGGAAACTCACTATACATACATATGTACATATGGTGTGTGTGTGTGTGTGTGTGTGTGTGTGTGTGTGTGTGTGTGTGTCTGTGTGTGTGTGTGTGTGTATGGTCAAGAGAGAGGCAAATAAAAATTCATATAAAGTAGAAAAAAGAAAAGAAAAGATAAATGTAGGGACTATTTGTCACCCATAAAACATTGGAATAAACACAGACAGTAAGGAATACTACTTATTTCACACTCTCCATCTACTGATGAGTTTTATGATGGCTTTTGTGAGCAGCTTTGCTCCCTCTTCCCTGGTTGCCATCTCTTCCAGCTTCCTAGGACCAAGTTGATTTGGGAGACGTGACTCATGTGCTATATGTGCACCATTGCAGGAGGTTAAAAGAGGAAAAGTTCAGTGCATCATGCTTCTGACTTTCAAAGGAAGGCAAATTTGATGGGCTTTGTTTTGAATTTATTGACCTTGAGGATTGAATTTAAAAAGCCCAGGTTTGCATGAAATCAAAGGGGGCAAAGTAACAGAACAAGCCTTTGTTTCAGAGGACAACAAAGAAAGTAGATCTGAAAGCCTGCCCAGCATAATAGCTGCCATTTGCTGGATACCTGTTATATGCCAGGACCCTGTTAAATGCATCAACATTCATAACTGAAATGCACTTTTCATTGCCATTATGATATGCATTTTTAAAAAACAGAAAACTGAGACTGAAAGGAGTGGCTTGCACAACCAGTTTCTCTCTACCACCTTGTAACTGCTCCCTGATGAGCTCTGCAGCTCAATAACAGTACTTAGTCTTTTCCATCTTGTATTGTGATGTTGTTTTAAGTGCTTTATCCTCTCATGTCATTTTAAAAATGTATATATTTTGACGTTGGCACTGTGGTTCATGCCTGCTATCCCAGCCACTTGGGAAGCTGGGGCAAGTGAATCACAAGTTTTAGGTCAAAGGCAGCCTGAACAACTCAGCAAGACCCTGTCTCATAAAATAAAAAATAGAAAAGGGGCTTAGGGTACAGCTCAGTGCTAGAGCACTTGCCTAGCATGCACAAGGCTTCAGCCCCCAGTACTGGAAAAAAAATAACATGTGTTTATTTAAAAAATCTTTGTATATCCTTCAGATCTGGTTCATATTGAATTTTTTAAAAATAGAATGTATGAATACTATAATGTAAGAATTTTGTCTCAAAGAGTTTTTATTTAATCTCCTCATTTGTTTATTTCTTACTATGAATGTTGTAGCTGTGCAACTTAGAGTTGGTTATTTAACCTAACTTTTAGATAATTCGTCTGTAAAATAAAAATTGTAATACCACTTAAAACGATTTCAATGAGGCACAAAAAAACATAAATGCTGTACAAAGTAAGCAACAACAGAAATGATTCCTACAGAAGCTCCCCTACCTTGTCAGGACTGGGAATCGATCACTTAATGGAAAATCATAAAATTTCATTTTACACTGGCAGTTCATCAGTTCACCTAATATTTAACATGGGTAATTGTGATAACAATTACAGCTAGCATAGACGAGTTTGCAGACAAATACAATTTGTCTTTGGTAAATAACTCCATTGGTTAGAACAGCATGCCTTGGCAAGTCAGAAAGCCTAAAGAGTCAGATAAGAGAAGACCACATGGGAAAACTTCTATTACATATAATTATTATTGTTCTCTATCTTAGCATAAAGCCTAGAACAGAATATATTAAACAATATAGTATAAAGAAGAGAAGACAGCTAAGCTTTACCTTCCTGGATTAGGCTGATGGGTTATTTATTCTGCTGTACCTCCAGAGTTTCACTGGGAATAACATGAGAAAATGCCAATGAAGGCACATGTGAAGATAAAAGCAGTGCCAAAACTTCTGTTAGACAAAGAAGCAAGTCCAGGCATTGGAGGATGAGGATTAATAAATTGCAGAAATAAATTTTGCATGTTAAGGCTTTGATTTGTTACTCCATGAGTTTGCACTGCCCCATCTATTTCTTCCTTATCTATTCCTAATAAGAAAAACACTAGAAAATTTAAAAGATAAGATGTATGTGTTTACTTCTTAAAATCTTTTCCCATTTATTCCATAATACCACAGAAATTACATTAGAAATCTTTTGGTTCCATGTTTTTCAGAGCAAAAGCTCTTAGTACTGGATTATTTCTGTTTTTCTCTTTCTTTTCTTTCTTTCTTTCTTTCTTTCTTTCTTTTTTTTTTTTTCAGTTTCAAAGAAGAGAGATTTCTGCCCAGTGTGCACCTCTGTGAGCATATGAAAATGTGAAATAAGAGATTTTTTTATCACTCTCACTGGACTCCCATGAACAACATATAATTCTTCAAATCACATCATCTGAATATCTGAACTATGATTCATCTCTTCCTGTGTTTATGCTTTGATTCTATTAATTCATATCAGAATACTAAAGTATGACTCCTTCATCAGTAATGTTTTTCCCAATCAGATATCAGAGTGGAACTTCAAAGGATATATTCACCAATGTATTGCTGTCTCCTCTTCTCTCCTACTATAGTTTTATACACTAGAAAAATGCCATTAAAAATCAATATAGTTAACATAAACCTTTGGCTACATCAACCAAGAAAAAATAAAGAGATTCGAATTACTAAAATTAGTAATGAAAGAGGAAAGATTACCACCAACCTTAAAATAACAAAACTAATTGTAAGAGAATATTATAACAAACTGTGCACCAACAAATTTGATAACCTAAATGGTAGACAAATTTTAGAAAAAACGTAAACATCAAAATTCACTCAAGAAGAAATAGAAAATCTGAGTAATCCTAAACAAGTAAAGACATTGGGTAATTTTTTAAAACTTCCCACAAAGAAAATCCCAGGCCTAGATTGCATTATTCATGAAATTATGCTAAACATTTAAGGAAAAACTGATACCAATATTTGATAATTCTTTAAAAGGATGAGCCAGGTGCCTTGGCACATACCTGTAATCCCAGTGCCTCTGGAGTGTCCAGTGTCCAGGAGGACCATTAATTCAAGGCGAGAGACAGCCTATGTAATTCAGTGAGACTCTGACTCAAAATAAAAAAAAAATAGAATAAACAGGCTGAGGGTGCAGCTCAGTGGTAGAGCACTTACAAAGTACATGTGAGGCCCTGGATTCAACCCCCAAAGTACCACAAAAGAAAAATAAAAACAGAAGAGGATGGAACACCCTCATCTTATTCTGTGATGCCAGTATTACTCTATAGCAAAATCAGACAGACATCACAAGAAAACTACAGATCACTGTCCTATATGAACATAGATGCAAAAATCTCCAACAAAATCCTAGCTAACTTGAATCCAATAAATCCAATAACATAATAAGGTCATAAACAAATAAGACATATCCCAGGAATGGAGGATTGGCTTGACATGTGAAAATAAATAAAACCAAGACACTATATCAGTTGAATAATGAATAAAATGCTCATAATAATCTCAATAGATGCAGACAAAGCATTTTTAGAAAATCTGATAATTCATGATTAAAATATTTGACAAAACAGGTGTAATCCCTCAACCTGATAAAGGACATCTAAGAAAAATCCATAGCTAACATCATGTTTAATGGTAAAGGACTGAATGTAATCCCTGTAAGGTTAGGAAGAAGACAAGGATGTCCACTCTCATAAATTCTTTTCAGCATAGGACTGAAGATTCTAAACAGAACATCTAGTTAAGTAAGAGAAATAAAAAGCCTCTAAAAAGCCTCAAGAAGTACAACTATCTCTGTTCACAAATGACACAATCTTACAGGCAGAAAAATTTCTATATTCATAAGAATCCCAAAAAATCCTATTACAACTAATAAATGAGTTCAGCAAGATTGCAGCATATTTGATCAATATACTAAAAACAATTACATGGAACAAAAATTAAGAAAATAATATCACTTAAAATAGCATCAAAAATCGTCTGATGTGGTGGCTCATGCTTGTAATCCCAGCAACTTGGCACGTTGAGGCAGGGGGGTGGCAGGTTCAAGGCGAGAGGCAACCTGTGTAACTTAGTGAGACCTTGTCTCATGATAAAAAATAAGTGTAGGCTGGGAGTGCAGCCCAGTGGTAGAGCACTTGCAAAATATATGTGAGGTCCTAGGTTCAAACCCCCAGTACTGAAAAAAAAATCTCAAAAATAAAACAATTAAAAAATCTTGGGAATATACTTAACAACTGAAGTATTTGACTTGTACACTGAAAACTACAAAAAATTACTGAAAGAAATCTTTTTAAAACATTAATAATGGAAAAAGAATATTGTTACTGGACTAACAGACTTAGGATGACAATGCTCTCCAAACTGATCTTCAGCAGCCTTACTTTTGGAATTTAACAAACTGATCCTAAAGTTCATATGGAAATGAAAGACACCTAAAATAGTCAAAATAACCTTGAAAAAAAGGAACAAAGTTGAAGAACTCATATTTCCCAATTTTAAAACTTATTACAAAGTTACCTATCAATAGCAACAAAGTTACAGTAATGAAAGCATTGTGGTATTGGCACAAAAATAAATACCATATATAGATTAACAGTATAGATTTGAGAGCTTGAAAAACTTTTTATTTGTGGTTAATTGATTTCAGAAAAATGTGAAAAGATAAATGTAAGAGGAAAGAATAGTCTCTTCAACAAATAAACTTTCCATCAACTGGATATGCTCATGCAACAGAATGAAGTTCTGTTGTAGTTTGTGTCTGATTTGAGTCTTCCTGGCAAACAGGGGAGGACAAACTGTGGACTACAGCTGTGCCCTGGATCTCCAATAGATTTTTAAGTAAGATAGCCAAAGGTGCCCATCCACACTGCATTGAATGAGGGCTGGTCTGGAGATAAGATGGTGGAAGGAAAAGGAAAAGGTGCATAACCAGGTATGGAGCAAAAGGAAAGAAATACATGGATGATAAGCAATAAAGAGGAACCTTCAGTTCCTCTTCTACCAAGATGGGTTGGTGGGGATTCTCTTTCTAGAGAAAATGCCAAAGAGAGAGGATAATTTAGTAGAAATTCTAATTCTGAGAGTATGCTCACTCCATGTTGGCAAGGTAACTGTGTGGCTAGTGACAATATTGCACATGAAAACAATGGTGTATGTGTCATAGGATGGAGGAAAGAGCAAGACATCTAAGTGGCTAGGATGGTAGCAGAAGATGGTGGCCTCAGGAGGCTTCTGCTTGGCCTCACACTACCAATCTAGGGGACCCAGACACTCCCAGGACACTGAGGGAAGACAGTGGCTGTAATTCTTCTACAGCTGGTGGTGGGGAAGAGTGAGGAGAGATTTGGTCATTACCAGAGGAAATGCAAGCAGATGGGAATGGTCCACAAGGAAGATGGATTTGATGCAGGAGTGGTAGGATGCCAGTCAGGTCTGAAGCAAGCAAGGGGAAAAGATCTGAGATGTGTGGCTGTTAGTCAATTGCTAACTAGATTTCATTAATGCTAATACTAATACTAATACTGATTTACTACTACTGCTACTGATAATGGTAATAGTAGTGAAGATTGCATTCCATAACCTCCTTCCTTCTTTCCTTCCCTTCTTTCTTTCTTTCCTTCTTTCTCTTTCATTCCATTTCCTTTCTTTCTTCTTTCTTTCTTTCCTTCTTTTTCTTTCTATTTCATTTCTTCTTTCCCTCCTTCTTTCTTTCTTTTTCTCTCTCTCTTTCTTTTTCTGTCTTTTTTCTTTCTTCTTTCCCTCCTTCTTTCTTTCTTTTTCTCTCTCTCTCTTTCTTTTTCTTTCTTTTTTCTTTCTTCTTTCTTTCTGTTTCTTTTTACTCTCCATTTAAAACCTCTTTGGAAAAGTCCAACTCCACTAAACCAAGAGAAAGGAATTTGCAGCATGTTGAGTGATAACCAGGGAAAGTCAGAAACTTCAGCATTCAGGGCCAGTGGGTAAAGATGCACCCACAGCTCAGTCTCCTAGGAACTGCCTGGGGCTATGGCAGAGAGCCATGGGCAGTGGTTCTCTATTGTTCCTATATCCAGATTCTCCTATGGATTCCCTAGCCAGACCTTAGCAGATGCTGAGCCACAAGGTTTAGAGAAAAGCTTGTTGTTGTTGTTGTTAGGTGCCGTCGAGTCAGTATCGACTCATAGCGACCCTCAGGGTTTTCAATGGCAGGCTGTTTCGGGATTGCCTTGGGAGTGGATTGCCAGGCCCTTCTCCCATTTTTGTGGTACTGGGAATTGAACTAGGGACCTCAGAGACTGCAATGCAGTGCTCTACCAACTGAGCTAAATCCCAGCCCCAGAGAAAGGCTAGACAGCCTCAACTTCACATGGATGCTCAGCTAGAGTGCACAACCACTGGAAAGGGAAATTATAGAATCATGGAGTTAGGGAATCAGGAGCAGCTGTGGGGAATAAAGTCTTGACCTGAGTTCTCTTTAAGCAAGATGAGCAACTGTTTTTCACATCTTTGAGATTCTTGGGAATTTGGGGGAAAGCTACAGATCTTCCTAGAAAAATAGACATTAAATTTTGCACACTACTATGTAAGGGTTTCCTGGCTGCCCTTCCCCATGTATTTATAGGTCCCACATTAGAGCACAAATGGCCTTGCTGATCTTGTGTCCACCTTCCATCAGAGCCCTGCTCTCTCTCTCTCTGAAAAAACACCTCATTAGCTCCTGTATCTGCCCTGTTTCCTCCCAAACCAACATATCTCTTCCTCTCTTATTTTAGGTGGGGAGCCCATCTGACATCCTTTGTCACTTACCCCTGCTTTAAAGGAATCTTTCACAAGATTTACTGTTCCTTGGACACACTCATCTCCTGAAACTGAGACCATTGTTATGTATCAAACCCCACTGTCATTTCAGAAAACAGTTATAGGAACCTTTTATTGTGAAATTAAATAAACCTGATATGTTATTTTGCAAGTTTTTTCTGCTGAGTTTTATAGTCTAATTTTCTTCTCTATTGAACCTATGAGATGTAGAAGAGATACAACCTAAGATAATAGCTTGGAGCTCCAGATCTATTCTTTCCTCTGTTCAAATGTCTCCTACCTTTCTTTTTTATTCTTGTTTCATATTTGATGCATTAGTGTAACCGAGTACAAAGAATTGTAGAATTTAAAATGGGAAGTGTGGGCGTGTACTTAGGAGATTATTTATTTTGATCTCTCCTTGATACAGAGAAGTATAAGCCATAGGACCATTTAATCACCTGTCCACAAAATGGGTCTAAGCAGTCATTGCACAGCTTTGTAGGGAAAGCTCTTTTGACTGCTACTGGTAAATAAACTAAGATGTAACCTAGAAGTACCTGGACTTTGTGACAATGTCTATATAATAAGATATTCCTGCTAATCTCTGTTGAGCTCTGGGTGCCCAGGCCTCTCTGCTGAGAGTTGATTTTGTCTTTGTCCATGTAGAAACTTCACTATTTTTTCAGCTACAGAGAATACTCAGATGTGTAAGAAATGTGATCCTTTATTTTCATAAATCAGTTTTTACCTTGAATCCTCATTCTACCAGCAGTAGAATTCAGAATAACACTTGTGAATTCAGAATAACACTTATGTTTTAGTTAAAACTTAATTAATTTGGGAATTTATTCTTTCCTTGCTCTTCTTGCATGGTTGACATTTTGTTTTGCCTGGAGTTTGACACTAGTAAAAGAAAACCCTATGAAAGCAGAGAAGCACTGACATAGTGCTGGCACAGCACAGTGTCAGGGAGCGTTTTGTTCTGTTTTACAGGGTCGCTATGAGTCAGACCTGACTTGATGGCACCTAACAACAACAACAACAATAACAACAACAATATTTTTGTGATGTCATGTCATCAGGGGGAAGTACAGCCCTTAAGTCCAAAATCGTCTGAAAATGTTTCATCCCTCCTTTCTGAAATGTGCCATTTCATCTGGACTTCAAGCATATTGCCTCTCTCCATTCATTGGCTGAGGCAACTGAAGTTTTAAGCAGACCCCAAACACCTCCATGCTTATGAAATCTGTTGGTGGTAGCCTTGCATCCTAGTGACTCTGGATGTCATATTCCAAAAATGTCAAGAATGCAGAAAGAAGACATCTCACTTCTTCCTGAGAACACAGGGCACAAAGGGACTCACTGAAAGCAGGTCAAGCCTTTGCTTTGGCATCCTAAGCAGTCATCCCTCCTCTGTTCTCCAGGGCCCCGGTTGTTTAGTAAAACTCTGGGAATGGCCACCTTGTAGTATGCAGCTGAGAAAAAAACCTGGTCCTTTCTATTGTTCCATCTTCCACTTCTATCTGGGGACATTCTCCCACTCCTTGGTTTTATATCCCAGTGCAGCTGGGTGTCAAGATGCAGGGCTCCATCTTACAAAGGTTCATCAGCACTCAACTCTGTTCTACACTCTTACCCTTTTTCCCTCCCATTTCCTAGTTCAGAAGCTCCTGAACATGTGTGTGCCTTCACGTGTGCATACACCTGCCTGAAATGGATTAATTTAGCATGATATAAAGAAAGGAGACTGTGTCTTGCCTGACAAAAACAAAATTGTTCTAAATCTTTCCTGTCTTATTGATGCTTTGAACTTGAAAGCCAGAAATGTGTCTGTTTGCTAGTATGACAATTTTCACTTGGGATAATGAATTTCTGGTGGGAGAGGGCCATGGGGTAAAAGCTAATGGGAAGAAGGAGACACATGTTTAATATTTTATAATGTTGTTTGCCATATTTATTATCTTCTTGATGAAAGCAGGCAGTGGAATACTTATGTGCACTAAATCCCTGAGTAACAGATTCCAAGACATGTACTTTGACTGCAGAATGACTTCAGAGTTAAATCAAAAGTCATTCCCCAATTTTAGAGAATTGCAGGTAGGAGGCACCAGCAAAAGTAGAATTTGAGCCCACATATTATTCCAAGTCCATGCCCCATTCCTTACAATTAAGAATGTTTTAACATTGTAAGCAGAACTCATTTTCTAAACAAAATCCAACATAGAGAACTATAATGTAAAACAGATTCTAGCCAGGAGAAGTCCCATTCTATTCTCCTGGCTCAGAGTCCTCTTGTGATGGTTCCCTCCACACCTCAAATGTCAGTGTATGGTGGGGATAAGGAGAATGGAGATTTACTCTCTTCCCTATTTCTAGGCCCATCTGAATAACGAAGTTTGTACTTTTCTCTTATGGGACTTACATTTACTTTAAACTTTATTGGGGGATTATGTTTAAAACCTCCCAGGGTCAGAGATCTAAAACCACAGAAAATGGCCCTGGTATCAATAGTAAAAGTCTCACATCCTCATTGGCTAAGTAGAAACTCCTCCCTGCCCAGGTCTTGGTCTACTCACCTGATAGGTTAATTTTTATCCTTTAATTCCAAGGTCAAACATTTCCTCTCTCCTCCCACAGGTGGATATAGCTCCTGCCACCTGTAGTCTCCATAATGCACAGGTTCACATAACTACTCTTGTGTGTAACCCTTTCAGTGTGTGTGTGTGTGTGTGTGTGTGTGTGTGTGTGCGCGCGCACGCGCGCGCGTGTGTTAGGTGTCATTGAGTCATGTCTGACTCCAAGTGGCCCTCATAGAATTTTCGATGGCTGATTTTTTTCGGGAGTGGGCTACCACATTCTTCTCCCATTTTTGTGGTGCTGGAGTGACACCCATATCTGCTCCAGTTGCTCACAGAAGCACCAGGATTCAGCCCTTGCTGGAGGCATATCACTTTCCCCCAGAGTCACCCCTCTTGTTCACATTTTTATTGAAATTTAGGCATGTACTGAAATAAAAATATTCATTTTCTGGTAGAAATGTCTTTGGCAAAAAGTTGATAGTCAAAGATTACATTTTTTTCATTGCATCCAAAGATAGAGGCTAAAATCTTGTGAAGGCAAAACTCTAACATCTTGAACTCATCCTAGAAAAAATAAATAAATAAACAGAAACAACAGCAACACATGGGGCTGAAGATGTGAGGTAAGGTGGAAAGGAAAATGAAAGAAGAGTCGTAATGAGAAAAATGGTGTGCTGCTGGAAATGAAACTTCAAGATGCTAGGACTCTCCCTCAGAGCCTTAGGGACTGTCAGGATATACTGATAAAATACTAAAGACAATCAATCCATCTAAGACTAGAATAACATGAGGTCTCCCTCCAAACATGAGGTTTCCCTCCAGCCATCCTTGCCTGCTTTATACCCTTGCTGTTTTCATCTCTCTTTTTCCATAGCCCTTTGGGATCACTATTCACTTCACTGACTAGGGCTACTTTTTTCCTAGAGGAAGACAGATGCCCAAGATTGTTTCTCACCTTATAGATAAAATTTGTTAAGGAAAGCAAGTTGTTGAGGGGAGGGATAGTTAATACAGATTTCGTAAAATGTGTTTGGGAACTTTATGAGTATTTGTCAGATATCAATTTTGGACCCAGATATTCCTGTTGTAACACATCCTACCTCCCATTGTGGCTGTTATTTAACTTTATTGTCATTCAATAAACAAATACAAGGTGAGTGACTTTTAAATCATTCTTGTTTTGTACAAATTTCTAAATATATAAGGGTTATTTTATAAACCTTAACTAGAAATTGACTGAGAGAAAAGTACTTTTGCCCTGCACTGGTATTGGTCTCATTCAATTTATAATTTCTATAAAGGACAAAAACAAAATTTCTGATCCTAAAAGATGAGTCAAAATAGTAAAGATAAGTAAGAAATTAAGAAGCTCAGCCTGAATTTGCCTGGGAAAACTTTTGTCATTTCTGAATGGGAAAAAGATGGGTCTGACATGGGTCTTCCCTGCTGGGCTGTGAATTAACAAACAACAAACAATCAGGTAAAGAACTCATGCACTCCTACAATGCTAGCATTCCAGAATCTGAAATCTCACTGGAAAGTCAGCTCTCTGAACATTTTAAGACCCTACCAGTAACATAGGAACACTGTATAAGCTTTTTTTTTTTTTTTTCAGTACTGTGGGACTGAACCTGGGACCTGGCAAATACTTTGCAAGCACTCTACCACTGAGCTGTACCTACAGCCCATTTTTTTACTTTTTATGTTAGTACAGGGTCTGGCTACACTATGCAGGCTGCCCCTGGCCTTGAGCTCATGATCTTCCTGCCTCCACCTGCCTAGTTACTAGGATTACAGGTATATACCACTGTGCCAGGCATCACGTAAGTTTTTGCAAGATGAAAATAAAAGAAAATCTTTTCAGTGTGCTTTGTGTGTTTCACCGATAGCCTTAAATCACAAAAACAAGGAAGATGGGTGAATTTGCCAACTGATATTCAGACTTTATACGATTATTGCATTCTGCTTGCATATGAGAAACAATGCAAGAACTCATGAGACTAAAGAAATCAATATATGACAGAGGAGCAGTAAAAGGGACTGATGAAAGGAAGTGATAAGGGAAGAGAAGTCAAATGGTCCAAGCAAATAGCCATGTCCAAGGACCTACTTTGCCTGCAGTTCTTCAATGCTTAGATCCTGATTTCACAGTGCAAGGCACAGGTGTCCTACAGAGCCTTCCTCACCCTCTTTACTTCTCTCTCACTTTCTCTGCTTATCTTACAAACATAATGACAAAGCAATACACAAAATGCTCTCATCCGGGGAATAGGTGGAAGAAAGCTATTCTTCCTCAACTTTTCTCAATTTCAAAGGACTAAAAAGAGACAACTGAAGAAAGAGAGAAGTTATCATTGTTCCCCCATGATCTCTAGAAGGATTAGTGACGCTTCTCTTTTTTTTTTTTTTTTTTTTTTTTTTTTTTTTTCCCCCCTTTTTTTTTTTTTTTTTTTTTTTTTTTTTGAGCTCCCCACACTTTATTTAGGTTTCTCTCTGAGGTCCTTTCGGCATCTCCTGCCACACCCAAAGAGGGTAAGCATACCAGTGGAAATCCCCTGAGCAAACAGGCACAGGCTGTACCAAAATATTGTGTCTTGACTTTGTTCTTTTACATCTTCACAACTAAAGGAAAGAGATAGAATCAAAATGATAGTCCACTTAAATGATAAACAAGAGAATTTAAAGAGACATGACTCAATTACTCACCCATGGAGTGACAATCTGTGAGCAATTCATGAGATCTGTGTTGGTAGATGGATGTAATTTATGATTTCTCTTTAAACGATTGCTTAGTTCATGGGAATTTATAATTATATCACTCTAGATGGTATATTCAGTTCAATACACAAAACATGCTAATTTTGGTGAGTAAGGCTTCTGATTTCCTAACCAAGCTTTCAAAATAAGATTAGAAATGAGGATACAAATTATTATCTGACACACAAGCTCATCGCTCTTCATTTGGTTTGGGAGGTTTTGAAATTCCAAAGGGACTCATCAACTTATAATCACAGACTGTGTCTCCCTTCCAAAAGAGAGCATGGTAAATCAAGAGAGTGCTGCTTAATGTCCTGAATCCAAGTTAGATGATTCCTTTGAAGCCCTGAGTGGAAGTATGTGTCACAGGAGGCACTGCCCGTCCATTATTGATAGGACTACCAGCAAACAGTAATCCCAGAGACTCAGGAGGCTGAGGCAGGAGGATCATGAGTTTGAGCCCAGAAGCAACCTGTATAACTTACCAAGACCCTGTCTGAAAATTAAAAAATAAAATAAAAAATGGGCTAGGAGTGCAGCTTTTGCTAGGAGTGGTAGAGCATTTGCCTAGCATGCATGAAGCCCTAGGGTCAACCCTGCAGTATAGCAAATAAACAAATAATAAAATAAGTTAAAAAAATTTTTTAAAGAAAAGAAAGTAGGTCAGTGGTAATCCTGATGATGGCTTAAAGGAAATAAATCAATGGTTATCAGGAAGTCAGGCTTAACAAACATGACCACTTAACCATGACACCATGACAGGAACAATTCTGATTGACACACAAGTTTAGGGACAGTCTAAATTATCTAAGTCATAGTATTAGACTTCTCTATATACATTGGTACCAATGCAGTTTATATGTATTCTACATTCTTGAGAAGTTGTGTGGCAATCTGATTTTCACAAATAGACTCTTGTTTTAAGAAAGTAACTATTTTGTTTTTTAAAGAAGAGATCAGCAAATTTTTTCTACAGAGTCATATGGTAAAGATTTTATTACTTATGTATCTCTGCCTCAACTGAGCTCTGCCATTATAGCACAGAAGCAGCTGTTGGCAATACACAGAGAGATAAAACTATGAAACTATGTTCCAATGATGAGTTATTTACAAAAATAAGTGGTGGGCCAAATTTGGTCCTTAGGCTATACTTTGCCAACATCTTCATTAAATGAATCATTTTTGAATGCCCACTGTGAGGACTGAGATAGGGATAAGTACTCGGGATACATAGAAAACAAAATAGGAAAGCTGTTCTTATGAAACTTAGAGGTTGGAAGGTATGACATTTAAAATAAACCTACAATCAATTACTTTTTTATAGAGTACAGAATCTTTCTTTAAAGTAAAACTCACCTCCAAATAACCAACTGATTAGCTTCATAAGTTTAGATTTTAGTCTTATGATCCTTTTAAACTAGAACTTAGCCTGAGATTGTTCAAGCCTCGGTATGAAATCTGCCACCTTAATCCAAAGTGAGCATAGCAGTTTGTGGACTGCAGGGAATAACAGAGAGATACAATAATTTTGAATGTTCTATTTCTTCATTTCCTCTACCTCTGCTTACAGCAGCAATCCTTTTACTCAAACTTCCTGTTTCTGGCACTTGACTTCTTTTATGCTGTATTTATACTTCTCCCTGTGTGTGGTTAAGTATAGAGCTGCAAACCTAGTCTCCCGCTCTTTCTCTCTCATTCATTTGTACACACAGGCTCACACTTCTGCATTCTCTCTCGCTTGCACTCACTCGCTCTCTCACTCTCTCTCTCTCTTGCTTGCTCTCTCTCTCCTTCCTCCTGGCTCCCAGAATGACAATTCTAGGTACAGCTTTTGGTATGATTTTCTATTTACTTCAAGCTGTTTCTGGAGAAAGTGGCTATGCACAGAATGGTGAGTAATTTCTAACTTTTTAAAAGGATTTCAGATTATCTCTAGCATACACTCTAATTTACTCAGTTCCCTAACAGACTGGAGCTGGGCACGGCAGTTATAGAGCTCAAGAATTTAGCATGACTTCAGTCCTCTTGTGTGTTTTAACTACTAGGACAAGAGCATGAGGACAATACTGTGTCTTCATGTTGACTTAAAATATCTAAGTTGTCAAGAAGCAATGCATTTCATTCTGAAAATGCAGATCCTAAATGTTAATTGATGCCTCTTCCTACACAAGAACACTCATATAAACAGGATGATTATACTTGTTTGAAAATCTCTAAGATAATTTTACCTCATCAGAAAATCAAACTAGCTTTCTTTTATTTGGCTTTCTAAGAGGTTCCAAAACTATAGTTTTTTGTAATAATGTCCAGAAACAAAAGTTTCATCTATATTGACTGCGCACTAGAACCAAAGTCAGTGTCTAGAACATAGTAGTCATTCAATAAATATGTGAACATCTCTTTAATATACTTTAGTTTTGACGTATTTATGTTAGATTCTTAGTGAATATCTCAGTGGAGATTTCAGTAAGTTGTCTTATTGAAATGCACATAATTGCCTCTATATTAAACAAGTTCATCATATGTACTAATTTCTCTTTGAAATGCTTAAAATGTTCCATTCCTAGACGAAGATCTTGACTCCATAATAAAACTATTGTGATTACAACAAGGCTGTAGACATAAGTATCAGAAGCCATTTAAGAACTTGGACTACAAATTTGTTTCTACAAATTAAGCCCTTCTACTTTAAGAGTTAAAAAAATATTTTCCTGAGCGTGGCATGGTGGCATACGCCTATAACTCCAATTCTCAGGAGGCTGAGGCAAGAGGATCAGCCTGGGCTGCATACAGAGTTTGAGGCCAGCCTGGGCTACATGGTAAGACCTTGTGTCAAAAAAAAAAAAAAAGTATTTTCCTTATAGATGATATCAACAAATCAGCCTAATGACTCAGCTTACATATTTATATTTTGAGTCATCTTTCCTTAGTCATATTTCCTTAACTTAGATATTTTGAGTCAATTTACTTAGTAAATACTAAGGATGGAAAGTCTTTGCATTTTCTCATTAAAGGACTTGTCACATGTTTGACATTTTCACAGTGTGACCATGTATGAATCACTTTGTGAGGAATGATCATTACTCTATGCACAAAGACAGATGCGTGAAAGGAAATTTGAAAGCTTTATTGTCCTTTGATATATTTCCACTATTTCTTCAATACTGTTTTTAAATGAAATAATAATTCTAATTAAAAACTAGGTTTTCACTTCAACTTTTTAGATTTTTTTAGAAGCTTTATTACCATGGGTATAACTACATGATAACGTCAAAATATTTCCCAGTTTGGGGTGCAAGGAATTCACAAAATAATCAGCTGCTGGGGGTTGTAAGAAAAGTTAGTTCTCTGATAACCACAAGGACACTCAAAAAAGAATATTTTTATAAGTCTGAACCACTTAAGCTGTTAACTAATTTCATTCAGTAAGGAAAAGCCTTCTAAACCGCACTGCTTTACCTATAATACATATTTTAAAGTTAGAATTTCTATGCTTAGAAATTTTTTTCTATGCTTAGATATACTGTTTTTTGTTTAGTTTAGTTTAGTTTTTGCCATACTTGGAGGTTGGACCAAGGGCCTTGCACCTACTTTGCAAGTGCTCTACTACTGAGCTGCATCCTTAGCCCATTTTTTAATTTTTTATTTTGAGTCAAGTCTCACTAAGTTATGCAGGCTGTCTCTATCCTCGAACTTGACATCCTCCTGCCTCCACCTACTGAGTCTCTGGGACTACAGGCATGTGCCACAGTGCCTGATTCTTACTTAAATATTAATAATATTAATTATTAAGCATGTAAAGAATAATAGACTAATTCACTATTCAAAAGGTCTATGTAATTTCAAAACCACAGTGTTATATAGAATTCTTTTTAAAAAGAATTCTAAATATTCATGTCTATTTTCAAAATTAGAATTCTTATTTTACCTTTTCATTACTTATTTCTCAAAAAATATAGTGATAGTCATGACTAACCTTCATTGTGTGATTACTGTGATTTAAGGTAAGTCTTTATATCCATGTATCCAATGAGACCTATGACCTGAGTTTCTATAACAGAACACTAAGACTTCTGAAGGTTAAGTAACTTGATTGAAAATCATAGCTACACAGCAGAACAGCAAGGATTTACACTCACATCTGTCCAGTGTTGACATCAAGAATCTTAACCACCGTGGACACTACTCTTAGCTAAGAATTTTTTCAGCTCACATTAAGTAGAGCATTTTCTTGGTTACAGAGCAATTTTGCCCAGTAACACCTGCTAAAGAGCTAATGAGTTGCTCCTTAAAGCCCAGCTACCTCAATGGCAAGAGAAATATGTCAGTTATTTGCATATTATGTGAGATTATACAATAGACACACTTTGCCAAACTAGATGAATCAAGTCAGTAGGAGCCCTTTCTTCTGCTGGTGCCTGGAATCTGACTGAGTGTGCTCGCTCTCTCTCTCTGGCTTACACTGTATATTAAAAAAAAAATGATAAAAACATATAGACTCATGTTGATGTCTGAATCCAAATAGTAATATTTGTTTTGCTGCATGTTGTTGTTGTTGTTAGGTGCCATCAAGTCGAGTCTGACTCATAATGACCCTATGTACAGCAGATTGAACGCTTCTCAATTGTGTGCCAGACACACGATCTTATTTATATTTAAGCCCATTGTTGCAGATACTGTGTCAATCCATCTGGTGGAGGTATTTCCTTTTTTTCATTGACCTGCCACTCTCCCAGACATGATGTCTTTCTCCAGGCATTGATCTCTCCTGACTACATGTCCAAAATATGTAAGACGCAGTCCAGCCAGCCTTGCTTCCAAGGAGCATTCTGGTTGCACTTCTTCTAGGACAGATCTGTCGGTTCTTTTGGCAGTTCATGGTATATTCAACAGATGTCTCCAGAACCATAATTCAAAAGCATCAATTCTTCTCCTGTCTCCCTTGTTTTGTCATATAGGTTTGTAAAAGCTCCAAAGACAAGAACAAGTCATGACAGTAAGAACTCTTGTGTAAAGTCAGCCTAAACCACCTAAAACCATTCCATTCCAAAACAAGTGCTAAATGGGGGTGGGGGGAGAGCTTTTACTTACCACTATCATCAGGAAGAGGCCATATCTTGCTGAAATTACTTAAAGAGCCTTGCTGGTGGCAGAATCGTGAGCTAGATGGATTCTGGGAATGGTCAAAAAGACTAATGCCTATTGTGAGCCATGCTCTCAGCTTGTCTAGCTGGGCTGTTAGAGATTCTTTGCTTTGACCTGTCACCTAACTTGTTGGTCCACTCACAACCAACCTTATCAATTTTCCTACAGACTTGTGGGGTTTTTTTAGTAAAGAGAGTGAAGTTTGAACTACCTATGGCTTCTGGGTCACTCAGTTGGGGTTCAATTTTAGTATCGTCTGTATCCATTTTAAAGGCTTAGAAGCATTAACTTTCAAGAATTGATGGGCTAAAATACCTAGAAGCACTCAGAAGCTCACACTGGACCACTTTGAAAATAGCTTTGATTACTCTGGATTTTCCCAGGTCACAGTTGAAGTACATTTGCTGGCAGATCTTTCCAGTTTCATTTTTTCATTAAATACTGTAATATAAATGTGTGGGTATGTATGTAGCTATATATGTTATACATACACACACACACACACACACACACACACACACACACACAAAATCTCTACCTAATCGTAGGATCTAAAACTCAACTCAAGAAATCAAATACTATCTATGGCAAGTTATAGTTTCCAAAAGTGGCTTAAAAAAATCTGTTTCCAGAATATTGCTACTATCTATGGGAAATACTATCTGTAGAGGAATCAACCTATGGCAACAAAGATAGTATCTTTGACATTCATAGGGTATAATTTTTTCTAATCATATTTGCCTCAGTCAGTGGCTTAAAATAAACTGATTAAATTGTCACATAACAGATATCAGTAGTACTTTTAGGTAGGATGCCTTTTTAGGGGAGAAAAAGCAAACTCTTTGAGAGTAAACTTTTGACTATAGTAGCCATCATCTTCTTTCACCTAAAAAAAAAATATTTAGGAGGATATAAGTGAAGACTAGTAATAATGTCAAAGGTTGGATTAGGTAGTATATGAATAATGGAAATGTAATATCTCTCATTTGAAATATACAAACATTTCAATGTAATGAAAGCAGCAGAACAAATTCTGGTTTAAATAAGGAAAGAGTCTGTTCAGTGCTTTTAGTTCTCAAATGCACTAGTCCACTGGCAGAAATATTTAGAAATATCTGCAAGTCATTTATTAACCATGACGAACTTCTTTTCTGTTATAAAACCCTGTATGCATATGGGGTTTTTGTTTGTCTTGTTTTTTGTTTTGAAATCCTTTTCTTGTCTTTGCCCTTGGAATTTCCTTCTTTAGATAAAATGCCTCCTTCATGTCTGCCACAAAAGTCTTCCATTTCATTAACAGTATACCACATTTTTAAAGGATATTTTTAATTACCTCATTAACAGATGCATGCTTGTTCCTCCCCAGGAGACTTGGAAGATGCAGAAGTGGATGACTACTCATTCTGGTGCTATAGCCAGTTGGAAGTGGATGGATTCCATGACTCATTGACCTGTGCTTTTGATGATCCAGACATCAATAGCACCAACCTGGACTTTGAAATATGGTGAGGAAAGTAGTTCCCATGGTGCTTAGAAATACATCTCCTATTTCTCTTTACATGTGCTCTCTTCAGTAGCTGCAAAGGAAGGCATGTCTGTCCTAATTATCAAATGTTAAAATTTACTGAATTCCCAAAGCCTCCTGAAATATGTTGTAAAGCAACTCTGACTATTCATCTGTTAGGTCCGAAGGCTTTAGCTAAATGATACTATGGGTCTTGGATATTCCACATCTCTCCTGACTTCATGCTATTGCTGTTAGGTGCCATTAAGTTGGGCCCAACTCATAGAAATCCTTTGTATGACAGAACAAAACACTCCCAAATTCTGTGCCAGGCACATGATCTGATTTATGTTTAAGCCCATTGTTGCAGCCACTGTGTCAATCCATCTAGTTGAGAGCACTCTCCCAAACCTGATGTCCTACTTCAGGGATTAGTTACTCCTCACTACATGTCCAAAATACGTAAGACACAGTATAGCCATCCTTGCTTCCAAGGAGCAATCAGGTTGCAATTATTCTGTTGTTGTTGTTGTTGTTGTTAGGTGCCATCGAGTCGAGTCTGACTCATAATGACCCTCATAGGGTTTTCAATGGCTGACTGTTTCAGGATTGCCTTGGGAGTGGGTTGCCATGTCCTTCTCCCATTTTGCGGTACTGGGAATGGAACTCGGGACCTCAGAGACTGCAGAGGAATGCTCTACCAACTGAGCTAAATCCCAGCCCGCAATTATTCTAGGACATATCTATTGGTTATTTTGGCAGTTCATGGTATATTCAATATTTATCTCCAGCACCATAATTCAAAAGCATCTATTCTTCTCCTGTCTCCCTTGTTCGATGTCCAGTTTTCACAACCATATGATGCAACTGAAAATACTATGGCTTGAGTCAGGCACAACTTTGTCTTCAATGTGGCATTTTTACTTTTTAGCACTTTAAAAAGGTCTTTTGCAATGGCTTTTCCCAATGCAATGCATCTGTTGATTTCTTGACGGCTGTTTCTGTGGATGTTGATTATAAAGCCAAGGAAAACAAAATCTTGGACAACCTCAATCTTTTCTCCACTTATCAAGAAGTTGGGTACTGACCCAGTTGTAAAGAATTTTGTTTTGTTGATGTTGAGGCACAACCCATACTGAAGGTTGTGTTCTTTGATCTTCACAGCAAATGTTTCAAGTCCTCTTCACTTTCAGCAAGTAGAGTGGTGTCATCTCTATAATGCAGATTGTTAATGAGTCTTCCTCCAATCCACATGCTGCATTCTTCTTCATAAAGTCCAGCCTCTCAGATTATTGAAGAGATATGCTGAAAGGATACAGAGCCCTGATGCACAACTTTTTTGATGTTAAACCAGGAAGTGCTTCCTTGTTCTGTTTAAAGACTGCCTCCTGGTCCATTTAGAGATTCCTCATGAGCACAATTAAGTGCTCTGGTATTCCTATTCTCCACAATGCTGTCCATAAATTGTTATTATCCCCCCCAGTGAAATGCCTTTGCATAGTCAATAAAACATAGACAGTCATTTTTCAGGTATTCTCTGCTTTTGGTTAATGTCTATCTGACATCAACAATGATGCTCCTTGTTCCATTCCCTCTCCTGAATCTGGCTTGATTTTCTAGCAGTTCCCTGTCTATATACTGTTGCAGTTGCTTTTGAATGATCTTTATTGCCTATATATGATATTAATAATATCATATTGTTTTTGTATGATATTAATAAGTATTACTTACATATGATAATAATATCATTTGATAGTTTCCATACTTGGCTAGATCACCTTTCCATGAAAATAGACAAAAATACGGATCTCTTCCAATCCCATGGCCAAGTGGCTGTTTTCCAAATCTCTTTGCATAAACAAGTGAGCACCTCCAGTGCTGAATCTGTTTATTGAAACATCTTTTTTGGTATTCCATCAACTTCTGGACCCTCATGTTTTTCCAATTCCTTCAAGGCAGCTTCAACTTCTTCCTTCAGTACCATTGGTTCCTGATCATATGCAACCTCTTGAAATGGTTAGTCATCCACCAATTCTTTTTGATCTAATGACTCTGTATTACTTCCATCTTCTTTTGATGTTTCTCCTGTTTCTCCTGTCACATTCCTCTAAAAACCAATCTGTTTTCCCAACATGAGGCAATCTAGTGCCTTCAAGTTGTGATTTGCAGTGACCTTGCCTAGTTTTGAATCCTAATACCAGCACTTACTACTTTTTGGCTTGCAGCAAATTATGTAACCTCTGATGCCTCACTTTCCTCACCTGTAAAATGAGATAGCTGATCTCATAGGAAGGTTGTAATGAGTAAGCAGTTTAATACATGTAAAGCACTCAGAAGTCATCTAGTGTATCAGTATTGGAAAAGAAACAATAAGTCATAATCATATGAACATATACCTAAAACGCCTGCAGCCATATCCCTGTGGCATCCTATCCCATCAGATCTCAGAAGCTAAGCAGGGATGGACCTGGTTAGTACTTGGATGGGAGACCACCTGGGAACACCAGGTGCTGTAGGCTTGGGAGAAGGATCCAGCAACACACTCCCAAAAATCAATCTGCCATTGAAAACCCTATGAACAGCAGAGAAGCACTGACAATAGCGTTTCCCCTGTTGTATGTAGGGTCGCTATGAGTCAGACACCAACTCAAGGGCACCTAACAACAAAAACAACATACCTAAAACTTCCACCATATTGAAACAGCTTTACTCCAGGGCATCCATTCAATGTAAATTTTCCAAATACCCACAGGAAGAAGTTGACTTTTGGTTTCATAAAGCCTCAGAGAAGAAGCAAAGTAAAGCCTTTGATTTGAAAGTTGGTAAAGATCCCAGGGGGCTTTGTCCTCTCCCTTTCCCATAAGTCATCTCTTGTTACAAATGTTTACTATCACTTGTTGTGATTAAATGCCATAAAGTTCAGTCATAACTACCCTCAGAAGGTTTTCAATGGCTGATTGTCTCAGGATTGTTTATGGAGTGGCCTACTACATCTTTCTCCCATTTTTTCAGTGCTGGGGATCAAACCCAGGGCCTCAGAGAATGCAGAGCAGCACTGAGGGAAACCCTAGCCCAACAGTTACTATCTCTGGTAACTTGAAAAAAAATACTCTAACATAAAATTCTGACTTGTGGCTATCTCCAAACTCACATCAGATGAACTCATTTTTCATTCATTTCCTAGTTAAGAAAGTATGCCAAGATCCGAGCAGGGTGCAGTAGCCCATGCCTATAATCCCAGTGACTCGGGAGGTGGAGGCAGGAGAATTGCATGTTCGAGGCCAGGGACAGTCTGAGTAATTTAGTGAGACCTTGTCTCAAAAAAAAAAGAAAGTAAAAAAATGGGCTGAAGGTGCAGTTCAGTGGTACAGCACTTGCAAAGCATGCAAGTGTGAGGCCCTGGGTTCAACCTCCAGTACTGCAAGAAGAAGAAAGAAGAAGAAGGAGAAGAAGAAGAAGAAGAAGAAGAAGAAGAAGAAGAAGAAGAAGAAGGAGGAGGAGGAGGTGGAGGAGGAGGAGGAAGGGGAGGAGGAGGGGGAGGAGGAGGGGGAGGAGGAGAAGAAGGAGAAGAAGAAAAGTATGCCAGTTCCACCAGTAATAAAAGAGAGCTTCTTATAGGCAATGAGGCAATGCTTCACCATGCACACTACAGACAACTTCTAAAATCCATCTTACTTTAATTTACAGTGCTTCCTTCATCTATTTGTTCATCATTTTCTGCAATTGTCATTGGATGAATATTTTCTTAGACTTGAATATCACATTGTGCTCTCTGTTTTGTTAACTCACTTCTGTTACACACTTTCCAGAGAGAATGTTGTTGTTGTTGTTGTTGTTGTTGTTGTTGTTGTTGTTGATAGGTGCTATCAAAGACAGATCTGACTCATAGAGGCCCTCATAGGGTTTTTAATAGCTGATTGTTTGGGATTGCTTCAGGAGTGGGATTGCCATATCCTTCTCCCATTTTTGTGGTGGTGGGGACCAACTTGGATCCTCAGAGAGCACAGAGCAAGTGCTCTACCAACTGAGCTAAACCCCAGCCCCTCCAGAGAGAATAGAAACCTGAAAATATCCAGAGTCTACACTGCAACTAGAATTAGATATAATAATCAAACAACTCATTCAAATAATGTACTCATTTTTATAGGAAAAATAACTTCCCACATAGAAATTTGACTCTAACTTCTCCAACCAGCTGGTTGGTGGGCCATTGTGAATACTATCATTTTTCTTGGTCAGGCCAAGGTTATTCTCTCCACTTTCACACAGTATTTGCCCACTTCTTTGCCTACTGGAACAAGCTTGCTCACTTTCTTTAACAAGCCTCTTGATTTTTCCTGCCATAGTTTAATCTGTACAGAGCCTCTACTCAGGTTTTCTAATTGGATTCTGATATTTCAGTTGGAAAGGGATTGTCTTAAGATATGTTTTCAGGGTGAAACCATAAGTATGAACTCCTTAGTAAATCAAGGTACTTCGGGGGGGCAGCCATTTTCATAAGAGATATCTACAGCTTATGTAGGACAGTCATACACTTCTGAGTTCAAAACAGGCAATTCAATTCAGTTAAACCAAGAGCTGCATTGGCCTGTTAAGTCAGAATCCTTTTCTACAATGAAACTAGCTTTTTGGAACATTTGTTTTTAGTTAATATAATTTTTTAAAGAAGAAATTGTAATTTACTGAAAATGGTGCATGCGTATGAAGTTGTTACATAGGTGGAACCATTGATAGATGTCAGGTGCTATCTCTCAGAAAGCAATGAATTTACCAGCTGCCCTCCATCTGACCACCTCCCATGCCAAGAAACTGACATAAGTTTTAAGTTAGGATTCAATTTGCTAATCCAAAGGATGGAGTTATACCAACCAAACTCAAAGAGTTGGATGACCAGCATGCCAATTGACTACTGCACATCGACAGACACTACTATCATAAAGATCTAAATATTCATTCTAAGCTCAGGACCTATAGAAGTTGCCATAATGGAACATAAAGGGGACTGAAAGGGTCATTAGGTTGCATATGAACATAAATCTACCTTTACTGGGAAGAAGCGGGGTGGGAACATGTTCCTGAAAATTTTTCATTCACCAAAACTCTAGCCAGATCTCAGGTGCCGTAAGCAACAAAGCAGAGGCTCTGGAAAGAGGCACTTGGGGTAGAATCCCAGTAGCAACACTGATCCAGCTCTGTGTCCTAGGAGTTACTCAGGCTCTCAGCATAAAAATTGCCTTGTATTGAGGTACATGGAGTGAGTGTCTAGCATATAGTAGATATTTGTTAATGATACTTAATTCTCTCAGTGTGATTGGGTTTTTATTAAATATATGATCAAAAAGTTGTTCACATAGAAGTAAATATAGAAACAAAAGAAGTTGAAGACTAGAGTTAACTTGATTCTGATCTCAATGTGATTTTCTCTCCTCTCTCTCTCTCTCTCCCTCTCTCTCTCTCTTTCTCTCTCTACTTGCCATTTTAAAAATCTAGCTATCTCTTTTTTAAAATCGCTGGATCCTTTCAGCAAAAAGCAGCTGGAATAGAATTCTGGCTGCCTCTTACAAATGAAGAATTTAATCTCAGTCCTGAAATTAGGACCATTTCTATCATTTATATTACCTGTGTAGACTCCATAGACATTTTAATCTGGGACTCTACTTTTTGAATATTTCTATAATTTTTCAGTCCTGTCTTACAAAACAGTCATATTTCCTTTATTTCCATTTTCCTGGGGCTACCACAGTCACTCTCGTGTATCCCCCACAGACAGCACTACAAATACATAAGTTTTCTTTAATTACTGCCATTTTCACAGGCTACACCCTAATGTTATTGACTTAACTTGTGATATCTGTGGAGTATTGTTAAGTTCTTTGAACAGTAAATGATACCCACAAAATTGTTCAGAACTAAGTTAATTTTTAAAACATTTTTAAAATAATATTTCAATGTAAATATCTGTTTTCAACAAGAGAAATATTTAATATTTCTATGTAGATATCTATTTGTACTAATAAGAGAAATGCATGCTTCATACTAAACAGTATAACACTGGAGGAGGTGTAGGAGGGCTGAAGGTGGAATCAAGAATCAGGCTACATGGTTTCCAGCATTCTCTACTTATTTTCAGAATCAGATTTGTGTATCTTAGGGTTAATGCCCCCTAGGAAGGTTCTACATGATCAAATCCACACAATCTATAGTATTACTTGGATACTTACCATAATGTCTGTCCCCCACCCCACAAAATATCCTGAAATAGTTCTGTCTAATAGAAACATAACACAACCCATAAATCTGTGAGCAATATAGATAATTTGGAATTTTCTAATAGCCACATTTTAAGAAAGGAAAGAAATAGGTAAAATTAACTTGACAATATATTTTATTTAACACAATGTATTCAGAAAATCATTTCAACATGTAATCAATATGAACAAAACATTAAGGAGATATTATACATTTTTATGCTAAATCTTCAAAATATAGTATATATTTTACACTTAGATCACAGTGCACTTTGGGCTAGACCCATGTCAACTGTTCAATAATCACACATGGATTAGTGGCTACTGTGTTGGAAAGCAGAGCTAGACCATTACTAAATCAGGCCCTACACAGTTAGCAACAAAGTAACTTGTTTTAATTGAATCTGAATGAGTTTAGCAGATCACCCACAGGGACACTGTTTCCTCCAATCACCTGAAGTGAGGATTGGTGGGATAAATCCAGGCTGCCTGTTCTAGTTGGCTGGGTTTACCTTAGTCTCTCATCATGGTTTTCCCTCCATATGGGAGAGCTCTTGGAGTTTAGAGCCTCAAAAATGGTCCCCAAGCTCCTCAAACAGCCATATGAGGATCCTTTATTGCCCATTGCTCATTCACCTCCTTCTCTGAAAAGTGAGAATGAGCTGAGAATACCATTTTAGATGCTTTCTAAAATCCCAATGTACCAGAAACTTGTTACAGGTTTAGAATCTGTAGCTGAATGTTCCACTGATGCTTTCCTTACAAAGGCATCGTAAATTCAAGGATTAAACTAAAACCCACTGTCCTCCTAGTTTCTCCACATCACACATGTACCTAAAATTCAGAAATGGGGCCCTGCCTCCAGTGTTCTTCTATTGTTATTCCTCAGATCCTCACTATATTTCCCTCTTCAGCCTCTCACATTTGTATTTCATTTCAAGCTTGTTCTCTGGTATCCATCTAGCCTACCTTACCATTTTTTTGTTTTTTATTTTCTCTCTGTTCTGTGTGGGAAAATCCAACAAGGACACAGCCCTCTAGAAACTACACATACACACACAAATGCACACACACACACACACATACACACTTCAAATCCTGAACAACTGTATACAGTGTTGTTAGGTGCCATCGAGTCCATATCCAACCCATAGTCACCCTACTTAGAACATTGCAACAAGTGAAACACTATTGTTACTGTTTCTCTGCTGTTCATAGGGTTTTCAATGGTGGATTGATTTTTGGGAGTGTGTTGCCGGATCCTTCTCCCAAGCCTACAGTATCCGGTGTTCCCAGGTGGTCTCCCATCCAAGTACTAACCAGGCCCAACCCTACTTAGCTTCTGAGATGGGATGGGATGGGATGCCACAGTGCTACAGCTGCAGTTGTATACTGTAGATGATAATTAACAAAAGGTTCATTTTCGGGAGGGGGAGAATTTTAAGGAATGTTCCATAGATAATAAATATATTTAGCCAAGTAACCTACAATTTGTTCACCAATCTCTAGTTTTCAAAATAGCAGGGGCTTAATCAATCACTCAAATACCGTGGTCGTTCAAAAGTGCAAGATTCTCTACCTGAAGGTGAGGCATTTTCCTCAGGTTTTCATTCCATGTCCAGCTCATGTGAAGCCACACAGACCTGTTCTTTCAGTAAAGAGTTTAGGACTGTCCTAGCAAGGACTCACTTAAGCACATCCAAGGGAAAGGGTATACACATCCAGTTTGCCAAAGAAAACTACCATACCTTCTGGATTTCAGGCACTTCCTATAACACACACCTTGTGAATATATAGATACAGATTTAGATATAGATTCATTGGGAAGAAGTATTTTCATGTGAGCAAACTTATGCAGAGGTACTTTTTCTGCCAATATCCTCATTTCCAATTTGGCCCAGTTATCCCTATGTTGAGAGTTCCTGGGTTGAGCTTAAAGAGGATGTAAGAAAAATGAACAGGTAATCATGGTTATCAAAGGAGAGGGAAATTAAACAGAGGGTTGGGAAAGGAGGAGAGACTAGTAATTTTACTTTAATTCTGCCTTGCTTATTTTACGATGACAGCTTACTTGGGCAAAAAATTAGCACATTCTAAAATGTTCAAATGTTCAGTGGATTTTGAGAATGTATATGACATGTAGCCATCAGTTCAGCCAAGGGACAGAACATTTCTTTCACTCTAGAAGGACGTTTCATGCCCCCAACTGATCAGGTAGTCCTTGCGCCTCAGTAGCAATCAAAATTCTGACTTCTGGCACCCTCAAGTTTTGCCAATTGTTGATATAATATAATAACACTATTCATATAATATAATAACACTGTTTAATCTTTCCTATTGGACTTCTTTCATTCAACAAACAAAATGTTTATGAGATTTATCCATGTTAATGCTTGTCTTATAGTTCATCTTTCAATCACTGAGCAGTAAGTTGGCTGTATGACTATACCCCAAATTTTTAATTTTTTCTCCTCTTGTTGGCTGTTTGTGTTTTTTTCAAGTTTGAGATTACTTTTTAAAGTTGATGTTAACATCCTTGTGAAAGGCAGTTTGTGAATATATATTTTCCTTCTCTGAAACAAAACCTCAAAATAGAATTTTTGTATCATACAGTAAGTATACAACTAAGATTATGAGGATTTGCCCAACATGTTCCCCACGTGTCTGTCAGTTTGCCATATTGTGGGGGCTTGGATGTTGCTGTGATGCTGAAAGCTATGCTACCAGTATTACAAATACCAGCAGGGTCACCCATGGTGGAAAATCAGCTGAGCTTCCACACTAAAACAGACTAGGAAGCAGGACTTGGCACCCCACTCCCAAAACAATTAGCCATTGAAAACCCTATGAACAGCCCAGCATATTTCCAAAATCGTTATACCATTCTGCTCTCCTACTGGTAATGTATGTGAGTGACACATTATTCTGAACATTTGGGTGTGAAGTAGTACTGCTGTGATTTTAATTGGCATTTCTCAAATAACAAATAACAATGTACATCTTTTTATTATGTACTTTGCCATTTGTATGCCTTCTTTGGGCAAGTATCTGTTAAAAATTGAGTTACATGTCATTTTATTATTGATGGATATGAGTTATTTTATTTCACTTCTTTTCCATCTTTATTGACATATAATTGATAAATTAAAATTTATATATATTTTAAATATGACTTGATCTTTTTATATACACACTCATTGTGAAATAATCACCACTATTAAGCTAATTAACATATACATCACCTCTCATAGCCACTAATTTCTTCATTTATATGCATATTGTAGATATAATTCCTCTGTCAGATATATGTATTGCAGCTATTTTCTGCCAGTTTGAAGCCTGGTATATTTTAATAAGCAGGAGTTTTAAGTCTAATATATCTTTTTCTTTTATGTTTTAGTGCTATTTATGTGCTTCCTTTCCTCAATATTGGAAATATTTTCCTATGTTTTATTATCATTTTAGATATTAGATCTATAATCCATATATAATTGTCTGGGATTAAGCTTCATATGATCCATGCATTTACTCAGTGGCTTTAGGACAATTTACTGAAAAGACTTTCCATTTTCCTATTGAATATATTGGGTTCCTGTATTAAAAATCAATTAACCTTGTACTTGCATATGTGTGTCTATTTCTGAACTCTATTCTATTGATCTACTCATCTATTCTTACGCCAGTAGTTAATTGTCCTGATTTTCGTAGATTTTTAGTATATTTGAAATCAAGTGCTCTGAGTCTTCCATATTTATTCCACCTTTTTTCAGTGTTGCTTTGGGTATTTTGGGTTCCTTATATTTCCACATAAATTTTAGAATCAGCCTATCGCTTTTTAAAATTCTGTTAAAATTTTGATTAATATTATCTAGACCAATTTGAGGAAAATTCTATTTTATCAATATTGAATTTGCTAATCCATAAACACAGCCATCCTTGTGTTTATATTTCCTTTAACATTTCTCGGGAATGTTTCATAATTTTCAGTACAAAGGGCTTGAACATCTTTTATAAATTTTATTTCTAAGTATTTATTTTATGCTTTCATTTTATTATAAATGGAACTGTCATTTTAAACTTCATTTCCAATTCTTTGATACTAGTCTATAGGAATACAATTGACTTTTATTTAATGGTCTTGGTTCCTATAGTTCTATTAGAGGTTCTTTGTAATTTTACATATGTTTTCTGAAAATTAAAGGAAGGGCTCTTTTCTTTCTTTCTAATCCGAATACATTTTGTTTTTCTCTTGTCTTTGAACTTGCCAGAACTTCCAACCTACTGTTGAATTGGTTGGTTGGTGATGGTGGTGCCATTGAGTTGAGACCGACTCACAGGACCCTCATAGGGTTTTTGATGGCCAATTGTTTTGAGATTCCTTTGAGAGTAGGTTGCCATGTCCTTCTCCCATTTTTATGGTGCTGGGGATCAAACTAGGACCTCAGAGACTTCAAAGGGGCACCCTACCAACTGAGTTACACTCCATTAGTATACTTTTGAATAGAAATATAGAAACCAGAAGTCCTTCTTTTATTAGGAAAATAATTAATGTCCATAACTTCACCACTTAATATTATATTAACTACAAACTTTTTGTAAGTAGTTTCTATTGGACTGAGGAAGTGTCCTATTTCTTGTTTGCTGAAAATTTTATCATGAGTGGATGATGAATTTTATCAAAATTTTTTTCTGCATCAAAGATGAGCAGATTTTTATGTCTGTTATTCTGGTAATATGGTAAATTATACCAATTGATCTTTGAATATTGTACCTACTTTGGTTTTCTGGGACTCACCTACCCAGTTTTGAGGGATGTTTGCCTGTTGATTCCTTTTGTATATTTTTTGCCAGGTTTTGGTGCCAGGAGTAAGCTAGCTTCATAAAATAAGTTGGAAAGAGTTTACTCCTTTTCCATTTTCTGGAAGAATTTTTATAAGGTTGGCACTGTTTCCTTCATATATTTTTGATAGAATTCACCAGCCTATAACCATCAAGCATAGAGTTTTATTTGCGGGACTATTTATTATAAATAAATGTAATTTTTGAAGGAAATAAAACTATTGAGATATTCAGTTTGGATGTGGGTTAGCTTTTCTAACTTGTATTTATAAGAATGTTTTCACTATATCAAAATTATTAAGCACTGGCATAATTTTTTAAATTTCCTTATTATACATTCAATATCTGATCATCTATATTGATTTCTCCAGTTACATTTCAAGTATTAGTAATTCATATCATGGCTGTCTTTTCTTGTTTTGTCTTGTCTTGTTAGGGTTCATCAGCCAACATTACCTATGAAAACCCTTTGGTTGCCCATTAAATATATGTGGTATTATATATATATATATAACCCTTTATACTACTTTAGCATTTCCATTAACCTTATGGAGGGGCACTGTTTCTTTACAGCTCTTATTTCTTCCATATATTCTTATAGAACATCAAAAATTACTTTCCTATTTGTTTTTAAATGACAATTATAAAAATTGGCTGGGTATGGTGGCACATGCCTGTAATCCCAGTGACTCAGGAGGCTGAGGCAAGAGGTCTCAAGTTTGAGACCACAGGCAGCCTGTGTAATTTAGCAACACCCTGTCTCAAGATAAAGATTTAGAAGGGGGTTGAGGGTGCAGCTCAGTGGTAGAGTGCTTGCACAGTATGTGCAAGGCCCTGGGTTGAGCCCCAAGTACCATTAAAGGAAGTAAAGAAGGAAGGATGGAAGGAAGGAAGGAAGGAAGGAAGGAAGGAAGGAAGGAAGGAAGGAAGGAAAGAAAGAGAGAGGAAAAAAAACAAGAAGTTCCTCTAAATTTGGTGAGCATGCCATGACTGTTTCAGGTTAATTGGCATCTAATCCCTAAGTAAATAATCATTTATTACAATGGCACAGGAAGACACCTTATTTTAGTTCATTCCTTCGCTCTTTAATATTCACCTCATGCCTGTGACCACTGAAGTCAAAGTCATACAACCGAAATGTACTTATGATGCTATTCCATTGTATACAGAAAATCTTGAGACACACTACCTTTTTGTTTCTACAGTGGGGGTCTTATGGAAACACAATGTCTGAATCTTAGTAAACTGCAAGACATATATTTTGTCAAGACAAAGAGGTTCTTACTGGTTGGTGACAGCAATATATGTGTGAAGCTTGCAGAAAAGACTATAACTTGCAAAAATGTGAACATAAGCAACATAGGTAAGAAGTTATAAGTGAAAGTATCATTACTATTTTTTGGATATCTATACACATTGTCTAGAATTTCTGTATGTTAAAAGTAGACAAATCATAGAAACAATTTCCAATAGATAACAGCACATTTTCTAACAATTTCTGAATGAGTGAAAAACTTGACACTTATACTATCAATTCCTACTGTGAGAATTCTGAAAATCTTCAAACTGAGTTATGAAAGAAGGTGTTTGACACCTACAGATTGAGGGAAGAGAAAATCAACATGAGGTATCTAACTAGAGCTTCACCTCCTGTCTTCCACCAAGGTATGTTCTTTCTTTCCTCTCTTTGCCTTCTCCTGAATTCCTTACAGCCTTTTCCCCATGTTCACACCACAATATGGGTGTGTTTCACTAAATTATTAAGCTATTATAAGAAGCAAATATACTTTTCATATTAGAGTTCTCCAGAGAAAAGAGAACCAATAGGAGATGATAGATGATAGATAGATAGATAGATAGATAGATAGATAGATAGATAGGAGACATATTTATTCTAAGCAACTAGTTAACATGATATAAATCTATATAGTAAGCCAGTAGGCCAGAAATTCAGGTTAAGAGTGGATGTTGCAGTCTTTAGTCCAAATTCTACAGGATAGGAAACTCAAGATTTTCTTCTGTATTGCATTCTTGAAAAAGACTTGTTTCTTCTTCAAAGAACCTCAATCTTTCTTAAGACCTTTTACTAATTAGATGGTCCTTACCACATAATGGATGGTAATTTATTCACTCAAGTCTACCGATTTAAATTTTAATTATGTCTAAAAATACCTTTAGTTTGGTATTTAATCAAAAAACCGAGACTCATACCCTAGCCAAGTTGACATATAAAATACCATAACTTCCTAAGATTTGATAAGGAATGAAACATGGCCATCTCTGACCTTGACCTAGAATGCACACATCACACTTTGTTAAAAATTAATGATAAAAATTACATTTCAAGTAAAATTACAATTTGAATTGGTGCAATGGAGTATTAGCCATTTGTATTTTTTCTACCTGTGGAATTTACAAGTGAAACAATACATATAGGGGGGAAACTGTTTAAATGATTGAATAGATGTGTTCTTTCACTGGTTTTAAAAGTTATGACTCTTTCCCTATTCTCAATCCCCTTTCACTAAAAGAAAATTAAAGGTAAGAGAGCAATAATCATTAGAGACAAGAAAAAGAGAGAAACCAATCTCACCTTTATTTCACTAAGAAGATAAAGAATAAATACATGAGTTCATGTGTGAACAATTATCTTGGATTAAAAGCAGATATAGTGGAAAAGAAACATTAGGTAGTTGGTCATGCATGTTGATCACACACAGTAAAACTGGCCACACTAATGTGAGTACCATCTAGGGTAAGGGTGCCAACAGGGTATCTCTGAGTTTGGGGCATGAGCAAGCTGAGTCTTGGTCATTTAGAGACCAGGCTTCTATTTCTATAGAGGGAAGTTCAGTTTCTGCACTGCACAAAGTCACCATATTTAAAGGTTCATCATTTATATTGTGAATGTGTACTCACGTCTCTGGGAGAGTGATCAGAGAAGGTAGAGATTCTTGGCCCTCTGAGAGAATTTCTTTATATCAAGGGAAGGCTCACTCTTACATAAACCCACACCAGGATACAAGCCCATGCATGCATGTGAACACTCACAGGACACCCACTGACTCCAGATGAAACCCTGACATATCCAAATCCCCAGATCTCACATGACCAGTGATCTTAGAGACCCACAATCTGTACCCACCACAACAGACTACAAACCTGACCTGTCTTATCTGAGAAATAATGAGAACATGCAGAGTACACACACTGCTGGTAGCAGAAGTGCCTCTGAAGGGTGTGATGTGTGAATCTCCTGCGGCTTTGGAAAGCACTCCTGGGCAAGCAGAATGAGAAGGTGATAGAGACGAGTATAAGAGCAGCATCTTCTCCTGGCTCCTAGGGTGACATTTCATTCATGGAATTACCATTCAACTGAATTTAACCTGAATGCTCCTGATTGAAGCCCAGAGCCAGAGCTCTCTGCAATCACCTGCTCCCTCATTTATTTCTCCTTCCTTATGTGACTCCCACCCACCCAGTAGGGCTAGAGGGGCAGCTTCCTGCCTTAACACTTTGCTTGACAGAGTAGACCAATATGATGTTGTTAGGTGCCATCGAGTCAGTATCTGACTCACAGTGACCCTCACAGGGTTTTCAATGGCTGACTGTTTCGGGATTGCCTTGGGAGTGGATTGCCAGGTCCTTCTCCCATTTTTGTAGTGCTGGGAACCGAACTCAGGACCTCAGAGACTGTAGCACAGTGCTCTACCAACTGAGCTAAATCCCAGCCCAGACCAATATGATAGTGTATTGATATTGTTTGACAATATATTAGTTGTTTCAAATATTGTTTGAGGAATGAGAACTTTTCCCAGTTTGCTCAGATACATTTGAGCTAGAGGCAGAGCTGTCTGGAGAGGTCTGGACAAGCCAGTGTGAAATAACATGGTGAGAAACCAAATGAAAAGCCACGAGCTTCAGTAGCAGACAGAATTGGGCTCAAATCCTGTTAAACTATTTAACAGGGTCTGGAACTTAAGTCAGTTAACCTCTCTGAGACTCAATTTTTTCATCTGTATACAGGTGATAATAAACAACTATTGTTTGAAGACAGTGTAAGCAAAACTTCCAGTGCTTAGTAAGTGTGTAATATTCATCTGCTTCTTCCCTTATTCTCTCCATTACTGAGAGTCTTTGGAAGATGGGCAGGAGCTCAGAAGCTCAGAAACTCATTCATCTCAGTTTTGTTGAGAATGTGAATGAAAGGTATGTGTAAGGGAGTTCCTGAGATTCTCTGTTGGACTGTGTACATCTGCCACCTTACCTCTTGCTTCCCTCTAGGACATCTTCACTTTGTATAGGGCATTTAAAGGATATTTTTTAAGGAAGCATAAACTTTCCCCTCTATAAGACCTCCAAGGATAAAAAATAAAGATAGATAGTCACCACAATGAACAAGTGAATTCAATACCTGAGCCAAACTCCACCAGGAGAGTTTCATTCACTTGGGTGAGCAGGTCAGTCTAAAGCCCAGCTCCGATATCCTATAATCCACTCAGTGTACTGAGTGAAGATTGGTGAATACATATTAACATAAGACCTGAGACCAAGCCTATAAAAAGGTACTGATCCCATCCTTAGAATACTAACTTCCCAGATCCTGATAAAAAGAGTTGCCAAGACTGAGACAGGGAAGTCTCAGGTCAAAGGTAGGGAGGTAACTTGAAGTACACACATGCTTTCTTAGGAAATAAACACTTCTCTTTGTTTTTTCTGCCTGAAATAATCCCTATTTCCTTCCAATAGCATATCTTACACAGCACCATTGATCTTAACAACTTTGTGAGGCAGGCAGGCAGAGGAAAGAGGCCCATGAGGACGTCAGGGTTAATGTAGCTGAGAATGAGAGAAGAGATAGTCGGAGACCACTCTGGAATTAGGAGCCAGGGCAAGGACACAGACCCTTCACATCTATAGTTGAAATGGGGTACAAATGTCCCCAAATTTACCTTTTTTATTGGAAAAATGAGCTCAAAGTTTAAATATTCCTGATATGGGACTAGTTAGTAACCAGTTCTCTAGTATTCCAAAGCAAAGAGAATGTGTTTTCATGAAAAATTAGAGATCACTGCTGTAACAAATAAGTCCCAAAATATATGATGTCTGACACCCTAAGTTTATTTCTTGATCACATCAGGGCCAAAACATATTCTTAACTTGTGGATGGTGCAACTCCAAGCAGTATTTAGGCTCTCTCCATGCTGTGGCTCTACCATCTTCATCACATGACTCCAAGCAATGGAAGGGGCTAAGCAGGAGATTCCCACAGAGGAGAGTTTCTGGACCATACTAGAGCTGGTAGATTCACATCCACTCACCTCACTCAGGTCACACCAATTAGGAGGAAGGCTGGGAAGTACGGTCTGGATTTGAGTTCAGTAAAAAGAAGATACAGTTAGCCAACTACTGACAGAGAAAGGGTTGGAATGATTTTCAAAGTGGATAGACCTAAAAAATTATAATTATCTCCTGGATGGCTCTGTTGAAAGACTTTATTTCTTTTTCTTTTCCAGTTAAACCTGAGGCTCCTTTTGACCTAAAAGTCATCTATCGGAAGGAAGCAAATGACTTTGTGGTGACCTTTAATACATCACACTTACAAAAAAAGTATGTAAAGAAATTAACACATGATGTAGCCTACCGCCTGGAAAAAGATGAAAATGACTGGATGGTAATGTAGAACAACCATGTTCATAAATTAAAAACTTCTTATGTTATCCATTTTATTGTCCCAGAAGTGCATTTACCCTATGAAGGCTTACCAGTTTTGTTTTAAGAACTTGAGCATTCACTAAAAAAAGCACCCAATATTGTATCAACTTCAGGACCCAGAAAACCTGCATCTTTCCTGGTCCATCTTGAAATAACTCTGATTTATATTCTTTATATTCTTTGATCTATTTTAGCTCAGTAGGTAGAGCGCTGCGCTGCAGTTCCTGAGGCCCTGAGCTCAATTCCCAGCACCTCAAAAAATGGGAGAAGGGCCTGGCAATCCACTCCCAAGGCAATCCCGAAGCACACAGCCATTGAAAACCCTATGAGGGTCACTATGAGTCGGATACCAACTCGACTAACAACAACAACAACATTTGTAACCTAGTTAGTTAGATAAAAATACACATTGAAATCAAACTGATCTTTGTTATCAAAGCCTCAAGAAGTGTTATGTATAGTGCCACACTCACGGGACAATCAGACAAAAAATACTCCTGGGAAGTGTCACCCAGACATAGTCAGAATTTGGTTTAGGGAGCTTGTGTCAGCAGCAGCGTGAGGCAAGGAGAAGAGGAGACAGAAGGTTTGTCTGTGTTTCATTTTAAGTCTGAGGTCTTAGTAATTGAGGTAACAACTTAGTATTCACTCTTTATCATCTGTCTGGTTATTCTCTTTGTGCATGGCTTTTGAGGTCAGAATAATCTGGCTCTTCCTGTAATCGGTTTTAGTGAGGAGGTCATAAAGAAAAAAAAAGTAGTGTTTCCCAGGTTCTCAAATGTCACTTAACCCGCTAGCCTAACTTGTGACTTTTCTGCACCACGTGGACAGAAAACAGATGGTTTGTCTTTCTCACTGATAAAAACAGTGCTTCCTTAAAGCTCCTTCCCTCTTTGCACTGACCAGGATCAGCCTCATTCGTTTGCAGTATGCGGCAGTATGTTACTTACATAAATGTGCCACTCTTTCCTTCTACCCATCCCACACATATATACAAACTAGATGACCTAGATACTATTCTCTTCTTTTATTCAACTGAAAGTCAAACCAATGGAAAACACACACATACTGTTGACAGATAGCTAGTATCTATATAAGCAACTTTTAGTAAATTATTAAGAAAGAGACAAATATCACAATTAAAAACTGAGCAAAATCCTGGCACAGTGGCACACCTGTATTCCCAGCAACCAGGAGGGTGGAAGCAAGAGGATCACAAGTTCAAGGCCAGAGGCAGCTTACATAATTTACCAAGACCCTGTCTCAAAATAAAAAGTAAAAAATGGGCTCAGGATGCAGCTTGGTGCTTGCACTAAGTTGTGAGGTCTGAAATCAACTTCAGAAAATCACAGAAGAGAGAAAAGAGAAAAGGAAGGAAGGAACAAAGGAAGGAAGGATAAAGTAAGAAAGGAAAAAAAGAAAGAGAAAGGAAATGAGCAAAAAAGCTTGGAGATTTTTGTAAGCAAATATATAAAAACAACTAACATGGAAACTAATCAAATATAAATAAATGTAAATAACAATGGAATATTACTTTTTACCTATCAAATAGACAGAGCACTTTTTTCTTAAGAATAATTTACAGTGTTGGAGAGGCTATTGTCTATATATTACTGTTAACAATGTAAAATGGAGTCTTTCTGGAGGGAAATGATTCTTGCTCACTAATCTCCACTTTTGTCTCTCCTTGGTATGTGAAAAGAAAGAGAATAAAAAAGAAGATATTGAAATGGGAAATGAAGATGGGAACCAAGGAGTGATTTATATCCTCCAAAAGTGGGGGGTCCCAATTCACCTGAATAAAGATCCATTCTATCACTGTTCTTTTTGGCCACTCATGGTGTCATTTATGAGCTCACAGACTCTGCCTCTACCTCTGCTTCTGCCCCATCCACATGCTTAAGCTCCTTAGCCTAACAAATATGAGAGAACTTCAAGAGAGTGCCTACATGATTAAAGGAGTACAACTTGAAGTGATGTGAGAGCTTTAAAAATCTAACAATCTAAAGATCTAAAATGGAAATGCACTTTTTATCCTCCAGCATATGAGTTTATTTGGCACAAGGCTAACACTCCTGCAAAGAAAGCTACAGCCTGATGCAATGTATGAGATTAAAGTCCGTTCCATCCCTATCCTTGAAAAAGAGCGTTTTTGGGGAGGCTTCTGGAGTGAATGGAGTCCAAGTTCCTACTTTAGAACTCCCGAGAGTGAGAGTGCAGGTGAGCAGTAGCTGCATAGTCCTCATTCACCCTACAGTGCTTCATATGTCAAAGTGTGGGAGAGAAAGTGAGAGACAGATCGATGCAAATAACCTGCATTAGGACCCTGGAGGTATTCTTCATTTCTTTGGACAATGGCCTGCCTACCATCTTTGCTCCTTTTATGAAGAATCAGTGAACAATGGGAACGGGGTCCATAGCAGCCAGTAACTGTTATAGATTGTCTTGACATTACTGCCCCAGGTGTTCCTGGGAGCTACTAATGATTCTGAATAAATTCTTCAACCACTACCTCTCATTTACCAATTTAGGATGGGATCCCAATGGCTGGCCTCGATAAGACCTCTCTAGGAAACACCTTTTTGGTGGCAAGTAGTCAGGCCAATGTGACCATCCCACATCTCCTTTTCTAGAATGAGAAAGATGATCTTGGGGTCTAGGAAGTAATACTGGCCAGAAGAGCCAGAGAATATAGCTCTGGAAGGTTCCCAAAGTACTCCACATAGACCTTTGATTTGGGGGTTTAGAGAGACTTTTGTGCTGTACCAGCTTTCAATCTTCACCCTAGAACTTGCAGCAACTCCAGGGTGAATGTTTATCTCTTCACTCCTTGCTTTAGCCTTTTCCCTTAGTGTTGGGAGTTGGGAGGGGAGTAGTGACACCATGATGATAGATCACTTTTACACTTCAAGTGGCTGATGTTCTTAATTTGATCACCCAAGTCAATGTCACTAAACCAGGTTTTTACTGAAGAACAACTTTCAAGAAGTAATAAATGAGATCATGTTACTAAATAAACTCAAAGCGTCCTAAAAGTCCACCACACTCTATGCTTACTGAATATTAACCATTGTCTATCTTTGTGTTTCAGGAGAGATGGATCCTGTTTTACCAACTATCAGCATTCTGAGTTTTTTCTTTGTGGTCCTGGTCATCATCTTAGCCTGTGTGTTATGGAAAAAAAGGTGACTCTCTTTAATGAATCAAGAGAGTGACTGTTTGGGATGCCAGACAAGCAGAGTTTGAGCACCACAGGTGGATAAGAAACCTGCAAAGAGGAATTAGACATTTCAGAAATTATCATGCCCATGATCCTTTCCCATTCTCAGTTGCCAGTGAATTTCCATGGTCTATTTCAGAAGAGGCAAAAATCTATAAACTGGACATAAAGCAAACTCTTTTCCCCAAAAAAGAATTCTTTAAGCAGTGTTTCCTTAATGTTTCTTCCAAACTCTCCTAAAGTGCAATGCAGAATGTATTTGATGTCTTGACTTTCAGCACACAAATTCTTGAGATTTGTGTATTCTTCCCTGTGATAGAGACATTTGTTTCATCATGAAATGATTTTTTTAAAAAAAAATATGTACCAGTTAAGTTTCTTAATGTTTTAGGAAGAGGACCTCAGCATGGGGCCACATATTCCCAGAACTACAAATATTCCAATTTAAAAGTACTATCTTCAGGCAACTTCCCTAGGTAACATATTCCATACTTCCACCAAAAATATAGCACAAGAGTTACAGCCAGTGAAGAAAAGGAATAAAATGGCAATATCTACATTGGGTGCAGATGACCAGGTCAAGTTTTAGTTCTATAGCTCCACCAAAACTACCTCATTGCAAACCTCATTGTTCTTCCCTCTAAGACTCTTTCACAGAGGTATATTGTTGTTGTGTCTCATTTACAGAGTACATTAATATCAATGAACTCTGGCCCAAACTCTCCTTGGATTGACAAGGCAATGAAAACTAGATAAATCAAGTCTCTTCTCAACAGCTTCCCATCTAGTTGTGGCAGAACCAAGACCAGAAAACTACTCTTCTGATTCTTGACTCAGAATAACTAGAAAGCTCTATTATTGTACCAGCTCCCCCTGCCACTCATTTCATCTATCAATGTCCTCTTATTTCAGGATTAAGCCTATTATATGGCCCAGTCTCCCTGATCATAAGAAGACTCTGGAACAATTGTGTAAGCAACCAAAAAAGGTAAGTGTTTCTGATGGCTAAAGATCACTACATTATAGTCATCCCAGGAGCCAAGACAAAGAATAACTGAACATCAGCTTTAGATCTTTCAGGCATCTTATAATTGGCGTTCCTTATAATATCCTAGATATAGTTCCCTAGATGTAGGAAAATAAAATGAGATATGAATCTCAGAACTTCTAGTCTCCTTGGGGTTTGAGGGCACAATCATTGGTCACTTTGAACCCTAGAGTGTCATAGTTCCTCCAGAAACAAAGCATCATCGGAAGAACACGTGGGAAATTTGCTGGCATTCCCTGGTAAGCACTCATCAGAAAGTTCCTTAGAAACTTTCCTCAACTGAATGTTGGGTGGCACCTCTGGTGCCATCTTAATGCCTCCTCTCTTTTTTGTGTGCAGAATTTTAGTGTGAGTTTCAATCCTGAAACTTTCCTGGACTGCCAGATTCATGAGGTGAATGGAATTCAAGCTAGAGATGAAGTAGAAGGCTTTCTGCAAGACATTCTGCCTCCACAACTAGAGGAATCTGATAAAAAGGCACTTGGACGGGGTACACATGGCCCCAACTGGCCATCTGAGATTGTGACTGTCATCCCAGAAGCTTTCAGAGGAGAAGCACCACTCAGATGCCTGGATGGGAATGTCAGTGCTTGTGATGTCCCTATACTTCCCTCCTCCAGATCCCCAGACTACAGAAGGGGTAAAAAGAGTGGGCCTCATGTGTACCAAGGCTTGCTGCTTAGCCCTGGAAGTACAAATATCACCCTGTCCCCACCATTTCCTCTCCAACCAGGAAACTTGACATTGAACCCAGTTGCTCAAGGACAGCATATTCTCACTTCCCTGGGACCAGGTCAAGAAGAAGCATATGTTACCATGTCCAGCTTTTACCAAAACCAGTGAATTACAACAAACCCAGGATTATCCCCATGATAACCAACAGTCATGACTGAAAGAGGAAGTATAGAATTACTACTCTCCCTCACAGCACAAAAAACTCAAAATTAATGCAATTCTGCTATATAGTCTACAGGATGCTGAGATATTGCCTTGACCTTCTTGTTTAGTTGCATTCATCATGAGGGAAGAGCATTCTGTATCTATAATCTTGATTTGGTTATAAGGTTTCAGGTGACCCCACGAGAAAAGAAAAAAAAGCAGGAAAGAATGAAAGAAAGAGTGAAAGAAAATTTAGAGAGGTTTGAGGAAGGCAGGAAGGGACTAAGGAAAGGAAGAAAAGAAGGAGAATACTTTGGGGTTGAGCCCAGGGCCTTGCACATACTTTTCAAGTGCTCTACGACTAGGCTGCCTCCCCAGCACATTTTTAATTTTGTTGTTGTTGTTTGAAGTCAGCATCATTCTAAGTTGCACAGGCTCCCTCTGCTCTTGAACTTGATATCCTCCTGCTTCACCCTCCCGAGTCACTAGGATTACAGGCATGTCCCCACCCATGATATATAAAGACAATCTCCCAAAGAAAGGAGATGATAACTGTAGAGCCCTGTTGAGGTCCTTCATCAGCTCTAAAATACTGTTTCAGTGTTGTTGGTTATCATTTGAACTTGGTGTATGTCTGTTTATTGCAGGCATTTAGAATCCATGTATTATATTCATATATTCATAACTGCTGCTAATGCTTGATTATTCCTATGCAGGAATAACATATGATGTAAGGTTGCTAATTGATTCTGCTGAGTACCCTATTGGATTTCATAAAGAAAGAAAAACTCCCATTCAGAGATAATGTATAAATCAGTTGTGTCAATTTTCAGTTCCATGTGACATGAAAGGAAAAGACAACTGAGACATAGGTGATTAACATGGTCACACAACCATGCCTAGGTCCAGGAGACCCTTAATTATTTTGTTGATTTTCTACAAGCCTTAACCTTTCTCTTCAATGTGGCTTTCATGGAAATTTGCTCCAGAAAATTCAACAATGGACAATTTCAGATGTGCATACTATGCTTTCTTAGATCTTCTGGAGATACTACAAGGCTTAGAACTGGCCAAGAAGACGTAGGAAGGGTACCTGGAAATGACACAGCTCAGATGGCACACTTGCCAGCTCAGTGGTTTTTCTTTGGGATTATTGTTTAAAATATCCATCATTCACTACACTGAAGTTCTCTGATTTGACTGTGTACTTGTCACATGCATTATGAACATTTTGCAGAGCTGCTATGTATATAAGTATTCGAGTTTGTTATCGCATATTTAATTAAATGCTGTGGGACTCTTCATGGCTGTACTGTCTACTGTGACAATTTCTGATAGAGGGATAGCTAAGGTGGACCACAGGTCTCCTCTGCCACTGGAAACATTCTGAAGTCATTTGCTGTCATTTCATGGGTTTGAGTTTCCAGAGAAATCTTTTTTCATTGATTAAGTGGCTAATGAATTCACATTTAACATTTACAGCAATTTGTTGAGAATCTTCTCTGTACTGCTTTACGCTGGGGTTAGAGAGATAAAATGGAACTCTCCCTGCTCATAATTACATAGGGCGAAAGACACGTAAGACCATAATAGTGTCATAACATGGCTTTATGGCAAAATATTAGTCAAGGTTCTTAGCTTTATTCAATAGAAAGCAATTTTGGCTAATTTTGAGCAGGAAAAGAATTTATCAAAGGGCTTAGAGAACATCTAGGAAGGTCAAAGACTCAGCCTTGGAGGCCACAGAGTTATTTTGGCCACTGATACCTCCAGAGCTGAAAATAGCCACCTCCACCCCTGCCTCCCAGCCCTAGGAGTCTTGGCAGCAGGCCAGCACCTTTTTATCGCTGACTCCTGGGGAGATGGCAAAGCTGGAGCCTGTGGTTGATGGCAACAAAGCCTTACCCATGTGCTCAGCCCCTAGCAATGGATAATAGAGAAGAGAAAAACTGGCATTTGTATCTTCTACAGAGGCAAGCACTGCTATGGGTGGGGAGAGGCATTTCCCAATATAGAATGGAGGTTCTCCTGCTGGGTGAGAAAAATAGAACAAAATTAGGTAAAGGACACATGAAGGAAGAAGCACCAAGACGGGCAACGTGTAAGAGGTCACACTTCATACGATGGTGCAGGAAGTATGAATGGGCTGGGTAATGGAGCCTGGGGAGCTTGAAGGTCTTGGTATTTAAAGTTGAGGAGCTGTGAGAATGGGGCATTTGGGGAGCTATGAGTATAGCAACTGACTCCTCTTTGGTGGTTTTATTTGGGAACAGTAATATATCTATGCTTACTCTGAAAAGTCAGATAAATTGTACTTCCATAAAAAAATACGTTTTCTGTGAAATTTTATTTTAATTTAAACATATCTGTGTATTCATTCACCATTCATTTGTGGTGTCTTAGTCCACTTGGGAGGGGCTGGGGTTTAGCTCAGTTGGTAGAGGGCTGCCCTACACTCTCTGAAGCCCTGGATTTTATCCCTAGCACTGCAAAAATGGGAGAAGGACGTGGTGATCCATTCCTGAAACAATGTCGAGAAATAATTAGCCATTGAAAACTTTGTGAGTAGCAAAGAAGCACTGACATAGTGTGGGCACGGCAGGGTTGGGTAGCATTTCATTCTGTTTTACATAAAGTCACAATGAGTCAGACCAACTCAAGGACACCTAAAAACAGCAACAGTCCATTTGGGCTGCCTGCAACCATACCACCCTGGCATTGATCTTGTCAGATCTTAGAAGCTAAGCAGAATCAGGCCTGGTTAGTACTTGGATGGTAGACTGCCTTAGAATACCAGATGCTGTGGGCTAGGGAGAAGGACTCACCAGACCACTCCTAAGACAATCAGCCATCAGAAACCCTATGAATAGCAGAGAAGCACTGACAATAGTGCTGAAAATGGTATAGTGTTGGATAGTGTTTCGTTCCGTTGTACATAGGGTCACCCTGAGTTGGACCTGAGTCTATGGCACTTAACAACAACAACAAAATCTACTTGGGCTGCTAAAACAAAATATTACAGTTCTAGAGGCTAGAAAGTCCATGAACAGAATGTCAGCATGATAGGGTTCTCATGAAGACTTTCATACAAATCGCAGACTGCTGACTTCTCATTGAGTGCTTCTGTAGACTTATTATAGTAGAAGGCTCAAACAAGTTTCCTTGGGCCTCTTTTTAGGAGGATCTACCTCTTAATACCATCACTTTAGGGATTAGAATTTCAACATATGAATTATGAGGAGACACAAACATTGAGACCAAAACATGTTATAAGGCTAAACCCATTCTACTGAGTGTGGGATCATAATTTCATTTCGTGTTCCTTCGGTAACACACATACATTAATAAATCATCTACTGTATAACTTTTCTTTCTTAAAAATGGAAGAAGATTTTAAGATACTTGCAAAAAAAGCTAAGAGTCTTCACTTGTTAAGATTTCCCACCCCTAGAATTTCATTATTTTTCCATGCCAATTTGCCAGAAATATTCTTGCACTATACCATGAGCAAGTCTTCTCAAAATTTTCAAGGTGGTTATCATAGGCCAAAAACTGTCTTTCTTTGAGTGTTCATATTAAATCAGCTTTCATAAAATAATTACAATAATTAGTTATTCTATCTTCAGCAAGTTTGGGAACACAGACAATCAGATTGGGTGAGTTTACATATCACTTAGTGGGAACAGATGTACAGAATGAATCAGAGTATAGCCTGCCAGCAGCCAAGTCTCAGTGTGGGTGTTGATGTATTAATGGGGAGAATGGTCAGTGCTCATTCATTCAGCAGAAGGTTCAGTAAAAGATGTCTATGGGCATCTACCTAACTAGAAGTTCCTAGTTCAGAGAGTCTGCAGAGTAGTGGCTAGATATAATGCTTGACAGAATTGATGAAGGCCAACAGTTAAGCATGTGACCTGTCAGTCTAAGAAGTTATTTGATCTACAGGTTATGGGAATGCTTAGAAGAATTTTAATCAGGAAAGTGACATAATAAATTCCATGTGCACACATGTATTAGGTTTTGTGGAGGAATTTTGATTCAGTAGAACATAAATATGAAACAATTTTGATATATCCCAAATTACTCTTCTCAAAGATTTTCAGCTGAATCTTCCTTTCTCAGGTTCCTTTCATTGGCCAAAGTTTAAATTAACCTTATTTTGACTAGTTTCATATTCATATCAAAGCCACACATATAGCCTTGGGACAAGAGACTTAGAAAGAAAACAAGAAAATAGCATCTACCCTTTCCTCTCCTAATCCTTCTCCTCCTCTTTCTTCTTCTTTCTCCTCCCTCCTTCCTTTCCACCACTCTCCCAACCTTTTTTTAACATCTTAGAACACCACACACTTCTTATCTCACAATCTCTGTGAGTCTGGATGTGGTTTACCTGAGTCTACAACAAGACAGCAATCACAATGTTGGCCATGGCTTGATTCTCTTCTGTTGGGTCAGTTGGCAATGGATCTATTTCCAAGATTACTCATGTGCAGAAAAAGTCATGTACTTGTGCTTATAGGAATGAGAGCTTCTTGCTGGATTCTTGCTGGCTGTCATTCTCAGTGCCCAAAGATCCTTGCCATGTGGCTTTCTCCAGAAGCTAACAACATGACTGCTTACTTCTCCCAAGCCAGCAAGATAGTCAGCCCTACCAAGATGGAGTCTTCTGTAACTACAATAATCACAGGAGAGGTGCCCCATCACCTTTGTCACATTTTGGTGGTTAGAAGCCAAAGTTCCCCTACACATTCAAGAATTGTTCAAACACTTGAGTACAAAGACATGGGGATCATGAGAGCTGTATTAAAGCCTGCTCAGTCAGGCTGTTTTTAACTCAGTTTGTTGATTAACTCTCCAATCAAAATCAAATTTCTTCTTCCACTCTCCATACAGTTTTATACACATAGTGATATTCTTTGAACTGTGCTCTATGTAAATGACTTATTATTGCTGTAACAAAATACTTGAGAAAAAAGTTGAAGGAGGAAAGATTTACTTTGGCTCACTGTTTCTAGAGGTTTCAGTCCATGCCATCTGGCTCCATTGTGTCTGGCCTTTGGTGAGCCAAAATATCATGGCAAGCGACACAGGGTGGAGAAAAGTGGCTCACTTCATGGTGGATGGGAAGCAGAGAGAGAGTGAGTTAGCAGGGGACTGGAGACAAGATACACCTTTCATAGGTAAGCCTTGGTGACCTACCTTCTCCAGTAAGGCCCCACTTGCTATTTTCCAACATCCTACAGTAATGACACCAAATCATGAACTCATCAAAATATTAAGTCATTTATTAGGTCAGAACTCTCATGATCCAATCTTTTCCCCTAATGCTCCACATCTGAATATTGCACTGTGGACCATGCTTTCAACATATGAGTTTCTCAAGGACACATCACATCCAAATCATAATGTGTCCCTCCAAAATTCATATGAATATCCAGTAACTCAGAACATGATTTTTTTGGAGGTATACCTTCTTTACAGATGTAGACATATTGAAATGAGTTTGTTAATATGAGCCTTAATCTGACTGGTGTCCTCATAAAAAAAGGAAATCTGGGGGTAGATATTCACATAGGGAGAACACCATGTGAAAATAAAAACAGAAACCCTAGGTGATGTTCCTATAAGACATGGAATAGTCAAGTTTACCAAGCAATAACCAGTAGCTAAGAAAGAAGCATGGGACAGATTCTTTCTTATATTTCTCAAAAAGAACCAACCTTACCAGCATTATCTCAAATATCTAGCCTCCAGAAATACAAGGCATTAAATTTCCCTTTTTTAAGCTACTCAGTTTATGGTAGGTATTGCAATCCTAAAAAACAAATTCATGTGTTATTGGAGGAGGTGCTTCTGGGGTCTCGTGATACCTGTGGGCTCTCCTGAGGTCTATGTTTCCTGTCTTGTCTTTGGATATTGCTCTTTCCATCCTATCTGCTGCTCATGTATGAGGTCTTCATGTTCCTCTGACTCTAGTGATCCACATGCTGTGTATGCATTGATTCTCTGTATGTTATTCATGAAATCTCTTTCATATTCTAGTCCTCTCTGCCTCCTGGAGCATGGAAACATTTGGCTGCTATCCTAGGCTACTGAAGAATCCTTAAAAATGTTCAGATCCATTCCTTAGCTGTAGCTTCCCTATTACTTTGGTGCCATGCTCTTTAAAGAGCTTCTTCCAGAGGTTAAATGTGCCTTTTCCTCTCTCATTCCTCACCCTCTTCTGCTACTGCTTTCTGCTTCTGAGGCAGTCAGGGACCCTCACAGGGACAAAAATCAGATAAATTCTTGGACCTTAATCTATAATGTGTTGCTCATTAAAAGTAAAAATATGTCTTTTCCATGTCCTCCCTGGGTTTTCTTTGTTTGCTTGGGGCTGCCTCTGGCCATGAGCTTGTGATCCTCCTGCCTCAGCCTCCTGAATTGCTGGAATCACAGGCATGCACTGCTGTACCTGGCCTCCCTTTTTAACAATGTATGGAACATGTCCTTCCTCTAGCTTCCAAACTTATTGTAGGTGATCCATAACCAGAAGAGAGACACTTCGATGTCTCTAAGGGGAAATTGTTTGCTGATCCACATCTTATGCAGGAAGAAATTTCTTTAAATATGTCATACTCATGACTAGTAGAAAATTACCAGACTCTGGACCACCCCAGGAACTGGGTAAAAGGCCCATTCTTCTCTCTGTTTGGAGGCAGCATGATCTCCCTATTAGTCAATGATATTCCCTGCTCCTTGACCTGAACCCCTTTTTTTTCTCCACAACTAAAGCTTTTGCCTGTGTATTCATACTCTTTTCCTCAGTTTCATTTCTATTATCACTGAGTCAGAACTTCTCTCATGTCCCACTTCTTCCCTACCTCCCCTTTCTCCTCCTTCTTCTTTGATCTTTCTCCTCTAAGGCAAGTGATTGGGAGAGTGGAGAAAACAATGTCTTTTTATTTAGCTCTGACTGATGGTCATTACTTATCTGGCTAACACTAACTTGCCACCAGCACATTCTGTGTGCCTCTCTTCAAACATTAGTTGGATATGTATGTGATAGGTGTTTGCATGTGTTTATTGGGGGTTGTCAAATAATCCCCACTGCACATTTCTTGGCCACTATCCCTCCTATGTTCCCTTCCCTAAATTCTGGGGTCCTCTAGTCCCTTTCCTGAGAATTTGATTTAATAGATGTAGTATAGATTTTGGGTACTCATATATATTTTAAGTCCTCCAGGTGATTAAATACTCAACTAAGTTTGAAAACCACTTTTATAAAGGCTGGGGATTTCTGCAATTTGAGCATATGCCTGAAATTGTAGTGGCAGCCATCGAGTTTATGGTGATGCCTGGAATACTCTTTTTAGTTCAAATGATGATCTTCTATGGGCATGGAAAATAAGCACAGAGCATATACAGTATATGTGTTGGCCATGCATTCTGTATATAATTAGCAAAATACTAACTATACAGCAAGTAACAGCATTTTCACTTCACTAACAAAAATGATTCTGTCCAAAGTAATGATTCTTAGACTCTAGCCTACATAAAAATTGCCTCCTAAACCTTAAAAGGATTCCCAAACAGAATGCCTTTGCATTTACTATTCACCCTCTCCAAAACAATTCTTCTGTGATGTTGTGTGGCTACCTTCCTCTTATTCTCCAAGTCCTAGCTTCTATGTGATCTCCTCACAAAAGGGATCATCCAGTTAAAAACCAAGACTCTATTCCTGTTTTTCTCTACTGTGACTCCCTATTTATTTTCCTTCAACATCCCTTTTATGATACAAATTGCCTAATTTATTTTTGGGCTGGGATTTAGCTCAGTGGGTAGAGCACTGCTCTGCAGTCTCTGAGGTCCCGAGTTCAATTCTCAGCACCGCAAAAATTGGAGAAGGGCCTGGCAATCCACTCCCAAGGCAATCCCGAAACAGCCATTGAAAACCCTGTGAGGGTCGCTATGAGTCGGATACTGACTCAACGGCACCTAACAACAACAAATTTATTTTTGTTGATTACTGTTTTTGTCTCTCTTCAATTCTAATATTCAAATTCAAGGCACATCCTGTTATCTGTTTTATTCTTGGAATACATTGGGTGTCTAGTAAGTACAGATAGACGGAAGTGAGGAGGAGAAGGAACAGCTTTTCTGACAAGAGGATGTTGGCAAAAAGACCTGCTTCATCTAGGTCTTAGGTCACCTTGGACGTGGTTGTAGAATCTCTTATGTGAGTATGGAGGTTGCCCCTGTCCTTGTGCAGCTTTCATATGACCTACCTCTACCTCCACAAGGGAAATCACTCTAAAGAGGAGGTCTGGTCAAGCCACTCCCCTAGCTAAAACCTTTTGGTGGCTTCCCAGTATGGGAAAGAAAGCTCTCCATGATCAAGTGTATTCATGTCTTGTGGCTGCCATTACAAATTATCACAAACTTATTGGCTTAAAGCAAAACAAAGGCTAGGTGCAATGGTGCACATCTGTAATCCCAGTGATTTAGGAGGTGGAGGCACAAGGATCGCAAGTTCGAAGCCAGAGGCAGCCTGCATAATTTAGCAAGACCCTGTCTCAAAATAAAAAATAAAAAAGGGGCTGGAGTACTGCTCCGTGGTAGAGCACTACCAAAGTATGTGCAAGGCCATGGGTTCAACTCCCCAGGACTGCAATAAATAAATAAGTGATAAAACAAACATAAATCTATTCTCCTATAGATCAGGCAGCCAGATATCCAAAATGAGTGCTATGAGGCTAAAATCCACGAGCTGGCAGGGCTGCATTACCTCTGGAAACTCCTCAAGAGAATCCATCCCTTTCTTTTCCCATGAATAAAAGTCTTCTGTATCGGTAGCTCATGACTTCTTCCTCTCTCTTCAAAGTGGATCATTCCAACTTCTGTTTCCCTCATCACAGTGTCTTCTCTCACTCTGACCTTCTTGCCTTCCTCCTACAAGAATTCTTGTGATTTCTCTGGATCCACTTTGATAATCAAGGACAATCTCTCCATCTGGAGATTCTTAACACAATCATGTCTGCAAAGTCCCTTTGTCCATATAGAGGTGCTCCTGTGATTAGTTCATGCACACCTTTAGAAGGCCATTGTCAGGCCCACTTTATCTAGCTCCTGCCCACCTTTCTTTCTTTACCTCTTGTCATAGTCACTCTCAGCCCTGGTGTCTCTCAGTCACTGGCCTTTATATTTACTCTTCCCAATGCCCAGCCAGTTCATACTAGTCACTCGAGACTTGTCTCAGGCATCACCTCTTCTGAGAGGGCATCCTTCTACAAGCCAGGATTTGACTTATCTGTGCACCCCCATAGCACCTTCTGCTTGTTCCTATTGTCACCTCACTGATTTGTAATTGTTTGACTGTCTGATTCCTCTATAGACTTTTAAGTCTGCTGGCTTAGAAGACTATGCTCACTGAGGTTTATGTCTTACAAAGCACAATCCCTAAAATCTAGTAGGCTCTCAGTCATAAACATGAAACAACTGAAACAAAGAATGAGCAAACCCATTAGCAAGTAATGTTGTGTAAGGTACTTTGTTTCCTCATCATTGTTCAACAGAGAAGGCGGAGCTAGGCTGCTCAGACACAGGCAGGCACCGCATTCCTGAGAGGTAGCACATCTGGGCAGCCACATGTAAGGAGTCAGTTGCCTTCCCCACTCACAGTTCCCTCCCCAGCTGTACTCTTAACCGCTATGACCACGAAAGTGGGGAAATGATAGAGTGGGGTGGGGTAAGAATTTTCCAAGCTTCATTTCTCTGATGAATATCTGCATTTAATTCTATATTTATGTATTTAGTTTATTTTAGTTCCCCATTGACAACTACCCTAACTTCTGAACTTTGATGGCTTGAGGCCCTTGTGTGGCCATTTGTGTTACCTTGAAATAACACAGCTGTTCAGATAAAGAAAATGTGATGCCTAAAGCGTGATGCATTCAAGGAAAAGCAAATTAACACTCCATAAGACACTGGTAAAAACCAAATGTAAAGCAAACAACAGGAGTCAAAACCTATGAGGTTTGAAAAATAGTTTAAATACTGAATTCTGCTGACATACTTGAGTTAACCTGGATGACCCTCAACTGTCAATTATCAGAACAAATTGCACTCTGTTCCAGATAAAAATCTCTCATCAAGACAGATAGTACAACTTTTAGAGACTGAAAATGTATTTTTATGAGAAATTTATTACTGTGAAGTATTAATTGGAATAAGAATTTGGTCAAAAAATATAGAATAATCAGAAAACATTTCGATATTAAGGGCTGAAATATTAACTTTTAAAGCCTAAAGAATCATTAGTTTAATTAGACAAAAGTTCAGTAAGTGCTATAGCAGAGGACATGGTTGCCCTGAGCCAAATGTGATAAAACCCCCTTTTTTCTCTTTTCTTTTCTCTTCCTTTTTTTTTTTTTTTTTTTTTTTGGCAGTACCGGGAGGTTGAACCCAAGGCCTAGCATATTCTTTGCTAGTACTCTGCCTCTGAACTACACTTCAGCCCATATTTTCACTTTTTATTTTGAGACAAAGTCTCACTAAGTTAACAGGCTGCCTCTGACTTGAGCTTGCAATCCTGCTTCTGCCTCTGGAGTTGCTATAATTATAGGCATGAACCACCATGCTTGGCTCCATTTTTATATAATAATAAACTTTCAAGAATTCAAGCAAGAAGTTATAAATGTAGATTTGAATGGTGAAGGGCATTTTGTTTTTCAAATAAAATGTTCAGCAAAATGTGATGGCTAATCTTGATTGGCAGTTTGATTGGATTAAGAAAGGCCTAGGTGATTAGTAAAGTATACCTCTGGGTGTGTCTGTGAGAGTGTTTCCAGATACAATTAGACCATGAGAGCTCTGATCTAATCAAAGGATTAATCCCTTAATGTACTGGGAGGTGGTGAAATGTGTAAAGGTGGGTCTAGTTAGAGGAAGTGGGTCTCTGGACCATGTCCTTGAGGACTGTGTCTTACCCTGGCCTCTTCCTGTGCTCTTTCTCTGCTTCCTGATCATCATGATGTAATGGGTTGTGTCCCACCATACCTTCTCTGACCTAATGGACATCATGAGCCAAAATAAATCCTTCCTCCCTTACATGCTTTTTGCCAGGCATCCAGTCACACTGAGAAAATAAAACATAAAATAACCAGAGAACATAAGCCAGTGTCATGCCCACTGGTGAACTGTTAGAAGTACTTCATTAAATTTAAGAAAGAGCAAACTTTAAGTATAAGAAATTTTACTGTCACCACATTTAACATTATTCTAGAAATGTTAGAAAGTGTAATTAGACACGGAAACTAAGTAAAAAGTATAAATATTGGACAAGAGAAAACCAAATTGTCATTATTTGTAGATGAAATCATTGTGTATTTGGAAAACACAAGGGTAGAGTAAAAAATTTAAAGACACAGAGATTGCATTAATGTCTTTGCTTCCAGTATTTCCATGTTTGTATTTTTAAATCCTTATTGAATCTAGAGTATTTAATATTTGTTGTATCTCAAATTCAAGAAACACAGATATATATATATAATGTCCCTCTCTAATCCCACTCCTCATAAATAATCACTTAATAACACATCTGTAAACTTCTAGATGCTTTTCTACACATATCTTGGTGTTCTGAATATCACATGAAAAAATAAGTGTTCATGAATAGCCTGTATAATGCCAGAGAAGAAAAGAATTCAGAACAAACTAGTTGTACAAGTGGTTTTAAATTTTGATTCAAAAAGAATTAACACAACAATCAATGGCATAGAATAGAGAATCTATGAGTCTGGGTCCTAGTAAGTACAAAAAAATGCATTTATGTCTAGTTAATAGAGAAAAAGTAGTTTATTTAGTAAATGAACTTGAACAATACACTAGTCATTTTCAAATAAGAAAACTCTCTGGCTTCTTATTGCAAAATAAACATCACATGTCTCAAAAGTATGAGTAATTTTAAAGATGAAGATAAGTTCACTAGAAGATACAAGTGGATAGTCTTATGCTTTCTGGATGTGGAAAGTATTTCTAAATAAGATGTGAAACACAGAAGCCAGAAAAGAATAACATTGATATGATACATAAAATTTAGAATGTTGGTAATTTTTTTGAATTTTAGAATATCTATACAAAAAGAAAAGAGAAAAATAAGCTGGAAAAAATATAATTACACTATGACAAAAAGGGGGCTAATATTATAACCCCAGAGGCCTTATAAGATGAAGAGTCCAAGAAGAAAATGAACAAAGCACATTAACAGTGGGTTCACGGAGGAAATCAAATTAATTTTAAAAATATGAAATTATTTTCAATCATGTTAAGAATTAAAAGTGAAAATAAAATAAATATGATAAAGGCTTTGCCTTTTAAATATCATCTGAAACTGATTTTAGCTGGTTCAGTTGAGAATGCCTCTGTTCCAAGAGTTTTCTGTCTTTCTGCTGAAACTAGTGAACTAGTATAGCTTGTTTTATTTCACAGCAAAGGCATAGGAAGGCAGGAAGAAAATGCAAGGCTAGCTCACTCACCACTTCTACCTCATGTTATTGACCAAGCAGATAATATGACCAAACATAGAATCACGGAGAGAAGAAGTATACCCTGTTTTGTATAGAAATTCCAAATCACATGACACAGTAGGTGGATAGGGGAAGGGGTAAAGAGTCAAGCCATTCATGCAATCTCCTACAGTCAGACACGAGAATAGCTCAGGCCACATTTGCTGGAGAACACATATATTGCCCTCTATCTGAGGAAGCTCTTCCTGTCTCATCCATATTGCAGCAGACCAGGGCCAACTTCCTTCCATCATATAATGGAATGATTTTTGTCTGTATCCGTATTGGGAAACTTCGGGAAAGAAAAAAGTGGTTGGGCCATGCCTCAATGAATTCAATATTCATGAATTCCTTAATCCAACAGCAAAAAATGTAATCATTTCTTACAGGAATTATTAAATTTGAAGACCTCTTTCTTCTCCTAATCCTAAAATCGGTTTTTCTTTTTAGTATCATTTATTCAAATGCACACCCCTGGACCTGTAACATCATTAGGAGAATGTCATGCATGGATTGGCCTGAAAATGGTTCACCCTCTCTTGAACTGGGGACAAGATGGGTACCTTCTCAAAATAGGGGTGATGAAGGAGGAAGGAAATGAAGGATGTTGGAAAAGAAAACCAAAGTGTCTACTAAAAAAAAGGACATTCTTAATTAGGGACAGACACAAAGAAATAGAGAAAAAATATTAAGATGAGAATATGCTTAGAAAAAAGTCTGGAAGGCACTACTTTGAAATGTTTTTAGTGGTTATGATTGAGGAAAAGAAGGATATGATGGGAGGATACACGAAAGTAGGAGACATCTATTTATTTCTTTTGCCTTCTGTTCATTTTTGAGGGATGGAGTGAAAAGGGATTATCTATGTACATATGCATGCATTATCATCATAAAAACAATTAATGAATAAAATATTTTCTAAAAACTTTAGTTGGAATTATGTCCATTTTTCTATAAAATCAGGAATAAAATGATCTTGATAGTGATTTATTTGATTTAAAAGTATATTGTTCTAAAGTCATAATATGAATTTTTTTCTTTGTAATATGGGCAGTACAGCAGTATGTTTCAAGATTCTCTATCCTCCTATCTTTTAAATAATTAAATTCCATTACAGTTTACAGTACACCTCTTGTGTGCAAACGGCAGTGATAGATAATACAGAGTATGTGTCCCCACAGTTCATGCCTCCACTTCTGAATCCTATCTACTGAATTTTGTTGGTGGAAGATCACATAATGTGGCTAAGTGGTGTCCACATAAAATTGGGCTTCCTTGTATTTGTTGTTGGCTGCGCCCTCTCCCAATGCTCTCAATGTCTGTTGCCAAACCTTTACCTTTTGCTTCAAGTCCTCTCTTGACTCTAGCATTTCTCATTCCTGTGAAATGGTTTTGCCTATAATTTGAAAACATGGGAGCAAACTCACGTTTTTATCTCCATCTGAAAATACTGAAACTCCCCCAAATCCCCACCAACATTTCCCCTACCCAATAAGAATGAGATGATCATCTCTAAAGGTCCAGACTAATCACTTATGCTTTTCATTCTCTCCCTCCCTCCTCCTCCAGAGCCTTGCTTGGTCAGTCATCTGATCCCCCTGTAGCTTGGCTTCATTTGTCTTTTCATTGGCTCTTTGCCTTCAAGATTTTCTGATCTAGAACCATACCTTAAACTTCAGATTCTTGCCTGAAAGATAGAACTTCCATGAGGAGATATACCATATTCCTTTGTTTGGAATAGATTCCCAGCACCTAGAGCGCTACTCACTAGTAGCACCTAATGTTTGCCCAGTAAATATTTGTTGGTTGAATGGATGAACATCCAACTGCCTGTTACATATCTCACAGATAGCCCAAAACTGAGCTCTTCATCTGTCCCATTAGCCGGTTTTCAAGGTTGTCATTTTCTAAAGATGGTAGAGATGTTGTCAAAATTCAGTAGACTGAAGGGGCCCTGAAAAGAAGGAAAGTGACATCACAGTGACAACCTGTGTGAACTGAGGTTGTACACATCCCCCTCCTCCAGCACATCCTGGTGTTGCTTTAGATCCAAGAACCACAGCACAAGTTTAGGTGGGCAACCCAAGAATGACTTGAGCCACCTTACTGCTGCCCAGCTTGGATAGAGGAGAACTCCAAGACAATGTCAGAGAAAATAAAATAGTATTTCTTCTGCATCCAGCAAATGAACTGTGCTATAAAGATACATATACATAGTGGGAATGTAGCTCAGAGGTAGAGTACTTGCCTAGCATGTGTCATGCCCTGGGTCTGATCCCTAGCATTGTAAAAAAAGAAAAAAAAAAAAGAATATTTGGGTGCAGTGGTGCACACCTTCAATCCCAGAGACTCAGGAGGCAGAGGCAGAGGATTACAAGTTCGAGGCCAGAAATATCCTGTGTAAATTAGCAAGACCCCATCTCAAAATACAAAGTTAAAAATGGGCTAGGATATCATTTGATGGTTAAGCACTTGCGAAAAGCATTCCTAAAGCCCTGGGTTCAACCCTTCAGTATATATATATATAATTTATAAATTTATAAATTTATAAATATTTATAAATATATATATTATATATATAAAACAAAAAGTTATAGAATAATACAAAACAGAGCAAATTGATTTTGCTGAAAAATTGAGGAAAGCTTTGTAAAGGCTTTTGAATTGAGACTTGAAATATGAGCCAACTTAGTGAATTATGGCTTACCTTTCTACTCTGTTTCTAGCCCAAATGGGTTTACTGCAATTCAGTTCTGGTGCTAACCACCCAGAATTAGGGTGGACTCCATGAGTTACTGAGAACAATCCATAACAAGACTTCCTTTACTTCAGACACTTTCTGGTTACTCTGGGGATCCCCAGGCTACCCATACTTCTATATTAGTCAATGTTTATCAGAGAAAAGGGAGGGGAAGGAGGAGGAGGAGGAAGAGAGAGACAGAGAGATTTTAAGAAACTGGATCAAATGGTTATAAGGACTAGCAAATCTGAAATACGTAGATGAAGTCAGAAAGCTGAAAACTCTAATAAATGTTTATGTTGTAAGTATGACTTTGAATTATGAAGGATAATACAGGCAAGTTGGAAACTCAGGGTTTCTATGTTGCGGTCTTCAATTTGTAGCCACTTGGTTGTAAACAGAGGTTCCTACAACCCCCTTCTATTCAATAATTTGTTAAAGCAAATCATAGAATTCAAGAAAGTGCTATACTTAAAATTACGTTTTTACTATAAGGGATACAAATCAGGAAAATCAACAAGATATGATCAGTGTACAATGATAATGTACGTATGGAAATGGCATAATGAAGCCCATTAGTTTGTACACTAACTAAATGACTAATAATAAAGATGAAAGACACACATGGCAATGTCCAAGAGAGAATACAGAATATCCTATTTTCGTGGAATCAAGGCACATCACACTCCAAGCACATCAATGTGTTCACCAAGCAGGAAGGTACACTTAATCTCAGTGTTTTTTATGGAGGTTTATTGTGCAAAGATGATTGAGTAAATGATTGTGCATGTGATTGAACTCAATCTCTAATACTTCTCCTCTACCCAGAGGTTGGGCTGGTCTAAAGTTCCAAGCTCCCAATCACCTAATTGGTTTTTCTGGTGAACAGTCACATTTTGAACTTAACTAGATGCACACTGAGTCACTACATTAGCATGAAAAAAAGTCATCTCTTGGGAACTCCAAGAGTTTTAGAAGTTCTGTGCCAGGAACCAGGACAAAGACTAGATAGATTCTTTATCCACAACACATATAACTGAAGCATAAGAAATGGGAAGGCTGCCATGAAAAATATCACTGAAAATATAGGTCAGAGATAAGTGTGTATGCCTTAATTGTCAATTAAGATTTCTGAACTTATCAGTGAGGGACAGGGAGCTATTGAATGTCTGTAGGAAATGACACGATGTGAATGAACTTGGACTTGAGAATGAGGAAATCTCCTTTTAGAACTAGTGTGAGGGATGGTTAGAAGGGTGTAAGATGATAGGCAGGGAAGCCCTTTGAGAACTATTCCTCTATTTGAGGTAAGATGAACTGAAACTGTAACATGGTAGGAGGGAGAGAAAGGTCACTCAAAAATATGATCAGCTGACTCTAGAAACTGACATTAAATAATAGCAAGCACTTCTACAGAACTTGTATAGTTCCCAGGCATAGTTCCAAGAGTTTTACTAACTTTTTAAATCTTCCTCTTATGATATAAGCAGGGCAGGGGCTTAGTTCAGTTGGTAGAGTGTTGCTCTACCCTGTCTGAGGCCCTGAGTTCAATTCTCAGCATCACAAAAATGGGAGAAGGACCTGGTAGACCACTCCAAAACAATCCTGAAGACAATCAGCCATTGAAAATTCTATGAATAGCAGAGAAGCACTGACATGGTGTCAGGCATGGCACAGTGTCAGGGAGCACTTTGTTCTGTTGTACATAGGGTCACTATCAGTCAGGCTTGACCCCAGGGCACCTAACAACAACAACAACAATATAAACTCTATCATCATTGCCACTTAAATGAGGAGATTATGACACATTTCACTGGGAAAAACTGTTGCAAATGATCTCTTTAAAGTGTTGAAAAGTAAAGATGTCACACTGAAGACGAAGGTGTGCCTGACTCATGTCATGGTATTTTCATCATATGGTTGTAAAAGCTGGATACTGAATAAGGGAGACAGGAAAATAATTCATGCTTTTGAATTATAGAGCTGGAGATGAATATTGGACATACTATGGACTGTCAAAAGAACCAACAGATCTGTCCTAGAAGTGTGACCAGAGGGCTCCTTGGAAGCTAGGATAACTAGACAGCTTCTGATATATTTTGGACATGTAGTCAGGAGGGACTAATCCCTGGAGAAGGATATCATGTTTGGAAGAGTGGCTGGTCAATGAAAAAAAGGAAGACCCTCCACTAAATAGAATGACATAGTGACTGCAACAATGGGATTAAACATAAAAAAGATTGTGTGCCTGACACAGAATCAGAGAGTGTATTATTCTGCTGTATATAGCATCACTATGAGTCAGACCCAACTCTATGGCACCTAACAACAACATAGTTCAAGGAGTCAAGTAGTTACCCAAGGTCACATACCTAGTAAGCCACACAGTGCTATATTTTAAAGCATGCAGACTGGCTCCAGGATTACCTCTCTTGACCATTGTTATTCTGCCTCATAGCAAGAAAGATAACCAAGGTCATTGACTTTCTAGCCCAGGTAGTTGGAAAATTGGTGCTGAGATGCTAAGACCCAGAAGCATGCTTGCTGTATGTAGGAGATGAAATGGGGCTAGTAGATGGTAGGAATGGAACAATGAACAATTTTGACTGTGGTGATTTTGCAGTGAAAGTGAGCAAGATGTACAAATGTCTATCATCTGGGCTCTTGCAAACAAAGAGAATAAGATCTTCTATCCTATCCCAGGGCTAGGATTTAGCTCAGTTGGTAGAACGCTGCTCTGCAGTCTCTGAGGTCCCAAGTTTGATTCCCAGCACCGCAAAAGTGAGAGAAGGATGTGGCAATCCACTCCCAAGGCAATCCCAAAACAGTCAGCCATTGAAAACCCTATGAGGGTCACTATGAGTTGGACACAACTTAACAGCATCTAAGAACAACAACAATAACAATCCCATCCCACATTTATTGGGAGCTGGAATTGCATGTTAAATCTAATATCTAAATAATATCCTGGTTTTTAACTTTATTTGATTCTAATTTTTCCTTGCAATCTTCATCATTAATCATACTCAACATTAATTACCAGATTATTGTACTTGAACTCCCTTAACTCTCCTTCTTGTGATATATTAAATCCTGTTGACCTGTTGTTGTTAGGTGCCGTTGAGTCAGTATCTGACTCATAGCGACCCTCATAGGGTTTTCAATGGCTGACTGTTTTGGGATTGCCTTGAGAGTGGATTGCCAGGCCTTTATCCCATTTTTGCAGTGCTGGGAACTGAACTCGGGACCTCAGAGACTGTAGCGCAGCGCTCTACCAACTGAGCTAAATCCCAGACCTCACTATTGTCAGTGCTTCTCTGCTGTTCATAGGGTTTTCAATAGCTGATTGTTTTTTGGGAGTGGGTTGCTAGGTCTGTCTCCCAAGCCCACAGCACCTGGTGTTCCCAGGCGGTCTCCCATCCAAGGACTAACCAGGCTTGACCCTGCTTAGCTTCCAAGATCTGACGGGATCAGATGCCACAGAGCTACCACTGCAGGCTCCTGTTGATTAGTTATTCTAATTAATGATCTCCAGATAAAATTGTTCTCTCTCTCTTGAGTGTTTCCCTCTAATATGACAATGAGAAAGCATCTTATTTCTGTAGTCAGCTCGCTGGGGCTATATTAAGCTATACTCCAATAATATGGAAATAAGATAGTCCTCAGAGGAACATTAAAATTACTGTAATACTTCACATACAGTGAATTAGAACAGAGGTATTTTAGTCTGTCCAGGCTACTATAACAAAATACCATATACTGGGTGGCTCATAAACAACACAAATTTATTTATCATACCTCTAGAGGATGGAAGTAAAGATCAAGGCACTGGCAGATTTAATTAGGCCCAAATCAAGGACCTGTTTCTTAGATGTCACTTTCTCCCTGTGTTCCCACAGGGTCAACACAGTGAACAAGCTTCATAGAGTCTGTTTTTGTAAGACTAATTCCATTTATGAGGTCTCTGCCTTCATGACTTAATTACCTCCCAGAATATTCCCACCTCCCAATACTGTCACTATGGGGGTTAGAAGCTCAACATATGAATTTTGTGCTCCCACCAAATTCAGAACATACCTAGAGGTATATAAAACACTCTAAAGAGACAAACATCCTCCCCCAACTCCCAGCAGGCAAGATAGGCCAGACCCTGAAGGATCTCATTAACATGTATAATTAACAAGAATAAAGAGAAGAGTGTGTCCCCCTGCAGGTAGTTACTTCTTCTTGTTCTTAGGTGCCCTCAAGTCCAGTTCGACTCTGTTAATATTGAAAAAGCAAGGTCAGATGGGACATCTTTGTTAGTCCCCTCCAGGGAATTTTGAAATGAATATTATTATCTTTCTGGCAAAATGAATGCTTTAAACTATCAATGTTTTAATTTTCATACCCCTTGTTCTGATTGCAACAACCAAATAACTTCACAATGATAATTACTGTTCCAATGAGGGAGCTGCCTCTAGGACAAAAATTTTCTCATTTACCCACATGAATAGATAACATGTTTCCAGCGTGTGATAAGACAGAGTTTCCATTCTCCACAGAAAGACCCCTGTTTTCACAGATGAGAAATTCCTAGCCCTATATCATACAACAGATATATCTCAAACAGATAAAGGATGAGATGCTGCTATGTCGTTGTAGCACAAATGTCAAGATGTGAAACATTCCATGAGGCTCAGGTGACAAGGCTTTCTGAATGGAAGTTAACTACTTTATATGGTGATATGAGTTGGGTTTTTCGCTTGTTTGCTAAACTCACTAAGTATTCAGAGACCCCATTTCTGCAATTCTTCAAACTGACAGAGATCTCACCCTATGCAGAATACTGAGACCACCAATCTGGCCACTGCAATAAAATGAAGGGCAATGGGGACCATGATATAAAAAAACGGAGACAGCTAGCTGACCACCAAAATATGTACTCTCCTCCCATTAAGTTGAATTCCAGCGGCAAGAAATTTCCTTGTAAGGACTACATTTCCCACCTTCTCTTGCATTTAAATGAAATCACATGACTAGTTATCATTGAATGGAATCCAAGAATGTGACATGCATCACTTCCAGTCCAGAAAGCTTTTTATCCTTTTCAGTGTACCTCTTCCTCGTCCATTACACAGATATCATTGATTGTGATACCATAGACAACAGCCGAATCACACAAAAAAAGAAACTAGAGGTTCAAAATCACCACAAAAAGGAAAGCTTCACTATGAGTAAAGAATAAATATTGTGTTTGAGCCTTTATAAATTTAAAGATGTGTTATAGCAGCTAGCATTACCCAAACACACCATGTGTATGTCCTCTGCACTGCTTAGTACACAAGCTAAGCTATCATTCTCTCAGATCCTCACACTCAAACTCATCAGAGGCTTGGTCAGGTCAGGAAATACAGGAGTTGTATTGTCATAGTAGATTAATGGTGTGGCATTTTGGTTTTAGCTGTGAGCTTGTTGAATGAGGAAGTCTTTCAGAGAGATAAACCTACTCCCAGTGGGCTGACAGATTCAAATATTTGAGGCTAGGGGTCTACAGGAGCCAGTCTTGGACAATGAGAAATTCTTCGGAGGGAAGATTACTGCTCTCTGTACATGCCTGGGAGGTATATGTGTGATGTTGCCTTCATACTTTCATAACTTTAAAGATAAGGAAAGAATGACTTGGCACCCAAAGTTCAAAGGTTATATGAATAGACAATGTATTGTATATTATTGTATATCAATTGTATATCAATTGTATATGAATAAACAATGTCAGCTGTTGTTGTCATCATAGCAGAAAAACCAACCAAAACCAACTTATGGAGAAAAGAGATTTATTGAGGGATTATAAGTTAATAGATCAATTCATAGTGGTAGTGGGGCAGACATGGCAGCATCAGGAGACAGGCCCACGTCACAGGACCGTACAGTTTCCTAACCAAGAAGCAGAGACAGAGCGAAGCTACAGGTCTGGGACGAAAACCTCCAAAGGTTCACCCCCAGTGACTCACTTCCACAAGGCTAGACCCACCTCCCAAAATTCCATGACCTCCCAGGACAACACTGCCAGCTGGGGACTCAGTGTTAAAGCATATGACCTGTGGGGTACACTTTAGATTCAAATCATGACAGACAAGCAAATGTTGGTAAGTAACAAGCAAGCCAAATACATTGGAAATACACACTCTGGAAACTCTTTACCCTTCAACAATTCAAAGTTTTATCTGATGATCAGAGGCACAAACATGATAGGGAAGTTTGTTAAGCAGGCAGAAATTCAGTTGCTACCCCAGGCTTCTGAATTATAAACAGCTTATTAACAACATTCCCAGGTGGTCTGTGTGCTCAGACAAGTTGGAGAAATACCCCTGCCACCTTCTTTGTCCCCTCCCATCCTCTCTGCCACCCCTGTACAACCAACTTACAGTTGATTTTGTTCCCTGTTGTTGTTCTTAGGTGCCCTGGAGTTGGTCCTACTCACAGCGACCCTATGTACAACAGAATGAAGTACTGTCAGATACAGTGTCATGTCCAGTCTATGTCAGGGCTTCTTTGCTATTCATAGGGTTTTCAATGGCTGATTGTTTCAGGATTGTTTGGGGAGTTGGCTGCAAAGTCCTTCTCCCTTTTTTTGCAGTGCTGGGGATGGAATCCAGGGCCTCAGACAGTGCAGTGCAGCACTCTAGCAACTGAGCTATACCCCAGTTCTATTGTTCCCTAAGAAGCAGTTAGAGAAACAGAAATCGGTCAGGAAACTGACATCACATATTTTGTAGAGGAGCCTAGAAATGGCTCCAAAAAATTCCCATAACAGGTTGAAAATCCATCTCTGTAGTTTAAAGTTCTAGAAAGCCTCCAAGGCTTTCAATAGGCACTTCATCTTTCCCTTGGCCTGTATTTCATCCTAATAGGCAGACTCACTAAGTAAGCCCACCCTGTGAAAGCCTAGCCTTCACCCTAGTGAACCAGCCAGGTTCACCTTCCTTTGCCCACCAGAGGCACGTATGTCCCCTGTTCATGCAGATGTGGGAAGTTGCTGAGTTTAAATCCCCGTATTAAAATCTGAAAATAGAAAAAAAAATCATAGAATTCAGAATATAGTGAACTTTCTTTTATTTGTAGAATATTAACTGAGAGAAGTATCAAAATAAGTAAGCTCAGGAAATTTTACACAGTTGGATATCCCTCAGATTTGTTTTTATTATCACCTTCTGCTACAGAGTCCCAGAACAGAATAAAGTGAAGATGTGGGGAAACATCTACATTTACACTCACAACAAGAAAACCTATAACAAGTACATTATTTTTAAAAGCCTTCCCAATCTCTTTCATGGTTTCTTTCATTCCTTCCTTTCCTTCTAATTTAAAACTATATCCTCAGGCATTTATGGAAATGAACACATTCCAGCTAATTAAGATTCCTGAATATCTACTGCTTTTAAAATCTCAGGTCTTTCAGACACTTCAGTTTGCACCTTAACAAAAGCCATAGTATTGGACTTTTTTCATCCCACTCTGTAAGAGTTCCTTATTTCTGAAACAATTTATTAGACAAAACTCATAATCTCCAGGATTTTGTCACCATCAAAACAAAATAGGCATCAGTGTCGACAGAAGCACTAACACCTGCATAATAGTTCAAAAAGTCTTCTTTTGAAACCTGAATGGGAAAAAAAGGTAAAGGAGAAAAGAAGGAAATGGTGTCAGAATACATGAGCCACATTAGACCATTTGACATTCTTCCTGACATATTTTCTGTTGAGTGTGATTTGCAACCAACAATCAAACAAGGTTGAGTCAGTCAGGGAGAGCTTGGTTTGCCTTCCCCTCTGAGGTGGTTTTCTGAGATGGGATATTTGAAAGGGCAAAGACTCACCTGCCCCCTGGTCAGCTACAGTCCACCCTATCATTTAGACCTGACTTTTTGTAGTAAAATAAGATCTCTAGGTTCCTACCATACTATCCAAAATGGTGGCTATTAGCCACATGGGGATATTAAAATTTATACTAATTTAAGTATAATGAAAACCTCAGTTGCACCAACCATATTTCAGCTGCCCATTAGCTATATGTGGTGAGTGCCTGGCATACTGGAGATCATAGAGAACATTTCCATTATCACAGCAAGTTCTTCTATAGAACAGCACTGCTCTACAGTATATGTTGTATGATCACACTCATGTCTATTATTATTAATCATTAATATTTATTAATACATCCCTCTGTATCTATGAGTTCTGTAACTGTGTATTCATCCAACCTCCAGTGGAAGATACTCAGGAAAACCAAATTGTATCTGTACTGAATGTATACAGGATACATGTATGTTATATGCAATAACAATGCCATTTTATATGAAGGACTTGAGTATCTGGATATTCTGTTACCTGTGGGGATTCCTAAAACAAATCATCTGTGGATAAAAAGGGATGACTATACTTTAGAGAAACTTATACCATAAGTGAACAGACAAAGTGCACTTTAGAGAAACGGAATAGGCAGAGAGAGAATTAGAATAAGTGGAAGAGCAGAGTGCACGTTAGAGAATACATAGGCAGAGATAGAATTAGAGAAAGGGACACTTCACAGGATCCCTGGGTACCTAGGAATACAGGAAGCATGGCAGTGAATGGCTGAGTGCTGAGGGACTAGCTGCATGGGAAATACTTGAAGGCCAACTCCCCCAGGATATCAATTTGGCCAGGACCTATGGATTTCATGATCAAATGTATGCTTTCTACACCAGTCAATGAAGTAAAGAGCAAAGATGTAAATAAAAAAGCAGGAATCAGCCCTCAGGTTTCATCTCTCCTCCCCGTTAATATCCGCCATTCCTTAATATCAACAATAGAGACATACTATCTCACATGGGCTTAGAAGTGAGCCTGGGCATGCTGGCTACTTGGTTGGACAGCTAGACAGGCATAGTCCATCCCCACAGGAAAAAAGAATAGAAAAATCACATTTTCAAGCTTTTACTCTTGGCTAACAAAACAATGGTTTTATGATTAATTATATTGTGTCCTTTTAAAAGTGTAAGAGAGTACAATGTAAACAGAGCCTTATCATTTTCAAAGAAGAAGTTTTATCACCTGTAACTGACTCAGCATACCAATAACATTTTCAAGTGATCCCAAGGCACCACCAGGAAAGTAAACTTTTAAAGAAGCAAGATATGTAACATGTTAGCTCATAAGAAGAAATAGTTTTGCAAATACTTTAAAGCTGAAATATAAAGGCTAGTTTTGCTCTTTTATCATAGCATTTCTTGTTTCAATCCTTAAATTGAAGAAATTCTATAAAAGCAGAACTATGTTAGTGGCAATGTACAGTCTGAGAATGTGACAAAGTGACAAGGTTGGTTTTATAAACTAAACCATATGGAAGCTGGTGGCTCAAAAATGTCTCAATCTCTGGTTCTTAGAAATGCTATCCCAGCTATTTCCATTTAGACAAGTTCTTGCTTCCAATGCACATGCAGCTTACCACTAGAAGAATGTGCAGCATTTTAAATAAAATATTTTAACATTTATTGCCTAACTACTGTACGAATTCTTTACCAAGCAGAATGTTGTTTTGAAACTGATTTCTACGTAATTTCTATTTGAAAATACTACGAAGAGAGGATTTACGTATGGGAACATATTGTGTAGAAAAAAGGTGAAACTACAGCTATAGAATATTGGCAAAAACCTATTTACTTGAGACTGTTTTAAAGGATACCTGGGGAGTTTTTAAGACTAGCATGTTGATTATACTTGTATGCATACAGATACCTCTTAGGACCTGCAAGGGGGCTGGGATTTAACTCAGTTGGTAGAGCACCACTCTGCAGTCTCTGAGGACCCAGGTTCAATTCCCAGCACCACAAAACTGGGAGAAGGACATGGCAATCCACTCCCAAGGCAATCCTGAAACAATCACCCATTGAAAACTCTATGAGGGTCACTATGAGTCGGACATGATTTGATGGCACCTAACGACAACAACAACAAGGACCTGCAAAACATATGAATATAGGTAGGCACAGCCGTTTTAATCATTGTTACATTATTGACTTAACAATCTCCCTCCCTTTTTGTTTCTAATTTAGATGAAATAAATGTCCACTCAAATACTTTCTAAATGACTTCAGTTGTTATTGTCAGGTCCCATCAAGTTGGTGTCCCATAGTGATCCTACGAACAACAGGCAAAACACTATTGTCAGTGCTTCTCTATTGTTCATAGGGTTTTCAATGGCTGATTGTTTCTTAGGAGTGGGTTTCCTGGTCCTTCTTCCAAGCCTACAGTATCTGGTGTTCCCAGGCAGTCTCCCATCCAAATACTAACCAGGCCCAACCCTGCTTAGCTTCTGAGGTCTGCCGGAATCAGATGCCACAGTGCTATGGCTGCAGGCTTCAATTCGTGGACTTCAATTAGTGGAGTTCAAATTCTCAGTGATTTACTACACACACTCTACGGTTTCAGATATAATCTTAAGTTTATGGATTTCGAATGATATTGCTAAATGAAGTTTTGGAAGGGACTAAGTATGAAACTTGTGGAATGGTACTTTATTTCCCAGTTCCCTTGGAAACGAGAGAAATGGTCTGGGCTTATAAGGTAATTCTTAGCATTTGATAATACCCTACGTTTGTGTAGCACTTTAACCCATCAACGTGGAAACTCTCAGATTCATGAGTGCCCTGGAAGGAGCAAGCCACTCTGCCATCTGTCATTTTCTCCCAATTTCAGGTCCCCATCCCATTTTAAGGCTTTCTCAGCCTGCTGATTACCATCAGTTCCACATGTGGTCTGTGTGTTTCCAGGAGACCAGCCGTTGAAACCTTTCAAGCCTAAGATTGAGATGTTCCCCAATCAAGACCAGTCTCTGAGGGCCAAGTGTTAGGGGCAATAAATTCCATTATGAAGAATCTTGGGAGCTGAATCACATACAAATGACAAAAGGCCATTACATTTTGAGGTTTTCTTTCCCTGGCGCACCGTGCCTTTCTTCTAATTGTGAGATCCGTATCAAAACCTCAGCTACTGGTGGGTGACTTCTATTTTCAGTGGTTTCCACTCCTCAGGAGCACCTTTCACTACATTTTGCTGAAGGAAAAAGCTGGCTTTGGCAATGCAGGTGTGAGAATGAAACAAGAAGGCCATGCTATTCTCAGAGAGGAAGGGCTGTTTCACCACAGCCTCTCACCGCACCCGCGGAGACAACAGAAAGAAACCTTCTCACCCAGCCGTGTTCCCAGGAGCCCCATCCATCATTTGTTTACATATTGTTCAACAGATTTCACCCATCATCTGTTTTAGAAGAAATAACTTTAGGCAGTAGCTTAGTGGGATTTTCTATTAGAATACAAGAACTATCTCCATCAACTGTCTCCACCATGGTTTTCATACAAGCAATGGGGAGGGGGAGAACCATGCTGAGAAACGCTGGCTGTCAAAAGGATCAATTACATGACAGTCTCTCAGACCCTTGACATTTTTGTTCTTCCTTTGAGTCATAGCATTTGTTAAGATTTAAAACTTCATTACTGCATTCAGCAAGTTCTTAATTTAAAAGGCCCTTGACAACTTTGTGTTTCCTTTGAATCATAAGCATTTCTAAGATTTAAAACTTTGCCATTCCATTCAGTAAGTTCTTAATTTAAAAGAACAGTTGATAATTTCCAGGAAAGCCAGTCTATGGGCCAATTTGGAAAATGGGAAGCTGTATATTTTTTCCTTCTGAATTCAAAAGAGATATGCATAAATCTAGAATGCATATGAGTCAGAGAGAGTTATTAGAATTTTATGAAGCAGGAGTAAAAGGGAACCCACGCATCATCTAACAATATGTTGGGTTAATTTGATGTCTCTACTTGATTAAACATTAGCTTAACAAACTGTGTCTGTAGGTAGATTTGTGATGGTAGAATCATTACCTACTTGTACTCTGATGGTCCAGTGAGGCAGTCCACACTGGGCAAGAGAATTGAAAGGAAAAGATTATCTGCCTCTAAGAATAAGAGTAGATTATTCTTGCATTGTCTTAATACACTGTCTATGTTTACCAACTTTACCAAACAATTCCCTGAAACAGTGTCATATTAAGGGCCTCAACTGTCTTGGCTTCAGAGGCTAAAGATGGGAAATTTCAGTGCCCATGATTCTCCTTTTTTCCACTTTTTTTGACCTGTTAATAACTATGAGTTGTTTCATTTGACTTGGAAGATGTTGGGTTTTTTAATATTTATTCTGATTCACTGTGCTATCTCCACAGCCTAGATAAGAGTGTGTGGCTCAATAAATTTTATTGATGTGAGGGACTTCCACCATTAAATTATGATACAATCCAAGTCAGTCGGCAGCCTACATGGAAGGCATCCAGCCTTCAAAGCTGTTGTCAGGGTATAAAATGTGACTGCATGCCTGCTTCCAAACCACATAGAGAAGGTACATCACCACTGGGGCCTAGGCTGACCCTTTCAAGGGTAAGTAGTGGTGAAAAGCAGCCTTGCAGACTAGCAGGAAGAATTCTGACTCAGTTTTCTGTTCAACACATCTTGGGTTTCTCATTTGCACAGTGGATGGAATTGGGTACAATGTGCACCATTTCTTGGTAGAGGCTATGTCTCTTGCTGTTCTTGCATAGTTTGCCTTGGGGGAAGTTGCAAACCAAAACTCAGTACCATTGTGGATTGCTTGTTCTGACAGTTCCCGAGTTGAAAATATTTACTCCCATCCTATTTAATAAAATCTGATGATCCCATTTTCTTATTCCTGGCTTGTTTGCTTAATTTCCTATTTGGGGTCCAGGCCCAACAGAGAAGATGCTTGTGAGAGAATTTTAAAGACTTTTTTTGTGTTTTATCTTCTGAACTAAGTGGTTATTTTTACACTGCAAATGGAATAAGATTTAAAATGTGGGCTTTAAATTTTAAAATATGTCCACTAAATTTTTGTTGTGGTGGTAGTAGTTGTTATTAGGTGCCATCCAGTCTCATAACGACCCTAGGTAAAACAGAATGAAATACTCCCTGACAATGTGTCATGCCCTGAACTATTAGTGCTTCTCTGTTATTCATAGGGTTTTCAATGGTGGATTGTTTTAGGAGTGGGTTGCTGGGTCCTTCTGCCTACCCTGCAGCACCTGGTGTTCCCAGGTGGTCTCCCAACCAAGGACAACCAGGTTGACCCTGGTTGGGTTGACCCAATCAGGGTCACCTATAGTGGAGAAGTCAGAAACAAAAACAAAACTTTGCTCCTCACTCTTTCAACAGGGGGCTGTCTTCCATCCTTGCAAAAAGAAGGGACATATCAGGTGCCAGGGTGCTATGGCTGCAGACACTAAGTTGTTAGGAAATATTTTTAATTACTCTTTTCTGTTTGTTCCATGGCTGCTAGAAGGACTAGAGTTAGATAATGAGCTATCCCTGCCCTTGCCAGAAATCATAGATGAGATTGAGAATAGATGAGATTGGTAATCCTTGACCACCAGGGTCTTAGGAGATCTTGTTTCCAATGGGTGAGAGGGCCTTGATGGAATCTCGCTCATGGGCCCAGAACTCAAACTGCTAGAAGAGAGGATACTGAATGTGACCAAATACACCGTGAGGCACAGATGATCTGAAATCAGATCTCTGTGCCCTGTGCCCCCATTAGACAGGAAGCAAAGTATCACTAGGGAGACGAAGCTGATAGCTGCCACACAGGCTCTCCTCAGAATCACATGCTCACTCTATAGCCCCAATTAAGCAAGACATGAGTCATACCCAGAATCAAAGACACAAATCTATCTAGAGCCATAGGCTTAAAATTCATCATGCTCAGGAAATGGGGGACATCTCGTTAGCCACAATTTGCAAGGTGCAGGCTGCAAAAAAAACATGGATCCTTCTCTACCCATTTCTTCATAATTTCTTTTGGCTTTCTATATAATGTCCACATATTTACTCACATCACTTGGTATCTTTGGACCCACCAACCTCTACAATAGCCTAAGTAATAAATCCAAAGGAAAACTATGTTTGTATAATTAATTTTTTTTAAAAAATCTGGCTTCCTATGATACCAGGACATGACCAACCTCACGACAATGGTCTTTTTTCCAGCCTATCACTAGGATAAATGAATTAAACTTCCCAACAAGAAACAAAGCAAGGTGCCCTATGAAATGATTGCTATAATTCTCATCTGGCAACACCTGTTCTCACAATTTCTAAATCAATGTGTATCCTGGTTTCAAACTTCAAGTCTGTAAAATAAAAAGTAAATGAATGAATTACTATAAAAATGGCTAATGTGTTCACCAGAGGCTACTTACTGTATTTTTATATGTGGCCTCAGACACAAAACATGGAGAGCAAGAATTATGGTTTCAATGTCTGTTTTCCAATAGTTAAGGCTGCTTCACATCTTGAGCCATGAAGTGTCAAGATAGAAAAATCTGTTTGGGACTATATCCATGATCTAGTACACGCCACACTCAACTGTTTGTGCTGATGGGAATGCCAGCATGATGGGCCCTCAGTAAGGAGGCAAAGATAAACATTCCACTAGGTAAAAGCTTGCTAGTTATCACAGGGCAAGATGTTCCACATAAAATCTGAGAGCACAGCCTAGCCTCAAAACTTTAACCTCAGGAATACCTTGAACAACCAAATGGCCTCCATATCAGTCTTTAAAATGCCATAAATAAATAAATAAATAGTTGTTTTCAATCTATTTGCCAAACTGATGCTTCTGTAATCTCTGGGTAGTGAAACTCAAGATTCAATTGTAGAGATTGAGGCTAACATGTGGTCTTCTTCTGGAGCCCATATTGAGACTGAAACAAAGATTTACAGTCACACAAATGGAAGAATTCACCCACCTGGAAATGGACTATCTAAAAGGAGGTGAAGAAAGATAGTAAGTGCATGGACAGGAGTAAAGGGGCTATAATTGGTTATAATTGAAATATTCCAATTTTCATTAATGACCAAGGAAGAAATCCAAAATTGATTAGACATCTATGTGTATTAGCCATAGCATGTGGAGCTTTATAGATGTGATTTTATTTAATCCCCATTTTAGAGCTAAAGAAGCATCTTCAGAAGAGGCAAGTTTAGTGACTTTGTTCCTATTCTTAGCCCTTAAAAATGCAATGCATTGACAGGAAAGAAACACTGAAGTGAGCAAGAAATCAAGTACAATCCTGGTTTTTGAGTTGAGGTTTAATCATTTGGGGTCATGTGGGTGTCCCCAAGGCCTAGCTTCCGTGGTCATGCATTTAGAGCTTCCAGGCAGTTGTCATCATGATGATGAAATACACGTCGGTGTCAATGGAAGCGCTCACACCTGCATAGTAGTTCATGAACTCCTCAGGGGTCACCTACAGTGGAGAAGTCAGAAACAAAAACAAAACTTTGCTTCTCACTCTTTCAACAGGGGGCTTTCTTCCATCCTTGCGAAAAGAAGGGACATATCGGTCAAGAAGGCACCGTGTGTGTGTGTGTGTGTGTGTGTGTGTGTGTGTAACAGTGGCTGAAGAATAGATCTAAAATAAAACTGGAGAGCAAAAGCCAAGTGGAGGATGATGGTGAAAATGGCTAGGGAGACATAAGGAAGAAAGTCTTCAAACATCCAACATACCTTAAATAGAAAGTGAGGCATAGGTTATAACCTTTTAAGAGCACGACCTGTCCATTCCTATACATGAGACTGAAACTGGGAATGAGAACCATGTGTTATTTAACTGTTGTTAATACTGTCTTTCGGCAGCCTGTCAGAAATGTGCCATGTTGTGTGTCAGAATAAGTCATTCGAATAAGTCTTTCAAAAAATGGAATCTGTCCTGTGGGCAAAGAAGCAAATTACTAGTCAAACATGCCTAGTTTGCATGTATTTCTAAGAGACAAATTATTCATTCAAGATTCAGAGTGAGCAAAAACATTACCTCCTGTTCTCCAATTCCCAGCCCAGCCCAGATTCTCTCTCCATTCTATGCATATGACTATCTCTTTGGAATATCAACAAATGTATTTATCCATGCTAGGATTTTACATATTCCTTTGGGAAAGAAGGTAAAAAATAGTCATCATTCTCATGTTAATAGGGGTAGGTGATATGTGCACTCCACTTTAACCATGTTGACTGATGTATTATTTGAGTCAAGGGAAGAATTGTCCTCCTAGGGTGTGACCTAAATAGCCTATGTAACCCAAAGCATAGATCTGCTTAAATGGAAGAGTGTAGACAAAATGATGACAGCCGTTCGGGGAATTCATTTTTCTCCAGTTAGTCATCAATATTCGGTACTGATGGACTAAACACATCACAAGAAGGGGAATAACTAAAAACTTCTTTATAGTTCATGTCAGCACACTCTTGCCTCATCAAGTCTTTGGAAATATTCCTATCTCTTCCAAGAATCATAGGAGCTCATTAAGCTACTTGCCTTTTTTGCTGAAATTACAGTTGAACAGATAAAGAAAAATCACAGGATCCATAGTTATCTCCTCTGCATCTCCCAAAAAAACAATGAAAAGCATTGGACTTAATCAGTAGTGGAGCTGTGCTTATCAGTGGTCTATAAATATAAATAAATAACATGTTTTGCTGTTGTTGTTGTTAGGTACTGTGGAGTCAGGTCCAACTCATAGCAACTGGATGGACAACACAACAAAACACTCCTTGACACTGTGCCATGCCCAGCACTATGTCAGTGCTTCTCTGCTATTCAGAGGGTTTTCAATGGCTGATTATTTTGGGAGTGGGCTGCCGGGTCCTTCTCCCAAGCCTATAGCCCCTGGTATTCTCAGGCAGTCTCAAAACTTGCTTAGATTCTGAGATAAGAAGAGATTGGATGCCAGGGTAGTATGGCTGTAGAAAATATATGTGCAGTAGTTGTTGTTAGGTGCAATTGAGTTAGGACCAACTCATACTGACCCTATGTGCAACAGACAAAACACTATCTGACACTGCTATGCTCAGCACTATTGTCAGTGCTTCTCTGTTATTCATAGGGTAGAAGCTAATTATCCTCTTTAGAAAAGGTTTTTCCATAGAGTTCCCTGTGCATATAAAAGCTGATTCAAAGAACAAAATTTGAATCACTTTTCATAAGCACTTTTATTGTATCTATTAAATATTCCTATAAAGTCCATAACATAATAATCAATTGGTAAGTATTCAACAAATGTTGGCCAGATTCATCATTATGCTAAATGGGGCTGTGTACATATTGTATTTAGTAATTAAAAGCAAGCATTTCTGAATCTTTCAGAGAAAAGTGTCTCTAATAAGAATGTGTCTAAGAGTCAACTGGCAAACACTAAATGTATAAATTGGGTTCCACCCCCCAAAAAAGGCAGATTCTGTGGTTCTCCAGTGCAGCTAGCAATCTGCATTATCAATATATACCCAAATAATGACTGTGGACAGCCAGGGTTAGGTATTATTACAAGGTCTGATAGTCAGGTGACATCAACTTGCTGTAACTTTGAAAAGCCTCAATAACCTTTATGCATGCTCAAGAGATCGATACGGCTGATTAAGGTAAATGTCAAAAGGGGGCAGAAGTAGGGACTTTAAATCAGCTGAATCACAACAACTGGCTACTCTGACCTGAATTAGAGAAAGGGGCAGCTGAAGTTTCCCCTGGCAGTGAGGAGGAACCACCTGCAGAAGGAGGCAGACACCCGAGATCCACGTCAAGCTGGGGTAACTGGGGGAAATGGCAGTTGGCTATTTTCCACTGACATCTCGGAGATCAAAGGCCAGCAGCACTAGAGGAAGTATACTGTTATTTCTGTCCCAAGCATTTGGCTGCCCCACAGAATCTAGGCCCCTTTTTGTATCTATCTCCACAATACCTCAGCCTACAATGGAGGGTATTTCTCCATCCTTAACTGGAAAATGTCAGCAGTAGAGAAAAAAAAAAAAGACCTGATCCTTTCCCCGACCCCTTGGTATTAGACTCATCACAAAGTTTTAAGGGAAAAATTGGAGGAAATTCCCTTTCCACGGGAAAAGTTGAGGGAAGGCTTATATCTTCTTCCCATAACTACCACCCTTTCCTGTCCACTGTCCCCTTTTCTGATATGGCCAAAGGATTAGAAGGTAACTGTGGTTCTGCCACTGCTGACCAGGGTTGAGAGAAAACCCCCACCCCCATCACCATAACCCTCAGGTCTCTGAGAGGAGAGCTGGCTCTGAATGTTTTTTTAAAGGCCATTTCTGGTTGTTGGTAAAAGGTAGTTGACATTTATTTCCTCATCAGCCTGCACACAATAATGGAAATATAATTCCTTACCCTCCCAAGCTTTTATAATTTGAAGGTAACAGTTAATGAAGATGGGGTAGTTCCTTTTGCTTTCGAGTTCACTGTAATTTACAAATGAAGTAAATCTCAAAGCATGCTAAAGAATGAATGGGTGTAAATTCTATACTCTGGCATTGCTATTACTAAAATCTGTCTTTCAAAGGCATTTCTACATATTCCACACATAAAGTATGATGGCAAATGAAGCTCATAAGGATAAATGTAAAAGGCACCAAAATGTTTTGAATGGGCTGGGCGTGGTGGTGCACATCTGTAATCTTATCACTTGAGAGGCTGAGGCAGGAGGATTGACACGAGTTCAATGCCAGTCTTATCTACATAGCAAGCTCCAGGACATCCTGGGCTACACAGCAAGACCCTGTCTCAAAAAACCAAAACCAAAACAAAACAAAACAGGGTGCAGCCATACCCCTGTGGCTTCAGTTCCCATCAGATCTGGGAAGCTAAGCAGGGTCGAGCCTGGTTAGTACTTGGATGGGAGACCACCTGGGTTCACCAGATACTGTAGGCTTGAGAGAAGGACCCAACAACCCATTCCCCAAAGTCAATCCACCATTGAAAACCCTATGAACAGCAGAGAAGTATTGACAATAGTGTTTTATCTGTTGTACTCAGGGTCCCTAATGAGTCAGACACTGACTGGAGGGCACCTAACAACAACAACATGTTTTAGTATAGTCTAGTTCCTGGGAATGTAGCTAGTTGAGTGTGCTGAATATGGTAACCATGAAATGGAGGACTGAGTCAAAATACTACATTTTCTACATGAAATTATGGTGGTTAACTGTATATGGATCCCTTCTCAATATATATGTTTGTGTGAGTATGTTGGCATGTGTATGACATGTTTTATTACTTTAGTTTCCAACTTTCTAAATAATCCTTACAGAAGTGTTTTTCTCTATTTATAACAAATACAATGTCAATGTGTTAAGATTTTCAAAGTTTTTAACCTATTTCATTTACAATTTCAAACTGGATAAAAGAAATTTCATTTAGATTAAGCTTTTTCTCTCTGTACATCATACCCCTTGGAAATACAAGACACAATTTATTCTGCATAGATTAAGCTTTTGTTTGTTTTTACTTACTAGTCCATCCTTATCATAGGGTGAATCAAAGTTATCCAGAAATTTTCTGAAGACTTGTTCCTCTGTCCATTCTCCATTTTGGTACTTTGGATGGTGTTTTACATTATACACCCCCCGAAGGTCTTCAATTGTTATAACACCATCTCCGGTCTTATCTAATTTTCTAAAAGCTCGCATAATTACCTCTTTTCTGGCTCTGGACATTGGAGGCTAAATAAATAGAAAAACACACATACAGACATACACAAGCAAATGACTTTTTTTGCACCACATGTGATGAAAAATCTTATTCCCCTCAATGATGTGAAATTGTTTGTTTGTCACTAAATGAGATGCATTTGGATTGCCCCCAAAAGTCCTTCCACCCGTTCATAGATTCCAGTCTACCCCCACCACAGAGTACTAACAACTTCTGAAAACAAAACCTCAAAGTAGCCAAACCAAACCACGTGAAAGCCAAACTTGGCAGATAACCCTGTTTGACAAGAGCACTTACTCTTAATGTGAGAAGAAATTCATTGAAGTCTATTGTTCCATTTCCATCCTTATCAAACCTCCGGAAAAGCTCTTCAGCTTCTTCCTTTTCCATAACCACGGCATAATCATTTAACCCTTTCAAAAATTCTTTGAAATCAAGAGTTCGGTTGTTATTGTCATCCATAATTCGAAATACTCTGAGAAAACACACACAGACACAGACACACACACACACACACAAAATCCACAAAGAACAAAGTGTAAGTGTAAAGATTTAAAACAAAACCCATTCTCAACATTTTTAAAGGTAAAATGCAGAAGCCTTAGATTCTTCTCTACACCTTCCCTGCCAAAATTAGAGAGCCTCTTAAAATAGAAATAAACCTTTAATCACACACACACACACACACACACACACTGCACTGTTCGATTCTAATTACATGACATATGCCAAAGCTTAAATCTTGACTGCTCCCCAAGTCCAAGTGTCCAAGGCTTAGTCCTCATCTGTAGAGCTACAGAAAGATGGTGGAGCCTTTAGGAGATGGGTCCTAGGAGAAGGAAGTAGGCCATTGAGGGTGTGCCCTTAAAGGGGATTGGGACCTTGGCCACTCCCTGTGTTTTTCTCTTTGCTTCCTGGCTGCTGAGAGGTGAGCAGCTGTGCTCCTCCATCATTCCCTGCCCTGATACACTGCCTGCCAATAGGCCCAGAAGCAATGTAGCAAACCAACTATGGACTGAAACCTCTGAAACTGTGAGCCAAAATAAACTTTGCCTCCTTATCAGTTGTTTATCTCAGGGATTCTCTTACAATAATGGAAAGTTACTAAAATGATATTTTTCAGCATCTGTCTTTGCTAGTAGACCCAAAATACTTAAAGCTTTCCTAGCTAAATGAAGGTAGAAAATATAGTTAAACACAATGAAAATCCTGTTTTACTCTATTTTTCTTGAAAAAATTCTCCAGAACTTAGCATAGAGTGTAAAGATGGTTTCTCATTTTTAAGTATATGTTCACTGGCTGCATAAAATGCATGAGGTGTGAGTAAAAACTATGTGAATATTTAAATTAAAAAATAGTTATAGTAAAAGACCCATTGCCACTAAGCCCCCTCAATGTATTCCCCTAGCTTCAAAAACTCTTATCCCATTGTTCTTGCCACTTTCTGAAGCAGTTCTGGAAGTCCTCCTTATTTTCATCTTTAGCCTATAGTTTCATCCTCAATCATGACAAGGCTCCATGTCACACATCACTTCTGGTATGGTAATTTCCATTAAATAAAAGCATTCAGGTATGTCCTCACCCACCTTATTCATGAGATCTGGAACTGTGTAACTTCTGGCTCTTCACTAAAGTCAACATGACCAGGAATGGCAAACATTTAGAATCAATTCAGGACATTGAGGCAACCATAACAGTACAACTAAAGATACTCATGAGAGAAAATTTCCAGATCTGCTTCAGAAAGTAGTAAAGAACGATGTGGTAAGTGTGTTCAAAGCCAGGGGAGTATTTTGAGAAAGATGCATGGCAATGTGTCTTTTATTGCAATGAATCTTTTTTATTTAAACATCCACTGTATGTTTAGATCACACCTTGTAGAGATATTGTTTTAGCTAGAGGAAACCTCCACTTCTTCACATGCCTTCCTATACCTATCAATGTCTGATCTTTTCCAAACATGTGGTACCCATATCCTTTCCTATATAAGAAATAATATATCTTCTTTGTTGTTGTTGTTGTTAGGTGCCATAGAGTCAGGTCCAACTCATAGTGACCCTATGTACAACAGAATGAAACTCTCCCTGACTCGGTGCAATGCCTGACACTATTGCCAGTGCTTCTCTGCTATTCACAGGGTTTTCAAATGTTGATTGTTTTGGAAGTGGGTTGCCAGGTCCTTTTCCCTAGACTACAGTACCTAGAATTCCCAGGCAGTCTCCCATCCAAGGACTAACCAGGCCAACCCTGCTTATCCCAAGATGAGGCAGGATCAGATGCCCAGGTGCGATGATTACAGACAATATATTTTCTAACCATGTTTAACTGTAATATGTGATGTCCTTCCATCAATCTTATTCCACCCCGTTATTATTTTACTCTTGCCACATAGTTCCCTCTCCTCCACCACCTACCACCACCCTCAGAACAGTCTTGAGGTTTTCTACTTTGCTGGAATTCTAATCTGGAGAAAGAATTCTCAGTTAGGATCCAGAAAACTTGGGCTTGATTTCCAGTTCCACTCCTAAAACTGGCTGTTAGAACTTGGGTATAACTTGTAACTTCCTAGGGTCTCACTTTTCTGTAAGAGATGAGATTGGTTAATCTTTAGTTCCCTATTTTCCCTAAAGTAATATATAATTTCCAAGTCACTTTTATTGGGAAAAGTTATACTTTTCTCAATGTTAGTTTTATATAAAAATGACAGATTCTTACTCCTTTGTATTTCACATTTTATTTTAAAAACTAGAAAGAACACTTGGAATAACTGCATCACATAGACTAGACCATAAACCCCTTGAGGACAGAGACTCTGACTGTTTTGCTCACTGTTTCATGTTTATTGTGTAGCAGTCACTTGATATTCATTGGTTGTATAAATGAATGGATAAATTAACTAAGAAACAAATAGCACTGCTACAGAAAATGAACTGATCAGTTTCTGTGTAAAACAGAAGTACATCTGAAATAAAGAATGTATCATTAAAGTACCTTGTATTGCTCAATAGGGACTGAGATTTAGTTCAATTGGTAGAGTGCCACTCTGCAGTCTCTGAGTTCCTGGGTTCGATTCCCAGAACCACAAAAATGGGAGAAGAACATGGCAATCCACTCCCGGGGCAATCCAGAGACAATCAACCATTGAAAACCCTATGAGGGTTGCTATAACTCAGACACAATGGCACCTAACAACAATTATTCAATAAATTCCTACATTTATTCAGCATCTATGAGGTGCCATGCATAGACTAAGCCCCATTAGGAGGAATACAAAGGTGAGCGAGACTCAGTCTCTGTGCTCAAGGAACTTATCAAGAGAAAGAAGGGTAGGGGAAACTCAAAAGAATGATGAGTAATTTTGAGTGATGGGAGAAAGGCTGCATTTCTGATCAGCAGCAGTTTTTAGGGTATCCCTGGAGTATAAGAGGGAGCCAGAGGACAAGCTACCAAGGAAGAAAACTGGAGTTATCATGGAGACTTCGGTCCATGGCAGAATCTTAAAGAAGTTTAAATCTCCTAAACTCTAAAAAATTCAAACTTTATTATTCAGTTTTTTAGAAGTTATTGAATGGTTCATGGGAAGTGACATCATTAAAATGAAAGTTCAAGAGAACACTCCTAATAGCAGGTGGAATGAATTAAAATGCTGAATGTTTGGAAGCAAAGGAATCAGTAAGAATACTATAGTAAGATCCAGAGGAAAGTTGCTGAGTGGCTGCATGTAAGTGAGATGAAAATAAGAAAAGAGATCAGAAGATGTTGTATCAATAGAGGTATCAGAGTGAGGGGTGATGAAAATAATTCTCAAGTTTCCAACCCAAGGCAACTCTAAGAGTGCTGAAGCCAAAGAAAGAGCTGGCCTTCCAGAGGAAGCTGTTTGTTTACAAGAAGGGATGACGAATCTCTTTTGCTTTGGACAGTAAACATGGTCATTGGGTAGCTGAAATTAATCAGCTACAATTATTTAGTCCCTTTCTTCATGAAAGAAAAGATATGAATTGTAAAATGAGTTTGGAACCAGGGAGAGAACTTAATGAACTTAAGTAAAGATGAGTTAACTCAGCAGGAAGCAAGATGTGAGGTGAATTAAAGATACTGGCAACAAAATCTTGGGAGACTCTTCTATTTCTCAGACAATTGAAAATGACAGAGAAAGAATATATATATATATATATATATATATATATATATATATATATATATATATATATATATTGTTTAAAGCCATCAGACTTTAGTGTCAATAAATAAAGTTGCCAAAATAACGATAGAGTCATTCTGATCTTGGCTGGAATAAAGACTCTAGACAGAGTGGGAAGATCCTTCCATGAGCCAACACTTCACAGAACAATGAGTGTCCTAGAGTTTGGTGGATGATATATTAACCTGAAGAGATGTCTTCAAGGATAGGATTGGTAGGGAAGAGAAAATGAACAAAGGGGGACAATATTTCTCAGGCTCTGGGGTTAGACTGAAGGAGAGTGTTTACCTCTCAGTACCTCTCAGTGAATCCTAAGGCAGGGATAGAAGGGAAGGAGCTGCCTCCACTTGAGTTGAGGAGAGGTTTAGGGAGGCCAGGGCCAGTGAGGAAGAGGGAGGCAGAGGGCATGTTCAAGCCAAAGGCTGAGGGTGAGATGGTGTCTGTTCCTTCAGGAGGGCTGGGGTAAGTGAGGGTGCAGTGGCACCAGGAAGCAGAGACATCATAGGCAGCAGGATTCAATTGCATGGGCCAGGGAAATGGGAGAGGCAAGTTCCCTCAGGGACTGGAGCGAATGACAAGGAGGTGAACCCAGGATGTTAGAGGTAGAGGCTGGAGGGACATGATGCAAGGGAAGTGGGCGGGTCTTCCCACTGGACTGTGACAGCCTAGCCACCAGGGTCTATGTAGCCACGGGTGGGTCCCAGACAGCGCCAGGCTTACTCTGAGGCTTGCAACTATTCAAAGTGATGTCCCAGGCGCTCAGTACCTGGCTGGAAGTGAAGCCTGGCACGACCTCGGGTGTGAAGGTGGACGCCCCTCCCGTTGGCACCCTGTGCTTCTCTGGCATAACTTTTCTCCCACCACTGACATTGTATACATGACTCTCCTTTCCCTTGACTAAGTCCTCTAGGGGGCCTGTTCACCCATGCCGCTCCCAAAATGTGACCATGCCTGCCCCTTGTAAGTCACTAGAGGTAGTTTGTTAAAATGCACAGGATCAGATGGCCACAATGGCGCCCTCCTGTAATCCAAGCAACTCAGGAGTCGGAGGCAGGAGGATGACAAGTTCCAGGCCAGAGGCAGCCTGTGTCACTTAGCGAGACCCTGGCCCGAAATAAAATGTGAAAAATGGGTTGGAGGCGCAGCTCAGTGGTACAGCACTTGCAAAACACATGTGAGCCCCTAGATTCCACCCTCTTACTGCCAAAAAAAAAAAAAAAATGCATGGGCTGTGCCCCCAGGAGGCTCACAATCTCTGCTCCTCCTGGGTTGCTCAGTCCTGAGGGCTCCACACACTCTCTGAAAGCATGAGACATGACTTACCCAGCTGGGAGAACCCCAGGGGCAATAAGCTGTCAATTATCCCTCAAGTAATGAACACCAAGGCCCCTGGATGCCAGCCAGACATGAGTACTGGGCGCAGCTTGCAGGCATTCTGCAATCATGGCTGAAGCGCGATTCCTTCCGTCTCTAGTACCCAGAACGAACACTTCTCCCTTAACCTCAAATTCTTCCAGGGGCCACCCGCTCTTATAACAGACATATGCCTTGCTGTGCTGAATATGGAATTAAGAACCAAGATCTATCACAACAATCCCCAAAGATCAGTTCTCAAACTCTGTATTTCACAAATAAGGAACTGAGGCCCTAAAATGAAATGACTTGCCCAAGACTGCACACACAGTATTTGCCCGGCCTGGCCACCCTTTCTCCTCCTCCCTCTCCCTGCCATCCCCAGCTACCTGCCAAGGCCTTTGATGCCTGCGGAGCCCCTGGCCAGGCACTGCAATCGCAGTCTTTCAATGGGATCAGTGGTGGTGGAGAGTTTTTTCTTGGCCTGGATGGACATTTCTCTGTCATGGCGTGCTGTCCCTGCCATCTGAGAAGAAAACACAGCCAATTAGTGGAGCTCAGGCCTCACCACCCACCTCTGGCTGTGAAGGCAATGGCAGCCTCCCTGAGATGGAAATTTGCAGCCATCCGACCCCCCAAGAATCGTCTCAAACCCCGTAGAATTGCCAATTTTTAACTACACCCCTTGTGTGCCTGGCGTATTTATGACTTAGAATATCTGCTTTCTCTAGTCTGGACATAGTTTTAAATACACAGCCACCTCCCAGTATGCTTTGATCTTTCTGAGGCCTTCTTCCTTCCATAACAAAGTCCATAATAGGGATGAGAAAGGGGTCAAAGATGAAAGGGACAAAAGGGAAGGAAAGAAAGCATATTACTGAGGATGGATTCAAACACAGCAGGATGTGCATATGCATGGAAATGACACATAGGCCCATCTTTCTGTACAATTAATGAATTAATACCACTATACCACTCTGGTTGATCTGGGGGTTAGTTCAGTTGGTAAAGTGCTGCTCCACACTCTCTGAGGACTCAGGTTTGATACCCAGCACCACGAAAACAAGAGAAGGATATGGCAATCCACTCCCAAAGCAATCCTGGAACAATCAGCCATTGTAAACCCTATGAGGGTCACTGTGAGTTGGACTCTACTCGATGGCATCTAATAACAACAACCACCCTAGCATCCCATCTCATCAGATCTTGGAAGTTAAGCAGGGTCAATCCTGGTTAGTCCTTGGATGGGAGACAACCTGGGAACACAGGGTGCTGCAGGCTAGGGAGAAGGACTCAGCAACCCACTCCAACAATCAGCCATTGAAAATCCTATGAATAGGAGAAGCACTGACATAGTGCCAGGTATGGCACTTCATTGGGTAGTGTCTCATTCTGTTGTACGTAAGGTCGCTATGAGTTGGACCCAACTCGACAGCACCTAAAACAACAACAAATACAAATTAAGAAATCTAATTTTTCTGTCCTCTTTTTTTTAAATCAACCATATGTTCTACATATGTCTGTGCTATAACTGTATGGGCTATATATTTTTGTTCCTTCTGTCTTCACTGTATCTCAACTCCTCCCTGAGGCCTCTCTTACACACACACACACACACACACACACACACACACACACACAATATCTTTTTGTTTCAGTTTATCTTTGTGTAATCAATATTCAGAAATAGGAGAGGGTGAGTGCATTGGAATACTGCCTTCTGGATTGTCCTGGGCAGCCAAACTTGCATTTTCAGAACTCTCAGAGCAATGGAAAGAGCAAACCTGGAGGCCCAGTTTCGAGTTCAGACTCTTCAGCACTCTCCTGGTGACATCTGAGCCAAATTCCAAAGCCTCCATTGTCTTCTCCTTTGTTAAACAGAGTCTACAGCCATACCACCTGGGTGTCTGATCCTTCTGATCTTGGAAGCTAAGCAGGGTTGGGTCTGGTTGCTCCTTGGATGGGAGACTGCCTGCAAATACCAGGTGCTGCAGGATTGAGAGAAGAACCCAGCAGCCTACTCTCAAAACAATCCACCATTGAAAACCCTATGAATGGCAGAAAAGCATTGACATAGTGTCAGGCATGGCAGGGTCTAGTAGTGTTTTGTTCTGTTGTACATAGGGTCTCTATGAGTCAAAACTGACTTGACGGCACCTAACAACTGTTAAACAGAAGGATTGGGTTAGATGATCTTCAAGTTTTTATCTCGACCCCAAAACCACTAATCCCCATGAGTCCACTGGCCCAGTAAGTGGAATATTCTAGAAGTTATTTTAATGTGAGTTTTGAGAGTGAAAAGAACAAAGAAAAAGAAATCAGGAGGGATGTGCAAAGAACAGCATCCAAGGTGCAGAAAACATGGTGTTTGAATGATTATACACTTGCCTCAAGGGCTCCTCCCTGCCCAAATTCTGATACTTCCCCTGAGAGCCACTTAAGGACCAAATTATTTTCATCAAATAGAGCAACCCTCAGATCTTTGCACTCCTCCACATCTAGGCTGTTGCTCACCTATAAAACCTGAAAGGTTTGCCCTACAAAGTACTCATTATTCTACTTTTGGGAATGTGAACCTCAGACCAAAACTGAAGCCAGAATTTATAATTCAGGGATGTACGCATTTAACTTGCCCCATTTCCTACAGCCTCCTACCAGCCAATATACTGGATCTCTTCTTGCCCTTTATTCTGATTTATCTTGATTTTTAAGAAACACCATGAATGTATATTAATTAGCTAGACTTAGTCATTCCACAACATTTGTTGTTGCTGTTGTTGTTCTTAGGCGCCATCGAGTAGGTTCCAGCTCATAGTGATCCTATGTACCGCAGAATGAAACACTTCTCAATTCTGTGCCAGGCACCTGATCTTATTTATGTTTAACCCCATTGTTGCAGATACTGTGTCAACCCATCTAGAGGAGGATTTCCCTTTTTTTCATTAACCTGTCACTCTCCCAGACATGATGTCCTTCTCCAGGGATTGGTCCCTCCTCACTACATGTCCAAAATATGTAAGATGCAGTCTAGCCATCCTTGCTTCCAAGGAGCACTCTGGTTGTACTTCTTCTAGCACAGATCTGTTGGTTCTCTTGGCAGTCCTTGGTATATTCAATATTTATCTCCAGCACCATAACATATGCACCCTAACATATGCATAATAAATATGACTCTGGTACTGATAAATACATACAATTTTATCTGCCAATTAAACAAATTTAAAATGTGCCTGGAAAGTACTTTTACCGATATCTTCGCAGAAGGGTTAACTATGGGAAAAATGAACTCATAATTATTTGTATTTCACAGATAAAAGTGGGGTACAGAAAAACCACATAACTTGCATAGGTCAGACAGCAGTATGGATCATTGTAATTCATAGTGTTGAGACTTCAACACCCTTAAAGATCATCTATGACTGCCTCCTCATTTCAAAGAGTTGGAAACTGTCTTCAGCTATTTCTTATTGCTATACCAAAATTTCTGAAACCGGTTATTTTAAAAAAAGAAAAGAAAAGCTTATTTGACTCATAGTTCTGCAGGCTGGGAAGTCCAAGAGTGTGGCACTGACATCTGCTTGGCATCTGGAGAGGACCTTCTTGATGGATGTATCATCACGTGGTGGCGCCACAACATGCCACAACAGAGCAAGCGTGCTAGCTGGGGGCTCTCCTCCTCTTGTAAAGCCACACTGTTGGAATCATGGAGGTCTCATCCTTATAACCTCATGTAATCTTAATTATCTCCCCAAAGGCCTCACCTGCAGATACCATTAACATCTGAACTTGGAAATTAAGTTTCTAACACATGAACTGTAGGAGAACGCATAAAAACCACAGCAGGAACTGAGGACTGAGTTGGTAAAGTGACTTTTAAGTCTTCGCCAACACCAAATCTTGGACTTCTGACTCCCAAACACTACATTTGTGAAATAATATAAAAGAAGTTCAAAGTGAACTTTTGATGGTACTTTCTCATGGGAAAGCAAGATAAGACCCAAAAAGACAAGCCACTGAGAGTCCAGTGTCCCAGCCTGTTCTTCCTGAGCATGACCCTCCCCATTGGTGATACAGGCTGTTACCTCCAGAATTTAATTTGATAAACTCAAGAGAAAAATTACATTCTCTTCTGCCAGCCTACCATGGTAATTGGAACACCTACATTAACCGTCACTTTTAATCTTTTAGTTGCTCAATTCATCAACAAACAGCTAATATTTTTAAAATAAAAACAAAAATCCTTAAAACTGGACCAATAAGCAATTTCATGATAAATGGAGAAGAAATTGAGGTTGTCCAGATTTTGTTTTACTTTGTTCTACAATCAACACCCATGGAAGAAGCAGTCAAGAAATCAAAACACACAATTGCCTTGGGAAAAGCTGTTGCAAAAGACCTCTTTAAAGTGTTGAAAAGTAAAGAAGTCACATTGAAGATGAAGGTGCACCTGACTTATGCCATGGTATTTTCAGTTGCATCATATCCTTGTGAAAGTTGGACACTGAATAAGGGAGACAAGAGAAGAATTGGTGCTTTTGAATTATGGTGCTGGAGATGAATATCAAATATACCATGGGCTGCCAAAAGAACCAACAGATCTGTCCTAGAAGATGTGCAACCAGAGTGCTCCTTGGAAGCAAGGATGGCTAGATTGAATCTTACATATTTTGGACATGTAGTCAGGAGGGACCAATCCCAGGAGATGGAAAAAATACTCTCAATCAGATGGGTTAACACAGTGTCTGAAACAATGGTCTTAAACAGAAAAAATCTTGTACATGGCACAGGTTAAGGAAGTGTTTTTTTTCTGTTGTACATAGGGTGGCTATGAGTCAGACTAAACTTGATGGCACCCAACAACAACAATTTTGGGGCAGAAGGTGGAGGTGTGAGGGATTACTCAACCAAGCAAGTTCTTGAAGAGCTGAGAATCTCAGTAAGTTTGAATCCCCATGTCCCATATTTAAGCAGAACCAAGTTTGCGAGAGTGGGATTTTAGAGGAAGGCAGGCTTGGGAAAGGTTTCTGGTAAAGAAGGGCAATACGCAGAGCTTTTGAACATTTCATAAATGCACCAGGTAGAAGGGCAAGATTCTGTCCCCACACATTATGTCATTGACATCACAGTACCACTCAAAGTGTTCCTGACTCCAAAAGAGTCTTTCTGACACTGGTCACAACATAGTGCACCCAGCCAGGCCTGAGCAAGGCTGAGAAGGGGCTGTCCTCCCACATGCACGTGGCTACAGCGCCACCAAGTGTTAGTTCATCATCTGTCCATTTGCTCTGTCGGAGAGTAGTTCCATATGTTACTTCAAAAAATGAACCTGGTAAGTACTGTGCACCATGCCAGGTATGAGTCAAAAGAAGAAAGAGAAAGCACTCCCACGGGGATGTGCAAGCCCACTATTAAACTACAGCAAATCGCAAGAGCTTGGTGTGTGGCCTTCTGAAGACATCTCAAAGGAGATGATGTGTAAGCTTTAGTCCTAATGCAAGATGATGGTAATTACTGAAGGTGGCATTGCAAGGGTAGAAGGAGGGACAGTGGATATAGATGAAGAGCTATGGGAGATTGGGAAAAAGTATTGGCAGGGGAATGTGGGGAAGGATGAGACCAGGGAGGTGGACAGACACTGGATCACACAGAGCATGCAGGTGGACCAAGGATTTTTAAACAGGGAAAGAGAAGTGGCATTATGAAAGACCCCTCCAGGAGCAAAGGGGAGAATGGGCCAGAAGGAGGGGCAGGCTGGCCAGGACAATATCCTGTATCCAATATGCTGCTCAGATGGTGTGGACAGAGAGAGATGGAGACATTAAAGATGCTAAGTGACTGGACATGCAGTTTGAGTGGGAGGGAGTATTATTGGGGAGACATAGAGAGCATGGATAGGCCTGTCCACAGCATAGATTCGGGAATCTGGCAGCAAAACCTCAGTTGCTGTATTTGGAACATAAAAGAATTTATACTTGATACAGAAATTACAGTAGACTACTTGTTATTGTTATTAGGTGCCTTTGAGTCAGGTCCAACTCATAACAACCCTATGTACAACAAAATGTAACACTTCCCAACACTGTGCTATGCCCAGTACTACATCTGTGGTTCTCTGCTATTCACAGGGTTTTCAATGGCTAATTGTTTTTGGGATTGCTTTGGGAGTGGATTTCTGTATCCTTCTCCTATTTTTGCAGTATGGGGATCAAATCCAGGGCCTCAGAGAACACAGAGCAGCACTCAACCAGGCTAAACCCTAGCCCCATAGTAGAGTATAGAATAGGTTTGTGAAAGATAGCACACCTTTAAGAAATAATTACAGGGAAAACTGAGGCAGCTGAAAGAGCTTAGGCAGATCTGCAAAGGAACTTGGGAAAAACTGTGTTCCCTGGGTGACTCAGTATAAGGACTTCTCTATTGCCCAGGAGGGCTGGGACTTAGCTCAGTTGGTAGAGCTCCACTCTACAGTCTCTGAGATCCCATGTTCCATTCCAGCACCACAAAAATGGGAAAAGAATGTGGCAATCCACTCCCAAGGCAATCCCTAAACAATCAGCCATTGAAAACCCTATAAGGGTTGCTATGAGTCATGTCCAACTCAATGGCACCTAACAATAACAACATTCCCCAGGGGAAGGTAAAGAAGCCAGAAAGCAGGAGAGGTAAGCAGGCTTTTAGAAGGAAAGATGTCTTGGATAGGAAGAGAACATGGTGGGCCCAAAATAAGGGAGAGGCTAGCACACGGTTGTTAGAGAGAGAAGAGCAGAAAGAGAGAGAGAGAGCTTGTTTAAGAAGAGATAGGGGCACATGTTCCATGGAGTTTTATTCAAACTAGGAACCACCCAGTGTGACCCGTGCCTAGGGCCTTTGTTTTGTAAATGGCTCAAGGGCTTGGGTAGGGTGTGGAATCCTTTTGGAAATGTCCTTCCAACGTCCTCAGAGACCCATGTGGCTTCATCATGGCGGAAGAGCAGAAGCCATTTTCAGTCCCCTTTTCCTCCATGGTGCCTGCTAATGCCTAAGCTAGCTACACAACAGGGGGACTCAGGCTGGTGTCCAGAGCTCTAGCTTATTGGTACTCACCCTCGCCCCCTGGAACAGGTGGGAAGGAACATTCATTCACACAGCAGTGAATGCAAAGGCCCAGCAATCTGGGACAGGGGCTGGATGGACTCCTCAGCAGCAAAAAGCAAAGTCCACGGCAGAGGTGCCTGTGGAGGTGACCTCATTCCACCACTGCTACAGCCAAGGCTTGTGTGTGCCTAGATTTCAAGAGTCCTTGTGGGACAGAATGTGGAAAGCTGGAAGTGCCTAAAGGTCTGTCTCTTCAAGGTTCTCATCAGGGTTCTGGGCCAAATTTAAGTCCATCTTTGGAAGAGGAGGAGGGAACCCCTCAAGCCCCAGCCTGCACTTTATTGTGCTGTCTTTGGCTCCCTCTTGTGGTATAAAACAAAATTACACATTGTCTTTTGTTGGGTTGTTGATAGCCTGCAGGGCTTTTTTGGTGGAAGTTTGTAATCCCAGTGACTCTAGAGACTGAGTTGTAGGATCGTGAGTTTGAGGTCAGAGACAGCTTGTGCAATTTCGTGAGCTCCTGTCTCAAAAAAAATTGAAAAAGTCTTAGAGGCAATGGTGCTACAGCTCAACAGTAGAGCACTTGCCTAGCATGCATGAAAGGGATGAGGGTATAGCTTAGTAGCACAGTGTGTGCATAGCATGCACAAGGCTCTGAGTTCAATACCCTACACTGCACAACAATAGCAGCAAGGCAGCCAGAGGGATATTATTTAAGCCTAGGCCAAGTGCTGTCACCCACTGCTCAGATCCCTCCAAGATCTTTATTTGCCTGCAGCCGTACCACTGTGGCATCTAGTCAGATCTCAGAAGGTAAGCAGAGTCAGGCCTGGTGAGTACTTAGATGGGAGATCACGTAGGAATACCAGGTGCTGTAGGCTTGGGAGAAGGATCCAGAAACCCACTCCCAAAAAACAATCAGCCATTGAAAACTCTACGAATAGCAGGGAAGCACTAACAATACTGTTTCACTATGAGTTGGACACTGACTCAACAGCACCTAACAACAACAACAGCATGTGCGAGACTCTGGCTTAAACCCCCTAGTACAAAAAAAAAAAAGCCTGCAGTCAACAACCTGCAAACACAATAATGTATTTTCTTACTAAAAAGGCTACTGTAGGAATCATTGATCCACACACCATAAAACACCAAAATATTCTGAAAGTTCTTTATTGTAAAATCTACAGGAAATGTCTCACCTCACTCTCTGAAAAACCCTCCCCATTAGGTTTCTCCGACAACGAGCCAAGGGAAGTGAAGCAGTTTTAGTCACCTCCGATGAACATAAGGGAATGGGGCAACTCCATGTGGAAGCCGAGACAGAGGGACAGAACTAGGTAAAGAGGCAGCGGGGACAGTGCTGAACAGGTAAAGTGCCCCAGGCTGGCAGGAATGTGCTCCATGATGGTGAATGGTTGTCATCTGGTTCAGGTTTTTGTCAGTCTTTCTTTGCACCCCACTGCTCAGGATGCCAAGACATGAGCACAGCAGGTACTGCAAGGAAACTGTCCTACTGAGAAGGTGGCGTCAGCCCAGCTCCTGAGAACAGCAAGATCCTGCAGAGCAGTCTGATTTTCCCACACACCTGTCCCATGCCATGATGACATCAAGTCCATTTTCCCCACAGCCAGACGGGGTAATTATTTCTGCCTTAGGAACATTTTTAGGCATTTCCGTAATTGTTAAAGACCTGTGCCATTATGACATTAGGCATTTTCTGTGACAAGGGACCTGGGGTTGTGGCAATAATTCCATGTGATTTTTAAACACTCTGCTATGTAAAAGGAAAAGGCAATGCAGAGAGCAGGCAGCTTTGAGTTAGTGAGGAGGCTTCAAGCTAGTTCTGAGAAGGGGGAAACATCCTTGCCTTCTCTCAGGTTCCCATCCAAGTTCTAGCCCTCCCCATCTCTGCTTCATCCTGAACACCAAAACCTCACCCCTAGATGGGGGGAGAACTGCAATGAATTCTTAGGACTTTGGGTTGTGTCAGCATCCATTGCATGCATCCATACCACTGTGGTGTCGGATCCCGGCAGATCTCAGAAGCTAAGCAGGGTTGACCCTGATTAGTACTTGGATGGAAGACCACCTGGGAACACCATATACTGTAGGCTTGGGAGAAGGACCCAGCAACCCACTCCCAAACATCAATCCACCATTGAAAACCCTATGAATAGCAGAGAAGCACTGACAATAGTGTTTCCCCTGTCGTACATAGGGTCACTCTGAGTTGGACAACAACTCAATGGCACCTAACAACAACAAGAGTGAACACTGTCTCATGTCAGGAGCATGGTTCAGTCACCCTGAAAGGGTTTCCAATCTACATCACACTCAAGTGACTCAGGCCAAGGCCAGAGATAAGGGTACAGAGGCATCTCTAACTCAAGCAGACTGGGTTCCCCACTGCTGCTTCCTTTAGAAGATCTATTCAGGCATTTGCCTATCGCCTTAAAGTGACCCATATGCTATTTCCTCATGTATACTAATAGTGTGTGTGATACCTGCCTCTTCTGACCCTCCAGGGAGGGAGGACTGCCCTCCTGGCTCATTACACCCTGGTTGTCCAGCATCTGTAAGTAATACATCTTTGACTTTGTTCCCTACTATGGTGGTATGTTGAATTTGTACATTACATCTGAAGAAACAGAGGCCTTCCCAGGCTGGGCTTTCTCCAGGATGCTGGGGTGAAAACAACGGCCAGCTCCCAGAGCCAGAGTGGTGGCAAGGCAGGCATAAACTGGACAAGTCGGATCAGAGCCACAGAGACGTCTATCAGCAAAACAAGTTCACCGTGTGAGAGAGCCCCTGGTCTCCAGCCAGGCAAGTGCCCATTTCTTCTAAATCACATCCTTTTAGTCTTTCTCCTGATATTAGGTGCTTGCCCATCCTCCGGTGACAAGAAGCATCCCATGAAAGGGCCACAGTAAGCAACCACATTGAGCTGCCTTTCATTTTCCATCAGAGCAGCACTGCTGGCTGCTCTGGTCCAGAAATCCCTATTTAACTATCAAAACAGAGACATGATGTAGCTTCTCACTCTTTCTTTCTCTTCTTGAGATCTAGATGTAAGATTGAAATGAGATATCATCCAAGGATAAGAGAGAGATACGACAGAGCAGGTTTGAACATGTTTTCTCAAATGTTGCGGAAAATTAGACCAGCTCTACTTACTCCTATGGATTCCACACATGAGCTATTATTACTTGGTTAATGGCAAAAAAAAACCACCATGCAATGCCTCACAAAATGTCCCTTTAGAAAGTATCCCTCTGGAATAGACACTGGATTTTTCTATAACATAATGCCCAAGACCAAATAATTTATAATGGATAGAAATTTATTTCTCACAGTTCTGGAGGTTATAAGTCCAAGATCAAGGAATGAGGTAAGAGCTGCTTTCTCTGCTTATAAGATATTGCCTTCAACACTGTGACCTCATGTGGTGGAAGAGATACACGGGAAAAAAAGAAGCTGAATTCTGTTGAAGCCCCTTTTATAAAGGGCCTTAATCTCATTTTCAAGAAAGGAGCCCTTATGACCTAATCATCCCCTAAAGACCCCAATTCTTAATATTGTTACACTGAGGATTCAGTTTCAACATGAATTTTGGAGGGGCAAAGATATTCAAACCACAGCACCACCTGTTGAGAACAGCCTAGCAGGTGGCTATGAAATGAATAAGTAGTGGTACCCCTACTCTGAGGCTGAAATGAAAGACTCCAGAGCATCCAGAAAATGATGTGTGTCCATGTTGTTGACACAGTGAGAGTTGCTTCATCAAACTCATCTGAGCTCAGTTCAACCAAACTTACCCTTGGCACAACTAGCAACATTAGTGTAAAGCATCATACTCATTCTTTATGTGGGATTATAGTGCAGTGAGCTCCACTCAGGTATAATATTGTACCCAGGAGACATTTGATGATATCTGGAGAAAGTTTGGATTGTTACAACAGAAGCAGGGGGTGCTGCTAATCCTGCAATATGTAAGACATCCCATGATAAAATGTCAGTAGTACTGAGGTTGAGAAGCCCTGCACAAAGAAAGGCCTGGGCCTACCATGAGTGCTGTGGATATATGAAGATGACCACACCCATTGCCACGAAGAATAAATTAGGTGTGGATGCTGGACGTGATCATTTTAATGTTTTCAGATGGCTTTAATGCATACCTAAGTTTACAACCTGGGCTGGGATTTAGCTCAGTTGGTAGAGAGCTGTGCTGCAGTCTCTGAGGTCTCAAGTTCAATTCCCAGCACCACAAAAAATGGGAGAAGGGCCTGGCAATCCACTTCCAAGGCAATCCCGAAACAGTCAGCCATTGAAAACCCTATGAGGGTTGCTATGAGTCGGATACCAACTCAACGGCACCTAACAACAAGAAGAAGTTTACAACCTAGCCATACCACTGTGGCATCTGATCCCATCAAATCTCAGAGGCTAATAAGCAGGGTTGGGTCTGGTTAGTACTTGGATGGGAGACCACCTGGGAACACCAGGTGCTGTAGGCTTGGGAGAAGGACCTGGCAACCCACTAATAAAATACAATCTGCCATTGAAAACCCTATGAATAGCAGAGAAGCACTAATAATACTGTTTCACCTGTTGTATGTAGGGTCGCTATGAGTCGGGCACTGACTAAACAGCACCTAACAGCAATAACAAGTTTAGAATCTAAGCTATCAGAGATCCAAAGTTACTCTCTAGTAAAAAGAGTCAGACTTTACAAGATAAAGACATGAAGGCAAGTAGTAATAATAACAAATATAGTTATGAGGGGCCCAAGCCCTTGTCTTGGTGCTTTACGTACATCATCACACTGTCTCACGTCATGGGTTATACTGAATATGACCTCCATGTTACAAGAAGTCAATAGAGATCCGGGTGACTTTCCTAAGGATATGTCACAAGGCAGTGGAAGAGCCAGAGCTGGAACCACTACACCAAGATGCTGACAAATTGTTGTGGACATTCAGCAAAGGTCCATGAAATAAAATGAAGGAAGAAAAAGCTTGCTTTGGCACACTGGAGAGATGTTACCACAGCAGAGGGTCAGGAGAGCTAGCTACTCACAGATCCTCAACATGACCTGCCTTCCCCCTCAGTCATTGCTGGGTTTTCAAAACTTAAAGGCTATATGGAAATTCATGGTTGGAATGAACAATTTTGCATAGTCTCTTCCTCTTGCAATAGTTGTTTGTTTGTTTGTTACATGATGCATGGGGGATTTTTTTTCTAACCTTTCAAAACTCTTGTACTGATTATCTTCCATACCATTTACTATTCCCATAGGTTTTTTCAAAATTATTTCTCCTATGTATGTATATGTGGAACATCTGAGTTTTGTTTGGATGGCCAACTCGCATGTACCTTTTAAAGTATATTTAGTGTTTTCTATATAAATTCACCAAGCAGCCATAGCCCTGTGGCATCGGATCCCGTCAGATCTCGGAAGCTAAGCAGGGTCGGGCCTGGTTAGTACCTAGATGGGAGACCACCTGGGAACACCAGAAGCTGTAGGCTTGGGAGAAGGACCTGGCAACCCCCTCTCAAAAATCAATCTGCCATTGAAAACCCTATGCACAGCAGAGAAGCACTGACAATAGTGTTTCCCCTGTGGTACAGAGGGTCGCTATGAGTCGGATACCGACTCAACGGCACCTAACAACAAAAACAACAACATATAAATTCAGCCAAATCTATACTTAAGTGACAAGTATACTGGGGAAATAAGTCTGGCATATTGCCACATTTTCCCTGCACTCAAATGCATTTCCTCATGACATTTAAAACTCATGTTATAGGCACTATAAATAGGCAGATTTCACTAGTGCCCATTTCTTCTAAATCGAGGCCTTTTATTCTTTCTCCTGGTATTAGATATGAATTAAGTCTTTCTCTTAAAAGTTATGATATGGCAGATTTTTAAATAATACTTCATAAGTATCATTGTTGTAAAGTGCAAAATATAAAGTGTTATACCTCATAACTTTGTCTTCTTGATATTTCATTGTGTTCATTCTACCAGGATTGAGATGCCTGCTCAAAAGTGAGGGAGCAATGTTAGTGGAGGTATTTGGGCCTAAGGTGCAGTGTTTAATGAGGCATACAACTTCAGGATCAGGCAAATGTCAACTCTACACTTGCCCAAGGCTGAGAATGAGTGTCTCCTCAAATATTAAATCATAGGCACCTACCTTACATCACCCTAGTCTTGGGTCTGCATTCAACATGTTGATTGAATGTTTATTATGTGCCACACAGTGCATGAGATGGCCAAGGTTCCAACCCTTAGAAGTTTACATTCTTAGGGATGGTTTGAAGTCTGTTGAATTTGAATTATAGCTGATTTTCTAGACACTGAAAACTGACTCAGAGGTCATTCTATTCCCCTTTTTCTCCGTTGCAGTCCATTTTCAATTGGGTGGCCATGGAGGAAGATCTGCCCAAGGAGACCCATATTAAGATGAGGAGGATGCTAGAATAGCTCTCCTAGCTCTTCTGCCTTCCTCCTGCCTTGAGTTAAAATATAATGTCTGAAAATGTATCAGCCTCTACTCAAATGTGAAGGGAACGACAATTTTAGAGTCCTAACATCCCGGAGCTGCTCAACCAATGTCAGCAACTGCCTGGCTCCACACTGTGGTCATATGAGAGACATAATCTGTTTGTATTATTTGTTTAATCCATTGTTGATCAGGCCTTTTGGTACTTGCAGCCAAAAGTGTTCCTAACTGATACAACTGGCAAACTTATTCCTGCAGTGACTCTATTAGGGTGGATGCTAGATATCAACCTTGATCTCCATTTTCAAAAATTAGAAACTAACAATCCAGTGTGAGAGGAAACTCTGCTCCCTCTGAGACTCAGGAAGAGAAAGTCACTCCATTATGACTTCTTCTCTCCGTAGAATTTATTGTCCATTCTTATCCTCTCTAACCCTTTGACTATGAAAGAGAGTAAGAAAGCTGCCCAGAATGATATTCAAAGACTCATACAACTAATGCAATGTGGTGAAAACCCAGGTTCAATACAACACAGATGCCCAGGATTACAGGGTCTTTATCATAAAAAGCATCCCTTGGGAGTGCCAGGTGGCATCCAGGAGCCCTGTGACTATCATTTTCCTTTCTGCCTCCTCCCTCACCTTCCTTCCCCTTCAGCTGTGCCTTGAGTCACTGGAATTTTTACCAGGAAATTGTTGTTTTTAGGTACCACCAAGTCAGTGTCCGACTCATAGCAACCCTATGTACAACAGATGAAATACTATTGTCAGTGCTTCTCTGCTATACATAGGGTTTTTCAATGGTGACAGTGCTTCTCTGCTATTCATAGGGTTTTCAATGGCTGATTATTTTGGGGAGTGGGTGGCTGGGTCCTTCTCCCAAGCCTACAGAACCTGGTGTTCCCAGGAAGTCTCTCATCCAAATAGTAGCCAGACCCAACCCTGCTTAGCTTCTGAGATCTGACAGAATCCGATGCCACAGTGGTATGGCTGCAGGCACTAGGCAGTCTATTCTGAGTCAGATTGGCCTGCCAGATGCAAGATCTTAAAGAAGCAGAGTAAGAAGATATCTAACCTATATCAAAGATAAGCAAAGATTCAACTGTATTTCTATATAAAACACTAAATGCATCAATCAATGGAAACATGGCAAAAGAAAAAACTTTTGTTTCCAAACTCCTTGGTGTCAATGACTATGTTCCTAGAAACAACCAAATAATTTCCAAATATTCCATTGTTTAGGGGCCATGAAGACTTGGTCTCAGACGGTAATTTCAAACTCACTGAAAGAACAAGGCCTTTCTTCACCTTTATAGGTGTAAGGAAAGCCACAATTCTGGCTAGCATTTGCGCCTTCACAACCATTAATCACCAAAGTCCCTCAGCAACTGCTATGCAGCCTCTTAGAATGTTTCTCTTAGAATCATTTATCTATTTAACGTTTATTTTATAACCACTTAAAAATCTAGTTAATTATTTACATCCTAAGTACTCTTAGACTGCAGTCTTACCACTGTGCCATCCAATTCCATCAGATCTCAGAAGCTAAGCAGGGTCAGGCCTGGTTAGTACTTGGATGGGAGACCACCTGGGAACATCAGGTGCTGTAGGTTTGAAAAAAAGACCTTGGCTTAAAAGAAAAAAACCCATTCCCAAAAAACAACCATCTACTGAAAACTCTATGAATAGCAGAGAACCACTAATGATACTGTTTCACCTATTATATGTAGGGTCTCTATAAGTTGGACAGCAACTCAAGGGCACCTAATAACAACAACAAGAACTCTTAACTGATGCTTCCAGAAAGCCAAGAAGTGCTAGGGGCTAGAAATCCAATGTCATAATTCCAACACTGAAGTAGGCCAGCATTTCAGTTATGAATTGTTGACATATCAACTACTCATAGCAAAAACAAGTCATTGTCTCTGAAAATGAGAGATTTGCTTTCCTATCACATAAAAGAAGTCTAGGACTGGGGGTTTTGCTCAGTGGTAGAGCACTTGCCTAGCATGCATTAGGCCCTGGATTCGATCACCACCACCACCACTACAACCACCACCACCACCACCCCACACATATACACACAAAAAAAATCTGAAATAAATAGGGCAAAAAATATTACGAGGCACTGTGGTACCCACCTGTGATCCCAGATACTCTGGAGGCTGAGGCAGGAGGATTGCAAGTTCAAGGCCAGAGACAGCCTGTGCAACTTAGCAAGACTCTGTCTCAAAATAACAGATAAAAAAGGGGTTGGAGTTGTAGCTCAATGGGAGAACACTCACTTAACATGCATGAAGCCCTTGGTTCAACCCCTCAGCACACACACACAAAAAAAGTGTGGAGGCAGTCTAAATAGTCACCAGTTTCCCAAGATACAAGTATCTATCTACCTTACCATGATTTTTATCCTTGAAGTTGCCTAAAGGTACATAATAACCAAAGAAGCTCTAGCCATTTCATGCATACTCCAAGCAACAGAAAAGAACAAGAGACAAAAGTCAAGAAGGAGACATTTCTCATCTAAAGCACACCCCTGTTAAGGGGTTTCCAGAAGGTTCACTCAACTCCTTCCACTTAAATCTCATTGTCCACTCCAGCAAACGAGTTTAGAAATCCTAATTTCTGGCTGACTACTTTTCCAGCCCCTAATTTGTGCTTATATAAAAGAGGAGACTAACTATTGTATTTGCGACTCATAGTTTCAGCCACCATTGGAAGAAGAAGAAGAAAGAGAGTCATTCTAGGAAGTCAAAGAGGGAGAACAAACAGAGCAGTTTGTGCCACAACACTATATGGAGCCTGAAGCTTTTGCAGACATGTAGACCAACCACGTCACCCAGATGACGAAGGCTAAGGGGTGGAAGTCAGCACATCAATGACTTCTTGCTTCTCAATCTCTGTTCCCTCAAAACAAGTAGGGTTCAACATTCCATGGGCAGATATGAAGGACACTCTGATGGCCCCCTGCCTGCTTTTATAAATAAAGTTTTATTGGAAAATAGACATTATACACTTGTCTATATATCACCTATGACTCTTTTCATGCTACAAGCACAAAGTTGAATCTTGCATCAAAGACCTTCTGGCCCACAAAGCCTAAAATATTTATTACTTGGATTTATATAGAAACAATTTGTCAATCCCTGGGATTATGCAGAAGATAAGAACAGCAGCAATAGGAAAAATTATTAAGCACATACCTTGTGTCAGGTTCCTTTGCTAAAAGGGTAGCCTGTGTTTTATAAATTATTCATAATCAGTTCATTTAGAACAGAAAATTTACCAGGTATAAAGTAAGTACAGATAATAACTCTTATAGTTTATAATGTGCTTTTTTATGTACACAAGCAGGAATATGGCCAACCCTATTACACATAATAAGGAAATTGAGGTACAGAGAGATTTAGGGATTGTTCCAGTTCATAATTAAATAGCAAACCAAGACTGTGATCAGGGAAATTTGTAAATGACTCACAACATTTCAGAAAATATCCATTTTGTAAACAAGCAATCCCTGTAGGCACCATAGGACATTCATATATAAACCTGGGACAAGTATATGAACAAGTATATGACTGAATCCAAAACACACTTAGCAAGAACAAGTGACACTGTAGGCTCCAGCAGGATGCTGGCCTCCCTCTGCCTGAGGAGCTGTGACTGAGGAGACAAGCACACTGTAGAGCTTCCCAAGAGAGGAGGACAAGGTCAACCCATCCCCCAACCAAGGATTGTCCTGCTCTCTCAAAGTACACTTCCTACTTTGCAGTGCTTAAGAAACTTAATTCCATTTGACTTCAGGTTATGCAAAACTGAAAAAGGTATGGAAATACTATACTCAGACTGGAGGAAAAACAACATGTTGGGTGGCAATGGCATGATGGTCAGATAAGTTCAAGAGAATCTGCTCCCAGGGCTGTCATGAGCAGGATAAATTTCCACGGGCTTTAGGAGGCCAACAGAAGGCAGCACATGGCCCTTCCCGCAATTCAGCATGCATCTTACAGTGGTGTCTCCTGCCAAATGCCCCCTTCTTTCGGAAGCAGAAAACTGCGCCTCCAAACCTTCATATTTTTTCCTTATACAATGTTGTCTGAGAAAAATTCAGAAGGGTCATTTCATTAATGTATAAATAAAGAGATGAAATCAGCAATGGAAGCCTAAAGTGTTACTCCACAAACTAAATACTCCCTTTCCTTCTCCCAAGCACCTGGCTACCACAAGAAGTCACTGGCAGAGACCAGCCTTTTTAGGACCATGAGTCCCTTCCCTGCAGAGACATTCAGACTTTGCTGATTCCATCCCCCATTATGAAAACTCCTTGCCTTGACCAGCCTCTCAACAACCATCTCCACTACTGAGGTAAGGATGGTTTGCCCAGACTCCACCCACCACTCTCATCTCTTCACCTGCTTCTATGCAATGAGATTTTGGCCTCTAGGAACTGCATTAACCAAACCCCATTGTTCTCCAGATTCCAGCTGGATTCCACTAATGGGACACATCAGCAGGAGGAGAAGGAAGCCCCAGTGTATTTGCTTCTCTCACTTCCTCCCCACCAAGCCACAGTTTGTCAGTGTCTGTGATCCTTCACCAAGGGAGCCCTCACCACAGCAACACTCTAATGAAGATCTGGCTCTGTTCCACCTCTTGCCTTCCAGACCTGTAGGTAATACTTCCTCACTCATCTTTCCTCGCTGAGGCATCCCTGGGCATTTCACCATCTCTTACCTACATTCATCAGCTTTATCCACATCGTGGTCCAATGGCCTTCCTTGAATTCTTTTGTTACTGCTCTTGAATGTACCAGCTATTTCCCACCAAGGAAATGCATTGATGGGTAAAACTGCACCAACTGGTACAATCTCTGTATCTAGCTGGTACTTGCTTTGTGTAAGGAACTCTACTTCTACTGTCTTCTTCAGGTGGAAGTACTTCTCACCCCAAATTCTAAGTGCTAAGGAATCTCATGGTCTCTAAGACAGCAACCTGTCACCATCACATGACCCATTCTCACATCCCTCTTTGAGCACAAAAGAGTTGGACCATCTCCCTATGTCTCTAAGTCACTGAGACTCTCCATCCTGCTTCAGACATGTTCTCTCCATTCAGTTACCCACATCAGTCTGGGGAACCTCAGAGTTCATCCACCCAATCCATACAATATGTAGTCATGAAGTTCCTAGAACTTCTTGATTTCTACCTACTTTGCTCTTTTAGCATTCTCTTTCCAAATAGACATCCTCAAAAAGTTCAAAATTTATCATCAACTTTCTCTGCATTATTCCAACTTCCCTGCAACTTTACAAAACATATAGTATCTTGACTCTACACTTTGACTTCAACTATGACCTACTTCATTCCCTCTTCTGGATCCATTTCCTTCTTTATCCATTTCAGATCCTGTACACCATTCTTTGTTTTGGATCCATTTGTTCTGTTTGAAACAAGGTCTTGTTCTGTTTCCTGGGCTGGTCTTGAACTTATGGGTTCAAACAGTCCTCTAGTTTCAGCCTCCCTAGTACCTTTGATGGGAGAAGGACCCAGCAACCCACTCCAAAAAATCAATTCGCCATTGAAAACCCTATGAACAGCAGAGAAGCACTGACAATAGTGTTTCCCTTGTTGTATGTAGGGTCACAAAGAGTTGGATACTGACTTGATGGCACCTAACAACAGCAGCAGTACCTGTGACTGTAGGCATGTGCCACCTCACCTGGCTTCATTCTGGCCACTCCTAACCAGTATCTTCTTTCTCAACTCTCCATTATCGATACCCTACCATTATTTATAAGTGCATAACACAGTTCAATGTGCCCATACTCCCTCTACCTAATGGCAGCTGTGACATGCAACTGAAAAAACCCACATACCAGGGTGGACAAGTGCCCCTGCACTTATTCTTTAACCACACTGGACCTTCAGGAATTCTCAATGATGCTTTTACATGATGTTGGTCAGGTGTTTTCTCCAGCCTTCTCAGAGGCTAATCCCAACCTCTGCCACTTTCTTCCACACTTTGTCTTGAAAGTCACAGGAAAACTAGAGCCAGGAGATATGAAGAAAATCACACCACCCTCCTCCAAATCTACAAACATGTAGAGCTCTGAAACCTTCCTGGCCTCATTTCCCTCCTCTCTACCTGCAGCACAGCTCCCAGCCCCTCTTGGCCTCTGCTGGGAATTATGCCTTCTCCTCCTCTCCACCAGCTCCTCCCTTACTTTACAAATCCACAGTTGCCCTTATTCCTGGACTTCCTCTGGCTTTCACCCCTCAAATTCAAACTACTTGAAAGAGTCTCCAGTCAGTGCCTTCTCATGCCCCACTCACACGATAGCTTTCTGTATCATGGTGCTCTCCATCTCTGTGTTTTTGTACACACACTCAGGCTTTCAGGAGCACCCTCCCTCCCTTACTGCCCAAGAGATGTCTTATCCATTCTTAGATAATCGCTGTGGTAAAGCCTCACACAACCACTCCCAGAAAATTGAAACATTCTGTGGTATACCTTGTATATCACTATGCAAACCCTGAACAGCATCCATTTTCATCATAAGATAATTCACTGTTTTCAGAACTGCCTGCACTCTTGGACTATAAGGTCTTTAAGAGCAAGGGCTATGTCCTTTGTATTTACAATCATTACATCATCAGCACTCTGCATGATCCTATTGGATTGCTGTTAGAATTGATTATTGCTATTAATATTATCAACCTGCATCCCTATGACTGGTGGCATCTGATCCCATCAGATCTCAGAAGCTAAGCAGGGTTGGGCCTGATTAGTACTTGGATGGGAGATGGCCTAAGAACACCAGGTGCTGTAGGCTTCGGAGACAGACCTGGCAACACATTCCCAAAAAACAATCCTCCATTGAAAACCCTATGAATAGCAGAGAAGCACTGACAGTAGTGTTTCATCTGCTGTATGTAGTGTTGCTATGAGTTGGACACTGACTCAACGGCACCTAACAACAACAACAACAACATTGCTATTATTATCAGAATATAAATACAAATGAATGCCTATAATTTAAATCTTAATATTTAAAACTCACAATAATAAAATAAAGAGATTTTTTTGTGGTCTTAAGATTTTGAGGAAAAAATAAGACCTCTCAAAACAGGAAAGAATTTCGACTACTTAGTATTGGTTTAATTACATTTCAGACTGAAGGCAAGGAGGATAGACACCTAAGCAAATGAGGAGGCATTTATTAAGGTTCTTCCCAACTCATGATTAATCAAACCAATTCTCTAATATAATTTTGAACAGTCCCTGTCAGTACTTTTAAATAAGAATTCTGATTCTTATTCAAATTCTGTCATCAGGTCAACAAGATATGGCAGAAATAGAACAAACTTATTAGATGAAGCAAAGTTTTAATGAAAGCTTGATCTTTTCATTGCTTTATGACTTGGAAATATAGGATATCCCCAAAGTTCAATTTTATCAATGGCCATCAAGATAGTTATAGCAAATCACCCCAGCACTTCTCACTCAAGTAGTCACATAATGACCACTCAGAAACATTTATTTCCTTCCCTTTTACTGAATGAAATTAATTTTTGTACATTTTTTGTCTAAGTATCTCTTTGCAATGATTAGGAAAGCCTCTCCCAGTGCCAAGCTATTTCCTCTGTAGATGAACAGGCTGGTGATTGCTTCTTCAGACCAAGAACTCTCATCAACTTTTAGGTTTTCTTTTTATAGATTAATAACTATTTCCTTTCCTTAGTTAAAATGGAACAAAATTGGTCAAATCAACAGAATACAGAAGAACATTGAGTTACCTTAAATGCTAACTTGTTGCCACCAGGTGCTTCAAACTGAAACTATGGACGCTTTCTGCAGCATCTGGGGAATCGGTCCCTTCCCACGTCCCTCTGCCTCCTCCCTCCTACCTACCTTCCTCAGATCTACTGCTCCCCCCTCCCCCCACCCCTTGATATTAATTGGATGGTTTCAGAATATTGCCACAGACTCACAGTATGATTGGCTCAGCTCACTGTTGACCCTGCCTTGCCTTTTCTCAAGTTTATACTCCTGTTGCCTAGGAAACCCCAGTGAGTCTGAATGCCCAAACTGTTTGCTCTGAAAGAGAGCACAACAGGAAGTTTTCCTAGCAATTGTTTCGTTTCTAGACAGCATCAAAACTCGAATCCTATGCTTTATAAGTGAATACTCAACACACTGTCTTACTTCTTTTAGGCACTCCCTTTCCTGACCTTCTGTTGTCTTTAGAAGGTTCACCACTAGGGAGGCTTGTTGCCTGGTGAGGCATAAAACCACAACCCTCAGGAGCAGGCAGCTGTAACTATAGGTGACTCAAAGCCTTTTCCATATCCACAAACAGATAAGATGCCTTTTCTGTTTCCATTCTCAGATTCTTCCCTTCTTTTCTTCTTTTTACATATCTCTTCTCTTTTTGTACCTGTGCCTTGGTGATAATTTGGGAAGAGGGTTGTTTAGTGTTTGTGTTTTGTGTTTTTGTTTTGGTTTGTTTTGTGGTGCTGGGGATTGCATTCAGGGCCTTGGGCATGCCAGTCCAGTGCTCTACCACTGAGCTATAGCCCCAGACTTCAGCAACAAGTTTGCCATACAAAAAGTAGTTTAGGGGTCCAATGCATGGGAAATTACCTAAGCCTTGCTCTCTTTCCCTAAGTATCTGTGACATCCACACTTCCCAGCCTATTCTCACTTCTATGTCTCTAAAATGGACAATATATATTTTCAACCTCTTGAACTTGCCCTAGAGGTCAAATGGGTGATATTATCCATGAATTGAATAAACATTGACATCAATAGAGGGTATTGCTGACAGAGTCTAACTTGAAGGGCAAGAAAAGATCATTTATTCAAAACTATTTTCTTTGTCTCTGTTTTGGGGCTACATGCTGCTTCCAGAGGGCCTCTGCCAAGGAACCTGATAGCAACTGAACAATGAGAAGGTGCCCATACTTGCAGGGTCGTTCTGCATGTCTTCTCCACACACCAAGAGAGCTGTTAAGAAAGAATCACACTTAGACAAGCACCACAAGGGCAGGTAAATCTGCCCTTTGATTAATCAGTAGGACAATGAAAGTCAACTGAGAGCTCCTAGAGGATTAGGAGGGAGGGAATCTGGTTTATCTTTGCATATTCCAAAATTCTCATAACAGTACTCTGTACAAATATGAGATCAATAAAATTTGCTCAAATCAAATAATTATTGAACTGAGTAAAATCCATTCATATTAAGAACATTTAAAAGGTGAAATCTACTTTTCAGAAATAGCTACTTCCTAGTACTAAGTAAGGGTTTTTATATGACCTGAGGTATTTCTTTTTCATGGATAATTGGTGACATTTAAATAAATAAGCATCTCGTAATAAGCCAACAACCAAGATGGGACAAATGATTGACTTAGAGGAAATCACATTTACAGAGCACTTATTGTTGATGAGTACATAAAGAATGATTATGTGGTTGTGGCTGGCTGTGATGTAGAAATTTATAAGCAGAGGAATAACTTCATAATGAAATATAAAAGAAATATTGAACTTTATTTCCAGATCTTGAAATACCCCTCCAAATACAGATGATTCCCAACTTATAAAAGTTTGACTTATAATCTTTTTAATTTTGTGATAATGCAAAAGCAATGTTCATTTGGTATAAAATATACTTCAAATTTTGAGCTTTCATCTCTTCCTGGGCTTGGGATATGTGGTATGATGCTCTCTGCTGATTCTGGGCAGAAGCAGGTAGCCATGTCTCCCAGTCAGGCCTAATCATGAGGGGACACAATCAATATCCTGCAGCGTACTATGTTGCTAAGTTATGACATTTGTGTTGTTGTTGTTGTTAGGTGCCATCGAGTCAGTATCCAGCTCATAGTGACCCTGTGTACAACAGGCAAAACACTATTGTCAGTGCTTCTCTGCTGTTTATGAGGTTTTCAATGGTGGATTGACTTTTTGGAGTGAGTTGCCAGGTCTGTCTCCCAAGCCTATAGCACGTGGTATTCCCATATGGTCTCCCATCCAAGTACTAACCAAGTCTGACCCTGCTTAGCTTCCAAGATCTGATGGGATCAGAGGCCACAAGACTACGTTACGACCTACAGCTATGAAACTTGTAGGTTTAGGATATTAAACACATTTTCAATTTACGGTATTCCTAACTTAAGATGGGTTTATTAAGCCATAACTCCATTGTAATATATATATATATATATTACATATATATATATATATATATATATATGTGTGTGTGTGTGTGTATGTATGTATGTATATATATATATATATATATTTCATATGCAAACTTTGTTGTTGTTGTTAGGTGCTGTCAAGTCGGTATCCAACTCATAGCGACCCTCATAGGGATTTCAATGGCTGATTGTTTCGGGATTGCTTTGGGAGTGGATTGCCAGGTCCTTCTCCCATTTTTGCAGTGCTGGGAATTGAACTCAGGACCTCAGAGACTGCAGTGCAGCGCTCTACCAACTGAGCTAAATCCCAGCCCCACAATGTGGATGCTAGACATCAATATATAGTCATCATTGAAACATATAGGTAATGAAAGTAGAAGGGAAGTAGAAGGGAAAGATAATGACCTAAAGATAATGACCTAAAGAAAAGGGAGAGAGGGCAGAAAAGAAAGAGTAATAGGAGAAAAGTAAGGAAATATCACATATGTTGCCTTTATGGCAAAATTGGGATGTACATATATAGATAGAGATTCTCACAAAAAAGACAAGTAGAGGGTGGACATTCTGTGCAGGTGGAAAGGATGGAGGAAAGGTGTCATGAGAGGTTAAGGCCAGAAGTAAACATGAATAATGTACAATGAAATGCATGAATGGAAATGCCATAAGGAGACCCATTAAGTTATACACTAAAAATTACCAATAAAAGTTGGGTAAAAAGTAAATGAATAAATAAATAATCTCCCCCTATATTGGGAAATGTTGGTGAGATACAGAGTAAATACAGCATTTGGCTTTTTCCATTATGCAACTAATACATCACTTTTGGTCACACTTTTATCAACTTACGAGATTTATGGAAATTTTTGACTGATATGCAATAAAACTCATATGCAAATAAATAATTTTCAACACAAAAAGTGGCTAGGTGGACACAAAAAGCCCAAAGGACATGTTAGTGGAAAAACAGGAGAAGATTAGCAATGTCCTTACCCAGGAGGTCATTCTGAGGAAGCCGGTCCACAATTTTCACATTGGTGGCCAATTTGACATCTTCTGGCCAATAACAATGCTTACAGTTCCATGCCACCCCTTGATGGAGATGTGCAAAGGCACTCGTCATCTCCATAAGCAATTCCTGGTTCTGGTACCTGCTCACAAAAGAGCCTAAGGCCACAAGAACAAATCCAGAGTATCCAAATTTGGCAATGAAGTTCTCCAAGTCCTAGAGAGAGAGAACAAAGGAAAGGAGGCAACAAGGTTGTTTGTGAAAACCTAGGCCACCATAACATGAAAATCAGACCACTAATGAGCACACAATCCTATTAGTGCCTTAGGATTGCAGTCCCAAATCTCCTTCATACTCCTTTTATCAGGCTTATGCTCATCTTCACTCTGTCTGGATGGCCAAGAAGTCAATTTTCTAACACTTTGGGACACATTTTACCTATAAATATTTTAAATAATCAAGAATGAATGTGAAGAGCACACAAGGTTATCAGCCACTTCAACAGCCTTTACTGCAGATGAAGTGTTTATAGAACAATGAAGCACCAAACAGTTCCAGATCCTATATATCTATGTCTGACAATATTTTATGAACTAGGGAAGGTGGGATGGTTGGAAGGATCCTTCTTCATTGCAATCCTGGCCCTCGTATCAGAGTCATCTTCATTGCCTATTTCGGGAGGTATGGAGGTTTGGATGTTTTCCAAGACTGGACCAGAGACTCTAGTATCTGGAGAGCACAGATGGGTGTCCAGGTCCTCCAGGGACCAGGCTTTCTCCAAGGCTTTCTCAATACTCACTTGGAAAAGCTGAGAGGACATTACTGTCATAAGAACTGAAAGCAGAATGGGGCAAGGCTCCTTGCCACTATACCTATGTACCACTAAACATGTTTGGCTTCCATATTTCATGACATTGCCTGACCCTCATAATTCATCTTCTGTATAGAGTTTTGGGGCCATTACTGAAAATCAGAAACACTTGGGAAGATATTTTTAAAACACTAAACATAAGGTCCAACCTCAGTTTGGGCATCATATTGACTTATGTCACTGAGATGATTGGCTTCTTTTTAAAGCTCACATTATACATACATAAATATATATGTATACATATATATATACACACACATACATATATACACATATATACATATATACATACATATGTACATATATACATATGTATACATATATACATATATACATATATACATACATATATACATATAAACGTGCATGTGTGTGTATGTGTGTGAAAAATACACATGCATTTAGTACATTCAGAATTCTACATAATCACTCCTCTGTATAATATTTGACCCTCAAGTAATTTTACACTTCTTATTCAGTAAGCCATTACTTCCTATTTCCCCCCATCCTGGCCCCTGACACCCTCTAATCTATTTGTTTTGTGTATATATTTGGTTATTATTGAAGTTTTACATAAATTGAATAATACACCAAGTGACCTTTGTATTGGATACCTTTATTTAGCTTCTGTTTCCAGTCTTCCACCATGTTTTATCATTTATCATTACTTCACACCTTTATATGGCTGCAAATATACATACAGAAACACATACACACATATATCAAAATTCACTCTTGCATTTATGCTTTGATGGATACTTGGCCTGTTTTTTGCCTTTGGGTTATGTGAGCAGTCCTCCCATGAACACACATATACAAGTATGCAGTTGAATATTTCTTTTCAATTGCTTAAGGTATATTTGTGGAAAAAGAATGGCAATTCTATGTTTAACTTCTTTAGGGACCTCCACATACTTTTGCACAATGGTTTTATCATTTTACATTCATTCCACTAATATAGTTGGAATCCAACTTCTCTGCATAGGTGAGTCTATAGTTTTTCTTTTCTTATGATGTCATTTTATAGCATTGGTATCACAGTAATGATGCCATTGAATGAATTAGGAAACAGTCCCTCCTCTGCGATTTCCTTTAAGATTTTTTATGACTGGGGTTGATTCTTATTTGTACAGGTAGTAGACTTCACTAGTTAAATCCTGGACTATTTTACTGAGGGATTTTTGATTATTGATTCAATCTGTTTACTTTTTACTGTTTCTGTATAGATTTTCTGTTTTTGAGTGTGTATTGTTAATATGCCTGCAGCCATACCACTGTGGTGACTGATCCCATCAGATCTTGGAAGCTAAGTGGTGTTGTCCTGGTTAGTACTTGAATGGGAGACTACTTGGGAATGCCAGGTGCTGTAGGCTTGGGAATGGGACCCAGCAACCCACTCCCAACAAACAATCTTCTATTTAAAACCCTATGAATAGCAGGGAAGCACTGACAATACTGTTTCACCTGTAGTACACAGAGTGGCTATGAGTCAGATACCAACTCAACGGCACCTAACAACAACATTGTTAATACACAAGTTTGTCAGAATTTCATCTGGGAAATCTAGTTTGGTGGTGCACCATTGTCTGTAATATTCTCTTACAATCCTTATTTAACGCTTAATGTCCAAATTTTCATCTCTAAATTTCATTATTTGATTCTTCTTCTTATCATAATGACTCCACCTAATGCCATATCAATATGTTAATCTTTTCAAAGAACAAACTTCTGACTTCGTCAGTTTTCTCTAATATTTTTCTCTTCCTCATTTTATTTGCCTCTATTCTGATGTTCATTATTTCCTTCCTTCTTTTAGCAATGAATTTAGTTTTCTCTTCTGTTTTTAATTATTAGTTAATATCACTTGTTCAACTTAATGTATTTCATTCTAACACTTTCAGCCATGTACACAGTGTTCCTCCTCACATGCACTCATCCTTCCCCATCTCCTATCCCCCTCAAACCTTCTGCCAACTTCCCCTTACTCCTACAGTCCCTGTATACTTCTGTCTTTTATCTTTTATGTCTAGATTCAGCATCCCCCACATGTCTGTCAGCTTGTTATCCTATGGAGGCTTTCATGTTGTTGTGATTCTGAAAGAAATGCAACTGATATCTCAGATACAGCAGGGCCACTCATGGTGGGACAGATTTCAGCTGAACATCCAGGCTAAGACAAACTAGGGCGAAGGACTTGGCAGCCCCTTCTGAAGCAATAAGCCATTGAAAACTCTATGAATAGCACAGAAGTGCTGTCAAACATCATGCTGGGAAATGAGCTGCCCAGGCTGGAAGGCATTCAAGGAACAACTGGGGAAGAGTTGCCTCTTAAAGTAGAGTCCACCTTAAACACAGGAATAGGCTAAAGCCCCTGGGACTTCCATTTGCTGATGTTGTTGTTGTTAGGTGCCATTGAGTTGGTGTCTGACTGATAGTGACCCTATGTACAACAGGTGAAACACTATTCTTAGTGTTTCTCCACTACTCATAGGGTTTTCAATAACTGATTGTTTTTTGGGAGTAGGTTGCAGGCCCAAGCCTATAGCATCTGGTGTTCCCAGGCAGTCTCCCATCCAAGTACTAACCATGCCTGATCCTGTTTAGCTTCCAAGATCTGACAGGATCGGACTCCACAGGGGTACAGCTGCAAGCTCTTTGCTGATACAGCAAGACTCAAAATGAGAAGGAAAACGGTGGCTGCAGAAATGGCACAAACATAAAAAAACATTGTGTACACAGCATAGTGTCAGGTAGTATATTATTCTGTGGTACATAGGGTCGCTTTGCGTTAGATCCAACTCAAGGGCACCTAGCAACAACAGCAACAAGACTAGAATATGAAAGAAGACAAGTGGTATTTGTCTTCCTGATTCTGGTTTATTTCATTTACATGATAATCTCCAAGTCCATCCATTATCCTACAAATGTCATAATTTTGATCTTACTTGTGGATGGATAATTCTCCATTTTGTATGTCCTTAAAATTGTTTCTTTTTTTTTTTTTTTCTTTTGTGTAGTTCTGGGAGGTTGAACCCAGGGCCACATACATGCTTTACAAGCACTCTACCACTGAGCTCTCCCACCGTCCCATTCTTTACTTCTTATTTTGAGACAAGTTCTAGCTAACTTATGTAGACTGGCTCTGGCCTCAAGCTTGTGATTCCCCTCTCTCTGCCTCATGAAGCACACGGATCAAGGGCATAAACCACTGCACTTGGCCCTCTTTAAAAATGTTGGTGGAAATGTAAGTTAGTTGAGCCAATAAGGAAATCAGTATGGAGATTCCTCAAAAAACTGAAGTTAGAACTACCATATGATCCTGCTCTACCACTCTTGGGTATATTAGCAAAAGAATCAAAGTCAGCATACAATAGAGATTCCTGAAAAACCATGTTCATTGTGGTACTGCTCATAATAGCCAAGTTATGGAATCACCTTGCATGCCCATCAATGAATGTATGAATGAATGAATGAGGAAATCATATGTACACACACTGAAGTAGTTCTCTCTTCCTTATCTACATCATAAAAGGTTTTAAAAGAAAAAAAGACAAAGAGTAGGAGAAGCTTTCTCCTGGGTCCTATAATATTGAAATCTGCCAAATGGGGTGGGTAGTTAGTCGTACCTGGAGTCTCTGGCCTTTCCTGCTTTGTAAGCTGGTACTGTCCACAAGCTAAGGGCTGGGTGGGACAGGGTCAGTGGTCAGCCTCAGGGCTGACCTCACTCTGCAGGCTTCCCTTCTTTGTATATCAGGAGCAATCACTGTCCCCAATATACACTGTGGCCTGTAGGCCAGGCAGGTTCCTCACTTCAGAGGCCACCAGTTTACACACCACGGGTGACAAACACCAACCCTAGGGTGTCCCCAAATGTTTCAGGGAGTGGAGAAGCACACAAGCATTGAGATCCACATTGGAGGGGGAGAACTGAGGGAACCCAGTGCTCTGCCTGCCAGGCCCAGTGCTTTCAGCCCAACCCAGCAGTAAACTCACATACCAATTTCTATCACTGCTTCCCATCAATGAAAAGCCAGCTATCCATGGATAACCCGCACTTCCTGCCCCCTCAGTGCAAATGCAGTGAAAGAAGTCTGGATCCTTGGTTTCTAGAAGATCTGAAAAACTCCAGAATCTCTCTGCCTTGAACTGAAGGGCAGTGGGAAAATCAACATCACCTGAGCATCCAGGCCACCACATTATACAAACAGATGATCAAACCTTCCAACAGGTGGCAAGACATTATAAATGATAACATATATAAAATTGCAACTCAGTGCTGATTAGGCAAAAGGCAGCCAAATAGCTCTCTGTTTTTTAAACCTTCAGGGGCCCTAATTCTGAATTTGGGCTGTGGATTCAACCTACCTGGCCACCTTGAACACATAACAGTGCATGGAGCTTCTCCAGGTAAATCAAATCTGAACGTATTGAGGGAGTCAGAAACCAAGGCTCTACTGGCTACAGACATCGAAGACAGCAGATGCAGTGCTTGCTCTCAGTCCCACACAGTCCTTCCTGGTCACATGCTGTGTCACACTGGTGACTGTTTCATTGTCACTAACTCATGTCCTTTTCTATTACTGCATGTAATGGGCATTCGCTGCATACTTATTGTACAAACCATACAAAATTTAAGTGATAATATCAGCTTTCATTAAAGGGCTTATCCTACCTCTGACCAGGAGTAATAAAATAAGAGAGGCATCCACATTATCCCATATAATGAGGTCCACAATGTCAGGGCAGTATGTGGTCTAACAATCTCCCTGTACAACTGCAAAAACATGTGCCCTGGGTGCCTCCTTTTCCTCAGCTTATTTTATTCTCAGGATTTCTCTGGCAAGTGGCCATCACCACATGTACACTGAAGGTCTTTGCATGAAACCCAAACTAAGGATCAGGTTTTACTTACTTGTGGGATTGGCTTAGTGGATTTGATCATTAAGCCTCCAACATAAGCAGTATTGGGAAGCAGGGGCTCAGCAAAATCCAAGGCAAAGTCAGAGTTAACAAACCATAGCTCTGCCTTCTGTAGAACTTCGGACCAAACTGGCCTGGAGCCTTCTGCAAAATGCTTCTTGATGGTGTCGTCAAACAGAGAGTACATCTTCTTTCTTTTCATGAAGATATCAAAGAACTTCAGAACGTTCCTCATTTGGCTCCAGAAGTCCATTTGGTCAGTTAGACCTGAACCATATACTGGAACATAAGACAACAGGCTTGGTAGCCCAAAGTCTATAGCACTAAATGTCACAGGAAGGAAGGACATGAATGGTTTCCCAAGATTCTCAGCTATCAGGAAAGAACAGAGATCAACCCCACCCAAAAATACCAGGTCAAAAGTCTCCTTCCTTAAAGAATCCATGATTTCTTGTCTGCTTAGAAAATGACTGCAAAAATATCTGAAAGCATTTGTAGGCTTTTACAAAAGCATGAAATTTATCTGCATAAGAAAGAAAGTCAATGTTGTATATTTTAAGGTGATGTTAATATCACAGAATTTAGAGAATCTTAGCCTCTCAGAAATTAGTCATGTAAGTAATGGTATAGCCAGTGTCCATCCACCTAATTTAACATTGCTCAGAATGTACTTCATCAATGGTCTTTCTGGTCCAAGTATTTCTAATACCTAAAATATTCCCATTTTCTCCATTGCATATTCCCCACCAATCCATATCTCACCAACCATAAATGCAAATTTAGTTTGCTCTCCTTTGGGAACCATCACTGACTGACTTGAACATCTCAAATGTCTATGCCTCTTTGATCAATATGTGATACTCTGCTTTACAATCATTTATATAATAAATTTTTAAACAACTACATTGTTTACCTGTCAGTCTAAGTAACTTGAATATGGTTTCTATACTTATCAATAACATTGTCTTTTAATTTTAATCCTGTGTATCTCTCATTTGATGGATTATCTCATCAAAGAATTTTACGATGATCATATTTAATCTCATAGCCATTGAAAATCCTATGAGTAGACGAGAAGTCCCCCACATGTCTGTCAGTTTGCCACACTGTGGGGGCTTGTGTGTTGCAGTGAGGCTGAGAGCTCTGCCACTGTAACTTCGGACATGAGCAAGGTTACCCATGGTGGACAGGTTTTCAGCTGAGCTTCCAGACTAAGACAGACTAGGGAGTAGGACCTGGCGAGCCACTCCTGAAAGAACTAGCCATTGAAAACCCTATGGATAGCAAAGAAGCACTGTCAGATATAGTGCCAGAAAATGAGGCCTCCAGGTTGGAAGGCACTCAAAAGAATACTGGGGAAGAGTTGTCTCCTCCAAGTAGAGTCTACCGTGATGAAAGAAATGGAGTAAAGCCCCAGCATGCACCCCAGGGTGCTCAACTTGCTGATGTGGCACAACTCAAAATGAGGAGAAACAACTGTAAACATCCATTAAAAATTGGAACATGAAATGTACGTAGTATGAATCTAGGCAAATTAGAAATTGTTAAAAGAGAAATGGAGCACATAAACATTGACATTCTAGCCATCAGTGAGCTAAAATGGACCGGCATAGGCCATTTTGAGTCAGACAATCATATGGTCTACTATGCTGGGAATGAAAAACTAAAGAGAAACGGGGTTGTATTCATCATCAAAAAAGACTTTTCAAGATCTGTCATGAAATATAATGTTGTCAGTGATAGAATAATATCCATACACCTACAAGGAAGGCCAGTTAAAATGACTATTATTCAAATTTATGCACCCACCACTAAGGCCACAAATGAAGAAAGAGAAGACTTCTACCAGCTTCTGCAATCTGAGATAGATCAAACATGCAATCAAGACATAGTGATAAGCACTGGTGACTGGAATGCAAAGGTTGGAAACAAACAAGAAGGTTCAGTAGCTGGAAAATAGGTTCTTAGTGACAGAAATGAAGCTGGAGATCGCATGATAGAATGTTGTCAGACCAATGACCTTTTCATTGCAAATACATTTTTTCAACATCATAAACGGAGACTATACACATGGACTTCACCACATGGAACATACAGGAATCAAATTGACTACATATGTGGAAAGAGATGATAGAAAAGCTCTATACAAAATGTCAAAACAAGACCAGGTGCTGACTGTGGATCAGACCATCAACTTTTCATATGCAAGTTCAAACTGAAGCTGAAGAAAATTAGAACAAGTATATGAGACCCATGGTATGACCTTGAGTATATCCCTCCTGAGTTCAGAGACCACCTCAAAAATAGGTTTAATGCATTAGACACAAATTACAGGAGACCAGAAGAGTTGTGGCATGACATAAAAGATATCATTCAAGAAGAAAGCAAAAAGTTCTTAAAAAGACAAGAAAAAAAGAAAAGACCAAATTACATGTCAAAAGAGACGCTGGACCTTGCCCTCAACTGTCGAGCACCTAAAGCAAAAGGAAGACATGATGAAGTTAAGGAACTAAACAGAAAATTTCAGAAGGCAGTTCTAGAAGACAAAAACAAATATTATAATAACATGTGCAAGGAGCTGGAGGCAGAAAACCAAAAGGGAAGAACATGCTCCGTGTTTCTCAAGCTTAAGGAAGTGAAGAAAAAATTTAAGCCTCGAGTGGCAGTAGTGAAAGATTCTACAGGGAAAATATTAAATGATGTAGGAAACATCAAAAGAAGATGGGAAGAATACACAGAGTCATTATACAAGAAAGAATTGGTAGGTGACCAACCATTCCAAGAGGTTGCATATGAAGAGGAACCAATGGTGTTGAAGGACGAAGTGGAAGCTGCCTTGAAAGAACTGGTGAAACACAAGGCTCCAGGAATTGATGGGATACCAATAGAGATGTTTCAACAAACAGATGCAGCACTGGAGGTGTTAACAGGTTTATGCCAACAGGTTTGGAAAACAGCTACTTGGCCAACTGACTGGAAGAAATCCATATTTGTGCCTGTTCCCAAAAAAGGGGATCCAACTGAATGTGCAAACTATCAAACAATATCACTAATATCACACACCAGCAAAATTCTATTAAAGATCATTCAGAAGTGACCGCAGCAGTATACAGACAGGGAACTACCGGAAAATCAAGCCGGTTCAGAAGAGGGCGGGGAACCAGGGACATCATTGCTGATGTCAGGTGGATATTAGCTGAAAGCAGAGGAAATCAGAAAGATG